>KL647300.1:700216-871879 GCA_000727475.1 Sarcocystis neurona | reverse complement strand
TATATATAGACAGAAGAAAAAGAACCAGTGGCGTCTAACCGTGTGCAGCTGTTCCGCTACCTACTATGCATTAGACTTGTGCGTCCGATCAAAAGTGCAGAAGAGAAGTACTGGAAGCAGCGCAACAACGCCAGGCCATCAAGCGTCATGGCCTGTGGCGTGACGTTTAGCCGCGAAACAAGGTACAGTACACAGACTTCACTTACGGAGCCCGTTCAGAACGTTTCTGCAACATATCTACGTTACAAGAGTCTTTTCGGACTTCTGGGTTTCAGCGGTAGGAAAGTCGGACAAACTCGGACGAGAGACGGCTCGTCAAAAATTGTCAACAGGGACGACTTCGCAGCCAGCCCCGGAACAGGGGTTCTTCAGGCTTATGGGGGCAATTTTCTTTCAGGGGTATCAGTTCTGATTTCATCAATTTTTTTTCTTGGGCGGACGCGCTAATATTGGATGTTCCTGCGACTCTACTACTTCACGTGGATTACGTGAGAATGTTCGATTTGAGGGACGCACCCTGAGCTGTACTGCGAGCAGCGTGTCTGCCTCGCACGCATTCAGCGTGCGTTGGCTCTGCAGAAACACAAGTGTCCTGGTGGCTACACCCTGATATGCACACAAAAACCTCAACATTGTTCCAAAGTACATGAGGGCTGTCTTTCTTCGCTATGGTGCAAGGCTCACCTTTAAGACGTCCTCGAGGCACAAAGAAATGAGCCGGTTAATCTGACGCTGCGGTGGCAGACAAGCGATAAGCAGTACCGAAAAGCGCACAACACGCCAAAAATGCTCTCTCTTACGTACAAGTACCTCAGAAAGATGCTTTGCCCCTGGAATATGATTCGCACTGCTTAACACAAAGAGACACGCCACGCCAAAGACAGTGTCGAGAACACTTCAGCGCTTTGCCCCACGATGCTTTGTTCTCAACACTAGCGTGCTTGGATGGTCCCCACTCAGAAGTAGCATGCTTGGAGCATCAAGGTAACGTGAGGGAACGTCGGAGTGTGGCGACGCTCGACTCTGCATCAATCCGCAGAGTCTATTTCAGCAGTCGAACCTCTCTGGCAGTCTGAACCACTAATACGGCTATCCTGTCATCCGTGGTTCTGTAGAAGTATGCGAACGGTCACAAAGGTCTCTCACTCGAAACCATCTTTGGACGACATCAGAGTCTGACGGCCGTGCGGTGACCGACTGCGGGCACCCTCGTGCTTGCAGGTAGGACTGCACTGTCTACGCTGTTTCTCAAGCTCGTCTGCGACTCGGGTCTCCCTCGGGATCAACCTGCCACACGCGTAGTTGCCTCGAGTTCGCGTTCGCATATAATGGCTGGTAGTTCGGCATGCCCGCATCGGTGGACTTGGGAGTTCAGTGAAAACCGACATACCCTGCCAAACTAGCGCTCTCACTGCCCCACAAAACACAATTGTTTGTTCGTGGTTGCGGTCAATATCAATAGAACGGTCACTATTAGTGGTTGCTGTCTACCAGTAGGTATGTGGCAAAGGAGAGAAGAAGAACTCGTGAATGCGAGGGGTTCCACTTAGACTACGTGGGTGCCCGCGTAGTCTTATGACGGTTCTGGCATCTCGAAAAATACTGCTTGCCCTCTTCTGAGCATCTGCGTTATTTGGTCGTGACGGGATGCACGAACACCATTAAAACACTTAGTATTGTCACTACTGCAAATGCTACAGGTCAATGGTAAGACGAGTCTCTGTGACTACGTGGGCTCCTGCTGCTGCATTATTCTTTTTGCCCAATTCAGTTGGCTGATCCCTGCATGTCACTGCTATTTCACGCAAGGGCTGTGAAACTGTGTGTTTGTGCGTACGTTTGACGAAACTGTTCCGAATTCGGGACACCGGCCCACGTCTAACAGCCACGGTTTCATTGTGGCATCAATGATAAAGTCAAAGCTGAAAAGCTCGTGAGAACTGTTCCGCCCAACAACTTCCTGCTGGACGCATTTGCAAACTTCGGCGATGGTGCACTTTATTTGGGGGTACAAAATCGTTTGCCACAGGTCTTCGCCGAAAATCTCTTCCATCCAGTCGCGCAGACTGACGGACCAACGAGCGAATGTCGAGCCCTAACACATAAGGTGACACACGGATTCCTCCACAAGGCACAAATTTGCAGCAGCGGAACATGTACTAATCAGGTATTGTTGAAAGTGTGAACGCGTGTAAAATGTGACCAGTTCACTCTACTGCAAGTGGGCCGTTCCAGCTTCATTGAAGATACATCAGGAAAGGAAGCTAAATGTACTCGACCCCCTCATAAAAACGTCGAACCTGCGTATTTTGCCCACGCCACCGCGGATACGCACGCGTTTACATACGTATATACATATATATATATATGTGTAGGTGCAGTACGAGCTTGAAAAAACACAGGTACAGTTTTGTCGGACTGCTTTTCGTGGGAGCGCAAGTCCGGTGGGTGCCGGAACGCCAACGTCCGGCGGGATAAGCGCCGCCGGCAAAAAACACAGCGAGGCGAATAAAGGAGCGGGGACGCACTGGAGACAAGGCATACAGCCAGTGTCATACACAGTTCCTGCAGGAGCCTTGTTCACGCCATGCAGCTCCGCTAGCTTCGTGAATTCGTGCTTCTGCTTACAAGTGGAATTGACAAGCGTACTTGCAGTGTTAATCACAAACTTCGTATCCGAGTCACCCTTTGCTAGTGCTTGAAAACCTCCTGAAAGTGAACCCTCCAGAGGACTTGGAAAAGCGACTGAGTAGTTTTTGAGAGAACATAGATTCACTGCAGCTAGGAAATCTCCTACCTCCGGTGCAGCGCAATCTGGCTGGTGGACACAGTCCGCGTCCCTGCTGTTGCTGCTGTTAGAATCGTGTTCACGACACGTGAACAGCGACCCTTGTTGAAATGAGTTACGGCGCGACACACTGCGTACAAAGAAGGAGTCGCAACAGGAAATACCCCGTTTTCACAACCAGAATATGCAGGGGAAATTTGATCAACTCACTCCAGGGTGCGTCCCTAGAGCTAAGAGTACCATCAAAAAAGGTCGGGCGAATACAGCAGAGGAATAAGTGGTGCATGAGAGCAATAAATAACGCGCCGCTCTGGCATATGTGATGACACCAACTGCAAGCCCTACAGAGGTTGTCGATGCCGTGCAATTCTTGCCTGTACGAAATCTCCGTTGACAGGACAGCTCCAACGGAAGACAAAGTAACAAATTGGAGAATGCGTCCGACAAAAATTGCTGCGGGTGAAGGTTATTGTACAATAAAACTACAACAACAGATGCAGCTAGAGTGACGCTTTTGCAGACAGTAGACTGTCAAAAGCACACATCAATCCTCCCTGTCAATGCCATATCTTCTCGTCGGTCGATCTACTGCCACTACGTCAACTATCAATACTGTCTCAATCGCAAAGTCAAATCAGCGCGCTACACCCCCTCTACAATTGATTCTGTACCAATCGCAGTATGAAATCAGGCCGTCACCGTCGAGTGATGCTGTTTCAACCAGTCGACGAATAGTGTCGTAGAATTCCAGCGTTGCTGTATCCACGTTGATGCAATTTACAGTAGAGCGTCTCAAGGTTTGGGGTACCAACTTAGTCGCCTGGACAGCTATTCCTAGTTTAGCGAACTGCAGGCTTCTTCTGATGGGCGTTCAGCGGCTTCAAATGCTTGGTGATCCACTACATTCCATTCATCCATCGTATGTGGGAGCCTCCTTCCAGCACAGCCTCTACTGGTACTGCAAGTATTACCACAACAACTACTTCTGAGACGAACGACACAAATAATGCCTTCCATTAGTACACACCGACTCGCACTCCTTTTGGTACTATTACTACGACCACTATCAGCAATCGTAGTAACTAAATGCCAGGTCGATGTGTGGGTGTACTATTTCGTTACACCAATTTAATTACAGCCGCGTAAGGGTGTGGTCACAGCAAGTGTCGCCTTTGAGTAGCCTATCAAAATACTTGCACTGCCAGGCATATTGCAGAAATTTACTTTTTTCTGCATGGTGATGCTGTTGGGGCTGCACTACTGGAACTAGTCGACAAACATCCTCACGAGTTTATTGCCTCCCCGCAGGCGCATGGATTGCCGGAGGCACCCTCTGGACCTCCGGTAAAGCGCATCAGGTTCTTCCGATATGTCCAAACTGAAATAAGTCACAGGCGAAGAAGAAAATCAGAGCAAGATTCAAAATGCAGGGTAAGGACAGCAGCGTTGGAGGACACGAGCCATTCGGCGTAACAGAGCTAGGCGCAGCGAAGTGAGGAAGCAGAAAATAAAGTGCAGGAGGGCAGGCGCAGCTGGTGGAGCCGCCACAAGTGATGACGCAGTACGAAAGTCTGTATAATCGGTCAAACGTCAGATGCCGCCTCTTGGGAACAGGCAGCAACGTGGACAACCACTGACGTACACCTGTGTGCTTGTGCGCGGATCCGTACGCACAGGCAGAAATACGTATCTACACCTATATCCGAAGAATAGCGTACGGGCAAACTCTCTCTCCGCTTCACCTTTTCGTACAGCAGAACTCTACAAGCCGAAAGGCGTCAAGAAGAGCATCTGCAGTTAGAGAACATAAGCCTCGACAGTGACTATGATGTAGAAAAATGGGTACGCGACCTTCACGGGGAAGAATAAAGGCTGTATATCCCGATTGTGAGACCTCCCCGCCTACGGTATTTGGGTTACATTATAAACCTTAGAGCGAATTGGTGCAAGACCAGCTGCTTCCCTGGCCCTCATCGGTCAGTCCGTGCACAACTATGCTTGTGTGAGGCGTGAAAACTCCTACACAAAATCTCAGACGTAAAGATTGGCTGTGCATGAAAACAGCCTTAAATTGGATAACCAAGTAAAACACTGACTTAGATATTTTTGGTGCTCCATTTTAAAAGTGGTCCTTCCCCAAGAAGCAGTTTGACGAGTAGTATGTGTCTACCACAAGATTCTCAACACTACACGGCATACTTCTATGCAGCACTAATGATCTGGAAGCTTATCACAGGCGTGGTCACTTTCTATGCATTTGAACAGCAGACCTATTACGTAGGTTACTAGCGCTGCATAGGACAGTCGGAGAGGTACCCATCTGTAGATTTAGCCAAAGGTATTCTTTCTTTGTCCAAAACGGCTGGAGAACGGAGGGCGTACTGCACACAGAGCAGGGGATGTGTTGCGTACGGCGGACGAGCGAAACCGATATACACGCTGCAGCGTTCCAGAAGGCTTCCGGCCTGCGCCGGCAGAGTGCGAACGCTATAGAAACTGGGAAAAGGCAAGCTCTGTCGTGCACGATACGTGAGAATGCCTTGACGGGGAGTCCGCCATGTGACAGTCCACTGTGGCACCTGCCGTAGGGTGACAGGGTGCGTGAAATATATGGGCAAAAGTTCGACGGCAAAAAAAAAAGACTTCCTAGCCTTAGTCTTTTTTGCGGCGTACACGCCCACGGGCATGCGGTGGATTACTACTGCCAGATCCCCACTTTCAGCAGTGTTTACGACGTTGCACCCCCAGCGCTTTAACAGCGCACGTGGAAGAGACACACAAATCAAGTCAGTTTTGCATCGCTAAAGTGGTTGACGGTAAAAAGTTCTCGATGCCTCAACTAACCTGCACAACGTCTCTGTATCGCTCCTGGTTTGGCGACGCATATGGCTATTTTTGCTCCGTACAGCTCCGGCATGCATAGAATATACCCAGTAGAACCAGCTGCGTATGAGTTTCCCAGTCAGCTGCGAGCACACGAGTGCGCATGAGTTCCGAGCATCGCTACTGGCACTTTGGCAGAGACCTCAGCTCAAGACGCCTGTAATCCGTACACTGCCACATACCCGTGAGAGGATTCCAGCATGTGACGAGCACCCACTGGCGCAGAGTGACTGGGCGCCCTTGGAGCAGTAGTGGCGCTTCGACGAACTTTTGAGCAAGCAGTTGCGGTCCGTATTTCTGGCGCACCGTTTTCTCCACATCCGCCAGGCGATCGTGCACGCACTGGAACTGCCTTCCACGTCCGTCCGCAGATTTTAAGATCCATTTGTTCGTCCACCCTAGATTACCCGGATGTGTACACGGTGTAGCGCCTCAATGTAAAACACTCAAGAATACACCAGTAGAGCACTGACGTAGCCAGAGACAGACCTATACAGAAACGTACGTGCGACACGTGTACATGAAGGAAGCAGTGGAGCACCGGTGCAGCCAGAGACGGATCTATACAGAGAGGGACTTGCAATGTGTATACGCAGAACAGCAGTGGAGTACCGAGGCAGTCAGACACAGATCCATACAGAGAAGGACGTGCGATGCGTAAACGCATAACAGCAGTGGGGTACCGAGGCAGCCAGACACAGATCCATACAGAGAAGGACGTGCGACACAAAACAGCAGTGGAGCACCGATGCCGCCAGAGACAGACCTACACAGAGAAAGACTTGTGATGCGTATATGCAGAACAGCAGTGGAGTACCGATGCAGCCAGACACAGATCTACACAGAGGAGGACGTGCGACCCAAAACAGCAGTGGAGCACCGATGTCGCCAGAGACGGATCTATACAGAGAAGGACGTGCAGCGTGTATACGCAGACCAGCAGTGAAGCAGCGATGCAGCCAGAGATAGATCCATACAGAGAACGGCGTGTGACGCGTACACTTTTTTTCAAAACCTCGAGTGTGCATACAAAAGTGTGTCTATACGCCTCGATAAATGGAACTGCAGATGCACTGCCTAGCAAAAAGGGGTTTGCAACTGTGCAGCGGAAAAGGAGTTTTTGCGTGCAGTAAAAGTAATTATGTGTCCGCATGTGCGGGTCAAAGCAGCAACCTCATATATCAGTTGTATGCCTTACCGTTCACGAAAAATTGTGACAAACTCGGTTGCCTGCTGCGGAGCCAGGCCAGCGCGCCCGCAGCCTCTTTCACCAGTGCGGGCACGTCAACAAGCCTAGGAGCTGCAAGGCTGTTTTGCGAGCGAAGTTTTTGCCTCGAGTAGGACTCTGCTCTCTTAAGTGGCCTTCGCTGTGTTTTTGCCTCACCGCCTACCTCTTCGGCTACTTCGTCCAAATAAACTACTGTTTCTCTGCCGCCATCGCCTCCATCTGGCTCTTCGAGGTTCGTCGATTCCCTTCTACGGGCCCCCGCAAATTCAGTTAGTGTCCCATCGTCTTTTCCCTTGAAGAGTCGTTTCTCTCGTTCCGGTCTTCCCACGTCTGCCCCCTTCTCTCTTCTACTTTCGAGCTCCCCGTTGACCTTCCCTGTTTGGGCATTTTGCTCCAACTCCACAGGAGGTGGATGTGTGTCGTGGTAGCGGAAGCACATGGAAGCCTCATTTTCTTCTGTCTTCTTGCCAAGACAGGAGTGAAAGTCCACCTTTTCCACTCCTGTGACCGAGGATTCCTGTAGCACTTTTTCTTGAAAGCGTTGTAGATGTCGCAGCTGCTGCGTGTCTGGCTCTTGTAGAGCTCGCACTAGCTGTTGATGACTGTGTGTGCTTACTGCGTCCTGCTGCTGCGTTTGGTGGGTTTCCCCGCAATCTTGCTGTTGCTTGTGAGCTTGAGAAGAAGTCTTCTTCTCCCTCTCTCCCGAACGGTGCATTGTTACGCTTTCCGGAGCACGCAGGATTTCCGGAAGAATTTCAGTAATCACGTGGTCAGCCTCGCTCATGTCCAACGCTGACAGCAAACGCAGGGGAGCCTGCATGGCAAAGCAGAAGCTGGTTCACAGCACCTGAGTGGAAAAATCTTTCCTTCTCCGCTGCGTGTCGCCCACGCACAAGAGATGGCGCTTCGCCGGTTTTATCCATGGTGAGACTATGTACGTGCAGGTTTCTTTTCGTGGGACACAGACCACGTTGCCTCAGGTTGTAAACGCGGGTCACGCGCCCTTGTGACCGCGTCGGGACGTAACGTGCATGCGTGTAACTGTGCAGACATGTCTGAAACTTTCCACCCTACTCTAAGGCTCGGCCTGCGAACGTACACGTAGGGTTATGGCTATGTGAAGCTATACGGGAGGACGTTCCCTACTTTATACATTTCATGTATGCTGCGCGCTAGTGGAAATTACCGTGTTCATAGAACACCTGTACCAAATTTCTTGTTCAAACCCTAAATGCTCCGTGTGCGCGTCTGACATCGTTGGACGTATATATGCGAAAATGGTTGCCTGTACGTCCTAACGTGCAAAAGCGCTTATACAAGTGCCTAGCTACGTACACCAATCTGTTTTTTCAGGAATTATACATGAAGGTGACACCAAGCCATCCAGAATTCAATTCTGTGTCACGTGTGATATTTCGGCCAGGGACTGAGAGTATCCCAGACCGGTGCTGGCAAGTCGTCTGCAACATAAGGGGTCGCTGCAGGTGAAACATTCTATTTGTGAGGGACGGTAGCGGAGTTGCGCTCAACTGTGCAAATAGGCAGAGTCTGGCGCTGCGGAAACCAAGCCCTAAGGTATGGTCTTTACGTTTTCGTGCGCTACATAATGCAGCTTCTGTTTAACACTCCTTCAGCTCACTGCAGGAATGCTAACATTCGTTGATTCGTTGCAGACGTCTTCGCCACTATCGCTGTTGCTCTCTTCAAAGCAGGAGGTACAGTTTTGGCAGTAGCCGTACTGCTCTGGTCGACATTAGGGTCGTTTACCTTTGCTCTCTTCAAAGCAGGAGGTACACTTTTGGCAGTAGCCGTACTGCTGTGGTCGACGTTAGGGTCGTTTTTCTCTACTACAGCCGCTGCTACTCTGGATGGTGTGAGTCTTGTTTCGCTGGCATGGCCCCTGCCACTGGCGACTTTTGTGCGGCTATATCATTGGATCTACGACTCTTGTTTGATGCGCTCACTGCACTACTCCTCTGCGTGCTTCTGCTGTTGCTAAAATGGCTTATAATTCTGTGGCTGCGTACTGCGGTTGTTGCTGCGATCCTTCTTTCCGTCTTCTCCGCCCGTCCTAGTTCTCCGCGCGCAACGATCCAGCTTAGTACCAGTGTTTTCCACTGGCTGAATGCGGGTTGTGCAGCACTGCGCGTGGACCCAGTTAGTGACGTTTCACGTGTTCGGTGCAATGATGCTATCGCTTGTACTGTGCATCTGCCTGCGTGTTTGAACTCACGGCCTCAAGTTGGCGCAGCTCGACGGCGCTGGCAAAAGGGCAGTCAAAACGCTCCACACTCCTTGATTGGTGGGCTCTTGCTCTCGCAGTCACGTAAATAGCAGCTTTGACGGAACGAGGATCTAAGCGTTCCATTGCTTCTTCAATTCTGTTACTTCCGTTTTGCTGGAAAAGTCTTCTCACCCAGCTGTCCCTCTTGGTAGGCCCGCCGGGATCGTACTCCACGTCCGCCGCAACAGGTGGACTAAAGCTGCCCCTTTGGGCGTTCTCCACTCGAGGACTTTCTGCGACTTCCGGATGTACGTTTTCTGAAGCGGTGCAATACGTTTCTTCTCGGAGTAAGTGTTTCTCTCCGAGGAATGCACCCTCCCTGTTGGTAACCTTCTTGCGGTCATTGAAGAATTGTTTGCTGACAGCTTCATCCTCTGTCTCAATCTGATCGTGCGAATGGGCGCGTTCACACAAATGTAAAGCCTGCGAATATTCACCTTTCGCAACCGTGTGTCTGCCTTTCGATAACCTCGAATCAGCGACTCGTTGGAAGGCGTCTGTCATACACTCTTCGAATCCCAGAGTCGTAACGTTAGTATTCATGCCTATGGTGCAGAGTTCGGCCTTCTCGCACGTCACATTCTCCGCACGCGGGGAGCGAGGTGTTGCAAAAGATGCCTCAAAATATGGAGGTTCTTCCCTCGGGCTTCGAGGGAAGGGCATATTTTTCGCTGAGGTCGAAGAGGGCTCTGTTGACGTGGCGGTCTGTCCTGATGGGACTGCAGTAAAACCACTCTGTGGCAGCTTTGATGTCTTCGGTTTTTCTGGGACACGCAGCGCTTCTGGAAATTTCACTGGCGTGGCACCGAAATGTGTTGCAGAGAAATCCTCAGCTTTAGTTGTTGCTCCACGTGCAACTGCAGCCTCGAGAGTCGCTGTGCCAGGTGCCGCTGTTGTTTGCGCTACCCCTTCCATGGAGATAGGGCGCAATCTATGAGCTAGCGGCGAGACGTCATCGGCTGAAGCGAGGAACGCAGGAGGTAGTTCAGGGAAACGAGAACTTCGGCATGCACCAGCGTTATTACAGGGGTCTTCCAGAACGTGGTGACCATCTCCGCCGTTGCTAGGCAAATTGCTTAGAGCGACCTGACGTTTCGCTTGTTGGACGCAGAAGCTGAGAAGAAAGAGCTTTAAAACACACTCCGCTTGAGTAAGCGTAAAATCGTCGCGCAGCGCTGCAATGTCTTCTTCCAAATTTAAGACATACGCCCGAGGTGTTATTTCAAGGTGTAGTTTGTCAAAGAAAAAAGGCATTTGCAGCTGCAAGTGACGCAGCAGCAGACCCTGCAGTCCACAAGCAGCACAACGCGAGAGAATTCTACGAGTACAGA
Source organism: Sarcocystis neurona (assembly GCA_000727475.1). Lineage (NCBI taxonomy): Eukaryota > Apicomplexa > Conoidasida > Eucoccidiorida > Sarcocystidae > Sarcocystis > Sarcocystis neurona. Next base: position 861,365 of record KL647300.1, on the reverse strand, counting down.
GCAGGACACATGCTGGATACCCAGGGGAAGGATTTTTCTTGAATAAAGCAGCTACGTACATTCTCGAGGTGGTGTAGTTTCTCTTGCGCACAGGGGGAAAACACGGCCATCGTTGTACAGAAAGCGCGAATGCATTTCAATTCGCGGCGGCCATAAGCCTTTGCGTCCTACTTTCGTGTGCCTTCTGGATGCGTCGTTATACAAGTAAACGGAATGCTAGAATTTTGCTGCTCTGTGCCAACGGTGGAAGATGAATCCGGTGTGTGCAAGTCCAGCCCCAATCAGGTGTGAAGCGGCACTATCAACCGCACGTGTCCCGCTGGATTCACTCGCAGCTGAATGTAGACGTACACGTTTCTCTCGAACGCGTAAAAAAAAAGGTTCAAAACACACTCCGCTTGACCGAGTGTGAAATCGTCTCCCGGCGCGGCAATATCTGCTTCCAAATTTAGGACATACTTACGGGGTGTTGCGTGAGAAGTACAACCGCGTTTACATACTCAGTTATGTTTGTTTCTGCGAGCGAATGCGAACGAACGCATGTAGATCCCCCTGTATCCCGGTCTACTCTACGAAGCAAACTATCTTTGATGAGTCCTTTTTTCTTGGGAAACAAGTGCCTATACCAGCGAAGGTTGCAAGCAGAATCGCTGACGCGAGCTTACTCGGGTCGTAAGCGCGGTAGTGTCTGGGAAAGAATTTGTTATTTGGCAGCGTAGTAGTGGCTCCTCTTCACCCTTTGCTGTAATCGACATCGCTCGCACCCCAGACAGCAGTGCCATCGCTTTTCTTGCTAAGCGGTTGCAGGTGTTTCGCGTGCTCGCCTCCACGCATGTGAAGCAAGTGATTGTACAGGGGTGCAGGAACCGCAGGAACACAGGAAAGGACTCTCTCGTGGAAAAATGACCCTGATCCTACTCTTGCTGAGAGACACAGGCTGGCCTTTTGTACGGGTGGCTCCCTGGCTTTGCGACTTCAGATTTGTGGCAAGCCCTGTCCAAGAGTCTTCCTTAAGTGGATAGCTATACCTGTATAAATCTACCTGTTGCGATATGCAAAGTTGCAAACCCGCATGTGCCGTCACACGTACGTATGCAGAGCTTGAATAAGAGGCAGGTAGGAAGACGCTAGACAGTCTTGACCTACAGCACTTTCGCAGCACTTGTCCACAGTCAGACTTCATTGCTACAAGTGCCTTAATTGCCGTTCTGTGCCTCCACACCATTAAGTTCACAAATGTTCTTCTGTGGCCTTAAGGTTAATGAAGGCGACTTCTGATCCTTCTGTTTCTTCCTGCTATACCAGCGGCAGGTTCACACTTACGTACGTTGAAGTGAGGTGGTGAGTTTCCAGCACGCAACTGTTTTTTTCAAGGACCACGGGGAAGAAAAATTCATGCGAGTCTGCACCTGTTTCGTAAGTCACATTTTAGGTGTTCCGTGGTAGCCTGCAAACGCGCAGGCTGTGATTTTCGAGAGTGTTTAGGAGCTTTACGCACCGACGCCCCACAACTGATTGATTAGGACGTCGCTTGTTGTGAAGCGCGCCTCTGTCCGTATCCAAGTTCCTGATGATGTACGTGTGATACGGGGCACGGCTACTACAGCTGTGCTGAAGCACAGCTGTATGTCGGAAGCAAAAAGTGCTTCCGAGATCGAGCTACACGGAGTCTCCGTCTACCTTTTACATGTGTATCAATAAGGCGCCCGTGCCTGGTTTTTTTTACCGTTTCATCAAGCTGTATTCCAGTTCACGAAAAGCTTTCCTGCAGACACTCTATTCACTGCCACACAGTTGCATTGTTATATATTGCTGCGTGGGAGGCGAGAGGAGCTTTTGTTGCAAAATCCACCCGCACCCAGTTGATAGCAGTAGGCATTTATAAATTGTGCAACCAGGAGATGTGTATGGACGTGTGACTCGTTCGCTTACTTCTGGTTGCCGACCCAGGTAGCGCCACGTTTTTCCTGGTGACCATCCAGAGCGAGAATCCAGAAAGGAAAGGAGCGGCACTAACCGGTGGAATGCAGCCCGTCGAGCGTCCGTGTGCCCTAGCAGTAGTGTTCCCGGTTTTGTTGTCCTTGCCAAATCTGGAGTTGCCGTGTCGAGCACTTGTTACGCATTTGGCTCCCGTGATGTTCTTCTCACACGACGTGCTGCTGCTCTTGCTCTTATTGCTGCTGCCGATACGGCAGCTACTGCTGCTCTGGACCCCGGGAGTAGCTGCGTACATTTCAGCGCGCGCCAGGTCTTTCAACTGCGCCAAAGCTCCTACTGTTGGCAGCCACCGCAGATGGAAGAAGCTGCTTAGACCATCAGGATTCTCCTCCCATCCTACAGTAGCACACGACGCGGCAACGTCAACAGTTAAAGTTATTTCACTCAGGGACAAAAACTTGTTCTGTGCATGGATTATACGCGACAGCAGCTGGGAATGTAACAGACACTGCTTCAAAACTCTTTATGCACTAGCGAAGATACAAAACACGTCTTTCTCTATGACACGTGCGCACACTTGCACGGATACGGTACGTAGACGAACAATCACGGAGAAGTAATTGTACACGAGCGTGAGTTGTCAGCGACGAATGAAGACGTGCAAAACGGCAAGCTTTCAGATTGTCTAGGAAGGTGCTATGCAGAAAGGGGTACGAAAAGTGAACACTCAACACGGTCCTCACGTTTCTCTCTCATGTTTAGCACCCAGTTTGGTCGCTACTCTTCTTGTTCGCGATGTTGTGCACAATTCAGCCGTTCTGGAGGTAGCTGTACTCGTTTGTGTCGGCACCGTCAACGAGCTATCAGTGGCCGGCTCTAGCAACAGGTACAAGCGCTCCGTTACCGTCTGCATATGCTTATCTGTATATATGTATATATCTGTGTGCATCATAGGTACGCGCAGAAATTCGACAACTGCCCACGTAGGTACGTTTGCGTCTTCAGCGCTGAATCCGAGTTGTTTGTTTGTCGACCCCTGTCATCTAGTAAAATCTCTGCACAGTTGTTGTGTTTCTCTGTCTCTGTCACCAAGTTAAAGCATCTACACTTTTTGTTTCTGTCTCGACTTCTGACGGCCGTTGTGCGGGCCTGCCGGAAACAACCGCCAAGACTATGTGGTGTAGGGTGGCTTGACCTCGTTTACGGAGCGCTTCCTTTAGCGCAGGTGGGCAGATGCCAGAGAAAATCTGAAACAAAACGTTTCCACAGCGGAGATTGCACAAAACACAAGACTTTACAGATGGAATTCGCAGGCCGGCATCCAGGCGTGGCAGAAGAAGCAGTCAATGCTGGTGAAAACGCGTTCCGCCAGGGTGCCACATGGGAACACTTTGGCGGATGAAGGAACTGGCCGATGAAGGAAACGGCGCAGCCTTTTTTTTTCTGTAAGACTGGCAGCACAGGATGTACACGCGAGCGCTCCAACACACCCTCAAATTTAGCTACAATTATTTCTTCATGTTCAACCTATTTAGGCTGCGAAAACTGCGCTGTAGCGTTTGTACAAAACGCTGGCACAGCCATTCTCTTCTCTTCTACTCTACTCTGTGAAGCACATTCTTCAAGCGTCGAGCGTGTGCAGCAGAGCTTCCCTATGCACATGTGGTTGACATCACTGGCATACGAAGCGGTGCTTCAGCCATTGGAGCGTTTGGAAGCGGCTGCTGCGTTGTAACGCCGGTTGAGGTTGGAAACATGGCTAACTGACGTAGAAACGTGGGATATCCGGTGTCCGCAGATAGAATCGTTGCCTGCTAGTGTGGCCCAGAGACGCTTTACAAAGCAAGACGTGTTGTCCCTACGGCATTCCTACACGGGCTCTGCACGTACGCGCAAGTCTGCTCATGCAGCAATACGTTTGTCCGCCAAGCTAAGCAAACCTTTGACCGGAAATATAGGTAGCGGTTCTTCGTAAATTGCTCTTGCCCATTCGTACACAGACAAAGAACGATGACCCAATGAGCTGCTGTTGCTGCAGGTAAGAGCGGCGAGTGGACGCTAGGACGTAGGGTGAGCAACACCTAAAGATGAATTTTTCAGCAGCACAGCACTGGGATCCGCAAACGCCTCAGTGTGCTCTCCTGCATGTCTCACTAGTACTATTTTGACTGAGTCAGCTGTCAGTGCAAAACCATTAAGTACTCAAACGCGTGTGGAAGACCCCGGAGGTACGCGAAAATTCACTTGAAATGAGTACCTTTACGTAGCCACAAGTGGCAACATCTGTACATGTGTGTGTGTTGTGAAGTTTCCTCACTAAAAGAGTAGATGTGTGCACGTACGGGTCTTGTTGCCGAGAGCAGCAGTTGTTCACGTTCTTCTCGGCTCTTCGTTTCTCGATTTGAGCTTCCTGCAGGCAGATACACCACCCCAGCGTCGTCATTTGCCAGTCAAGTGGTTTACTGTTCTCCCTTGCATGAAAGACACGCACATGTCTAGCTAACGCTTGTCTTGCTTTCCAACGTTGCTCATAGTGAAAGCCGGTACTGCTTTGCACTCCTAGGTGCAGGCTGCGTAAGACGTTCGCAGCAGAAGCGGACCAACACGAAATCTTTAACCGTACAGCTTCTAGGGAGCATTTGGACAGGCTTCTGATGCCACACGCAAAATCAATTTCGCAAGCCTGCTGGCTTTTACTTCCTGCTGCGAGCAAGAATCGTTTGTACAGACCGCGTGCGTCAATTGGTTCCGCAATTAGAGAGACACATCTTTGAACACGCTGGCGGCTGGTCCCTATCGCCTGAATGGCGACAGTTGTGCTCGTCTGGGGGGAGAAATTTGTACCTGTTTGTCACTTCGCGTAACTGGTTGTAACGCATCACACAGCTGGGCGCGCTTTGCTACAGTGCCTCAGAAAGGCGCTAGTGCACGCAGGTGTCACCCGACAAATCCCCCGTTACAGCGACACCTGTGCGGCTTTGTGGTTCGTTCCATTTTTTCTAACCTCGGAGCTTGTCTGCTTGCAAGTACTTTGCGGACACGACTAGAACAGTTATATCTATCCGTGTGCAGCGCTGACGCACAACTGCAAACAATCCCGGAGTGACCGCAGAAACACAAAGTCTAACACGCAGTGGATAGGGTGACCAGTTGGGTAGCCGCCAAAAAAAAGCGGCCCTTCACGGGTCTTGCTCAGCATTTTCAACTAACGGTGAGTATGTATTTTAGAGGAGTGATTTTCCACGTGTGCGTAGCTGTGCTGGGTATCAAGGGGTAAACAGTAAGTCTTTACTTTCTGCTGATGTGCTCGCCGTCTGCAGACGAGACAAAAGGAGATGAGAATCCTTGTTACAACACCGGCGACCCTCGCGAGCACCCTCGTGCCGCTGCCAACTCTCCTTCTCGCAAGTTATGGGCAGCGTCATCTTTGATGTTGGCATCTGATCCTTTGCGCTGGGATTGCCTGGACTCTCTGCTGCTGCGGGTCCGGGCGAGCCCAGCTGCGAATCGACACGTAAAATCTCGTTGTCGTCTTCTGCCGTTGCTGCCGCTAACGCCATTCCCGATGCGGTGCACGACTCGCTGGTGCGCCGGAACCCATAAGGCGTCTTTCCTGGCTGTGAAAAAGGATCTGTCTTCCCGGGAGAGAAGCTGTGAGACTCATGTGTGAGGATGTCGGTCTCGCCGGCGGTAGCGTCTATCCAGGTTGTTGCCTTTGCTGACACAGCCTGAAAACGAGCCGCAGATTCCGTACTCATACTGTCAGCTTCCGCCGCTCCAAGAACTCGGGCAGCTGTCGACGTCTCCCCCAAGCCCGCCTTCTCAGCAGCAGCACCGGTGAAGCCGTTTGACAATGCAGCCCTGTTCTGTGCCTCTGCGTCCGGCACACTCCTGGGTTCAGGAGAAGCAACCATATTTTGACGAAATGAGCCCCCGGCGGGGGAGGACTTGCTTTCAGAGGAGCTACCTCTCCGTGAAAAATCTTCGCGCAGATGCGTTGGGGCCTTACTACAGTGACTAGAGCTTTCAATGTCCTCGAGTACCGCGGGCTTTCCACCTTGCTCCTGCTGGCGTTGCTCCGCACAATTTTCGTAGCGGAATGTTCTGCGTCTGTGACGTACTTTACACGTGTCACTTTTTTTCGCTTGCTGCTGAGACAGCTGTGGTGCTTTCTTCCCCGAAGTATTCAACGCTTCCTGCTCCAGGTGTGTGTGTGTTGGCTCTGGCTGCCGCTGCTGCTGCCCGGCTCCCTGGTGCGGATACTCCGGGACGTTCTGATGTTTCTGAAGAGGACGAGGCTTTTGAAGCAATTGTGCGGCAGTGGAAACGTTTCTGCCCTGTTGCCGCTTCATCGAAGTGGTGAGGTCACAGCGACCGAGCATTTGTGCAGGCTCGCCGGAAAGGAAGGAACACACAACAGCCCTGCCAGCCGCGTCTGCAATAGCGGATGGTTTAAATATTTCCCAGGGCATGGAGGTGGTGGTCGGGGGGCAGCTGCCTTTTCGTAGACCATCGTGCGTAAGGAGCAGAGTAGTTTGGCGGTCGTAATGGCGGTGCTCCCTTTTCACTGCCCTAGCGGCAGCCTCCGTTACCAGACTTTGCGCCTGCCTTCTTGCTGAAGACATCTCAGCGGTCCTGCAATCTAACCATGCTTTACTCTTGCCACCTATACTGCCCGACCGCCGCCGGCCGTACGTGCTCCCAATCCTGGCATACCGTCCGGGGCCATCTGGAGTGGCGGCGTATCCAGGAGCGACACCTCCAGCGACTTCTTGGGATGAAATCACGCCGTGCGGGGAAGTACCAGCTGATGGTATACAGTCAGCAGCATTGGGAGAAACAAGCTGGTGCAGGCGTCGAATTAAAACCGTCTCCCTGACATTGGTTGCTTCATCTCTAGAGTCACAAAAAAGCGAGGATGTACTTACACTCGCAAGTTTCGCTGGGCGAGACGCGGCAGCGTACGTCTCCAGGGGATGCACCCTACAAGGAAAAGCCTTTCTTTGTGCAGACTTTAGTAAGTTGCTTTTGCTTACAGAACCGACTGAACGTGGTGCCGCGGACTGAGCAGAACTGCTTCTTGGCAAAGGTGTGTGTGCCCTAGGAGTGCGTAACCTCTCCTCTGTCTTTTGTTGCGGTCGAGATAGCAGCGCTAAATGCCGCTCGTGGAGCGCCTCTTTATTTTGCGGTTGTTGCTGCGGTCTATCCCCGCAGCACAAGTCATATAAGCGCTGCCGTTGATGACGGTCCCTACGACGCTGCATCAGTGAGAGAGTAACGTCGGCGGAGTCAGACGCTTCAGCGGCCCGAGTTCGTTGCAAACGCAGTCGAGTAACAGTCCTCCGTCGACTCTCCTCTTTTCGCTTTTGTGCCCGTATCGGTGCCACCGTGGCAGAACGTATGGATTGATGGACATCTGCTTTAGAACGACGACCGTCGTCCTCAGGGGCACACGCCGCGGAAGCCAGTGCAGCGGCAACCTGCTTCCATGCTTCCGCCGGCGGTTGACTGTTGCTGTGCGGTCCCTGCAGGCTTGCGTGAAGCCATTCTGCGGTTGCTGCCGAGACGGACTCAATTGGCAGAATCCCCATGGCCAACAGTTTGGCGTACAAAGCAAACGCTAGCGAATGCTGGGTATCCTTTGTACTACCGATTCTTGCTGGCGTTGAGTCTGCAGGGAAAGGTAGACGATTCCGAGCGGGTGTGGTTTCTGACGAGTCAGAAGCAGCTGATGTTTCGTCACTGTTGTATTGCGCTGTTGGCGTTGAGGCGGCAGCGTCTGCTCCCGGGCGTGGCTGGGGATCAGCTGGCAGCGAAACGTGTTTTATAGGCGAGTAACTGTTACCGCTTATTCTCGGTGCGGTCGAAGTCCGTCTTGGTGTGACGGCTTGGCGTGATACGCCAATAATACCATTTGCTGCTGCGGCTGCTGGTGCAACACGCGAAATGCTTTCGGCAGCGGTTGAATGTACACGCTCAAGTGCGACGCATCTTGCCCGGTTGTTTGGTAAATCTTCTGTTCTACTATCAAGTTCATCCCCTGCTTCCGGAACGTTCACTGTTGTTGAGTCCACGTATGATTCTGCTGGTGCTGTAATCTCGTGAAAGCCTGGCTTCTGTTCCACACCTTCCGCACCCGCAGTTTCCAGGTCGGCTGCACTCTCTCTACCAGCCCCATTTTTCAAGCGTTGTTCAGCGGCGGTACCATTTGACTCGTGTCGGGTTTGAGTCTCATGTGGTTCGGCAACTGTCTTGAGACGTGAAACAGCCTCACCGGTCTCCGTGGCAGCAGTAGCTTCCCGAGAGGCTGTAACACGAATCCCAGCGATGCCACCAGCAGCACTGGCAAACACGTGGGCGTCCACACGACCTTCTACAGCACTGTCTTTTTGACGGTCGCGTGCACGTCTGCGGCACACAACTTTCACCAGGTCTCTCGGGCTTCCACTAGGACACGCGTTGCGGACATTTGGTGAACCGTTTACGGAAGCATCCGAGACCGCGACATTGGTAGCGGCATCAAGGGACGACTGCTTGACTACGTCGTCAAAAGCAAGACAGTCAACGTACTTGTGGAAAAAAATCTTTTCTTGGCTACATTCCGTTGGATGTATCACGCTGCGTCTCCTTTTGGCCAATTTGCCTGCAGCCGCAGTGTCGCCACCATCCTCGTCGTTGTGCGTTGAGAAGGACGGAGTATCTTCTTGAACAGTCGAAGGTACTCTCTGTGGTCCCCCCCCTTTGACCTTTTCTGCAAGACGACTGACACTCTTGTCCTTCTTGGATCTCCTGCAGAATCGACGTCGGTCATCTTGTAGCCAATCCTGCTGCTGCTGCTCATGTTGCAGATTCCAGGACCGCTCCCGATGTTCAGGACGCGCTTGCTGGTCTTTCGCGTATTGCCGTTTTTCCTCCATGCCCTCCTGGTACTCCTCTAGCGCACGCCAGATGTGCAGGGTTTCGTTTTTTCCTGCGGGATTTGCACAGGAAGCGGCAAAAAAAGAACATGGGGCTTCTGACAGGTGGCACGGCACTCCTATGCAAATCTGAAAAGTGAGACGAGTTTTACGTAGTCGGGTCTGCAGTCAGTGGACCTTGCGTGCACCCTTATAGGCGCAGCTATGCCCGTATACTTCTGCTCAATACTTCTGCCTCTAATGTTGAATCTATGCCTTCGGCTCTTGCTCCTGACGAACCTGTGTTGTTCGCTGTTCTCCTTTTTCTGAACCCCGCCACAACTGCCTCAATTTCGACGAACGACACTCAGTCATTCTGCCGCTGTGTACGCTTCGTCCAGGCGCGCGGAAAAAATTCTGTTGCCTGAGAATTTCACGGGCGGCTTATTTGTTTAGGTTAAAACGAGAGCTATCACAACATAGTATTTTTGGAGCGTTCCGTTGCAAGGCAACATCGTATGGGGTATCACTGTACGGTATGTCAACAATTAAAATAAATATACAATCTTGTGTGTGTGGCCACAATAGTACAGTAATAAGGTTATTTCAAACCACGATTGTGAAGTGAGTCTGTCGGTGCCGTCGCCTCTGCCCGTCAGTAGTCTGCAGTGTGCACCCCCTGCTACAGTTTTAGTTGAGCCTGCAGAAGACACAGAGGAAATAATCTGAAGTATTTCCGTCGTCTTGGATTGATGTGAAATTACGTGTTGGAGGACGTTTCGAGCGAGGCGGTTTTTTGCTGCAGTTGAAAACGTGCATGAGGGTAAACGTTGTCATTAGACGTTTCACTGTGTGACACCGTTTTCCAACTCATACACCTCGAGCCAGCTTGTCGATGCAGTTGCCAGTGATATCCGCGGATACAAGTTTTGTCCCACAGGGGCCTTCCTGTGCCGGGCTCTACTGAGTGTCTGAAATATCGGCGCCTTTGTCATTTCTTCTGATACTCTTGATTGTGACGGAACTAACTCTTCAGGAAGCGTTTCCTCTGCCGCAGATGCTACTTCGCCGCACTGCGTGGCTGTTTTACTGCATGGATAGAGTCCTCACTGGATCCTGACCGTTTTTGAGGAGAGTGCTTCCGAAGTGTCAGTTCCTAATATTCTTACTCGTAGGCAGACTTTTCCTCCTGGTTGCGTTTACTCCCCGCTGGCTTCTTACAACAGGGTAGGACACTCTGCGGCCCTCTTTAAACCGGCTCGTACTACGCGCCCGTCTAAGTCGTTTATTTCCTTGAGCATCAAAATCTGTAGCGCTGGCTTGACTTCGATGCCCCAAAGCGTCAGGAAACAAGGTTTCAGGTCCCGAGTGATCCTCTTCTAGATAAAGTCTCTCCTGCGGATGCTCCGCGTTCGCCTTTCTAGGCGACAGTTTTAAATTGAAGGTCTCTACTGAATGGCACGGCTGCTGGCGGTGTTCTCGGGGCTGATCATCTGTGTGCCGCTGTGGTGGGCGTCTCAAAACAATTCGATGCTGCAGTCCTGGTTCGTTTGATTGTGCTTGCTCTTCTTTCACCGGTTCGTGTCCCCGTAGACGTTGCAAAGTTCTGTGATCCACAGGGGACTGCTGCACTTTAGTTTTCTTTGACTGTGTGTCCACCTGCCGCAGCGCATTTTCCAACAGGACCGGTGTAGCCGGGCTGCCCTCTCCTGTCCTGAACGCACTGGTGTCAAAGTGGCTCGTCGTTAGCAATTGCATCGTCACGGGAGGCAGAACGTTTGGGGCTTCCTGTTCCCCTTGATCTCCTACAGTCCGTTCTGGAGATACAGCAGGGCTTGCAGAGTTATGACGTTCCGTGTCGAAAGAGTAGGCAGCTGCAACGTCACGGAGCGACGAGGATACACTTTCATGGCTTTCCCACGCCGTCTTGGAGCTATAATCCCGCGAGGGACTACCGAGGCGTGGCAGGGGACTTTTTTTTGACTTTGACAGTGTCAGAGCACCCGTGAATAACTGCTTCGTCTCCAGGTGCTGATTTCGGTGTTGGACGACCAGTTGGACCGATCTACTTGCCTGCCTCAATGTGGAAGCGTCATCAGCTACATGTGAAGAAGGGCTAGAAGCGTTGGGCGTGCGATTCACGTAAAATGAACATTCATCAGTGCGTCCGGGGGCGTGCCCCGTGGCGGCACTTTCCGCTCTGTTTTCAGGTTGCTCTTTAGCCAGGTGAACACTCGACAATCTACCTTTGGAGACGTCAAGAACAGCGTTGGCGGTAGATACCTCCGTTGTAAACAGAGCAGAGCTGACATCAAGTGTATTCGGGACACTCGCTGCGACTCCAGCACCAGCTGGCACATCAGTTGCTGGGGTATTTCCAATAAACGAAGTTGAGCCATTATTACAACTGCTGTCATCACACTCTGCATGCGGAGGAAATGCCTTCTTTTCGGTGGCTACTGCGGTGCTCGGAATTTCCGGATTGGCGAGGTGCCGCACCGTCAAATCGGCAAAAACTTCCTTTTCACAGCCAGCGGTGCATTCCTCACGCATAGCTGCGCGTACTGATGCAGCAGTTATGTCGTTGCGGGGTTGAGATACTCGACAAACACCTGCGTCAGCAGCGCTAGAAGCTACATGTAAAAGAGGCGACTGCGCGCCATCACTGGAGTGCGTGAGCGTGTCTTTCACCACAACACCTTCAGGAGGAAGCGGACAAGGAGCGAGTACATTTACAGAAGGTACACCTGTGCTTACAGCGTCCTTGTAATGCGCCTGCGTTTCCTCGTTAAAGTAGTAACATTCCTTCGTCAAGGGCAGGCTGCGTTCAACAGCACTCTGCCTGGAAGGCTGCAAAATCTCGGATCGAGGCAAACACATCACCGGTTGCGTCTCCTGTTTGCAAAGCCCTTGATGATTTCGACATTCTCTGCCATTTTCATCTGGTATCACGTGGATCAGGCGCGTGTCCTCCTTGTTTTGCTCGGACGCTTCAGTGCCTCGGTTCACACAAAGGCTGGTGGGATTGTTCAATCGGTTGGGCAAGAGTCTATTGTGGGTTAGATCTACGCGACTGCTGGGATAGCTGGTCTGGGGATTGTAGTTGTTGGTAATATAGGTAGGTCTTGTGCGAGAAAAGGTCTTGGTATAATTCCCGGCGTTGTCTGCGCGTTCGGTGCTTCTTCCGCTGGAAGTCGTCTTGCTGCAAATGCTCCTTATGCGTCGATGTCCGTGTATCCCGCAGAGTTTTTCTGAGAGAAATCCTGGGCTGGATGCGCTGCGGGGAGGCCCGTTTTCTGGCGTCAAGGTAGTCAGACCTACGGTATCTCCATTGTGAGTCGAAACGGTTGCGGTCTCGCTAGCACGGAGACAAACTCCGTCGCAGCGGGGAGAGTCACACGAAAGGGCATGTGGCTTTGCCTCTGTGCAATCCCTCGATTCGCAGGCGCACGTGGGGCTAGTTCTCCCCGGTTTGACGACGGCAACATGGACTGCCAAGAGAGACGAAGGCTCTCCAGAGGGAGCAGTTCCTCGTGCAGAGTCCACTGATGAAGGGATAAGTAGCGCTTCTGTCAGGGCAGGGTGAAGGAGAAAATCCGTATTATTTTGCTGGTAGGCGGACTGAGGCCGCTGAATGGCAGTCGCTCTGCTGTGTGAAGTAGATGTGGTCCGATCGCCTGCTAGTACAAGTGCAGTGCTGTCGCCTGCGTGTTGTCCTCGGGCTGCTGCACAATGGGTAACAGCCGTCAGTGACGCAGTGCATCTCGGTGCAGCGTCTGCAGGCAATTTTCCCTCTGCCTCGGAGATCGTTGCCAATGCCACGTCACCAGGGATAACCGTTTCCAGCTCGTCCTCAACAGTGGGGATTACGCACTGGCTCATTCCTTCTTCACTCGCGATCTTTTCGCCAGTTGAAGTCCGTGTAATCCCACTGCTGCAGCGAATTCCGTCGGCGGTCATATCACTCTTGGCCTCGTCGTAGGTGCCGCTGCGCACTAGCCTGTTGCTCTCTTCACGTACTGTCCTGCACGGTTGAAGGTTTCCTGCCCCCAGCTGACTGGCGTCCATCTCGTTACTGCTTTTGCAATTTAACGCCTGCTGAGGCAACCGCAGTTGATGCTGCAGCTGCACACCACGCTGTTGAAGAGTTCCCTGCAGTCCTGGTGCAGCGGGAAACTGCTCCCTATGCGACGTGTGAGCCGCAGAGACACGTTGTGCATTTTGAATCGGCTTGGTCACTATCCATCCTACAGCATGTTGCCCATTATCAACCTTCTGGACATCCAGCGGCCCTATGCGCGCCGCGTCCGTAGGGTCCTGACCGACCGCGGTATTCGGAATTCTTATGTCTGTGGTAAACATACCAGGGTACTTAGTGAACTCAGCTCCTTGCAATTCTTTTTCTCTGCATACACTCGTCAACCGACAAGGAGGCCCAGCAGCTGCACAGCAGCTAGCACTAGGCATCCTTGCCCTGTTATATTTCGTGTCGTCGTAGAAAAGCGCTTGTCCATCCTTGTCGCAGAAGGTGACCAGCCACTTACTTCTTTGCTGGTGGCAAGTGTGGTGCTCCATCCCACCACTCTTCCGCTGCTGTGCCTCGCAGCTTCCACAGGGCGCCACTTCACCCTGTAGCGACACTGGGCGCTGCGTGGCATGCTGGAGGAATGAGCATTCCCATGTAGTATTGTACGGCGAAGAGTTCTTGCACTGCGCCCCGTCTGGTGAAATCCTGGGTCGCTGCCCGTTAATAATCCGGTCCTGCTGCGTACCCTGCTGGTGTTGTGACTTGACCTGTGGCAGTTGTAATATGCAGTACTCCTGGGGGAAGCTCTGGGATTGAGCAGTCAGTCCTTGGGGAGCGACGAGATGCTGCCTTAGCACGGTGTGTCGGTGGGGTCGCTGGAAGCGTCGCTGCGTATCAAAGGTTACGCGCTCCTGCGTTGACGACTGCAGGAAAGGTGGACTGAGCGACCTCTGCCCTGTGGAGGCCGAGCAAGGAGCTCGACGCCATTCAGAACTGGTAAAGGTTGCGCGACATTCGCCTTTCACGGCACACTTGACTTGCGTTTGCAGCTGAGGTGGTTGGGAATGGTGGGCACGATGGATTGATTCAGCCCCTTGCCTCTGTATTTTCAGCTCCACACCGCGTGCGAACCCCCTGCCTTTGTTTGTCGGAAGCAGCACTGAACCACGGGTGTACGCAGGGCTCTGATCATCTGAGTGGTCGTCCTTCTGACGACGAACGAAAGACACGGGGTGCGGCTGTGGGGCTTGGGTAGGGTTTACCCGTGCGCCTATGAGTCTCTGATGTGAGCGCAGCTGGTGAGAAGCCGGATATACAGATTGTTGCGTCCGCCCATCTGGGTGTTGTGAAAGGTGGCGCCCAGCCCACTTGTCTGATGTCGGACGGGCGGCCGCCGGATAAGCATACGCGGTATGACCAATAGAATCTGGGACACCACCGGTGACAGCAGAAACTGAACCGGCAGCAGCTGGCGTTGAAGCCTGTGCAGTAGCCTTATATGTACGAGCGGCGTGCACCATTATAACCTCGGGTACGTCTGAAGTCTGGGCTTGGAATGAGGGATGTTTCTACACCTGGCCATTCTGTCCAGAAGGCGGTTCTGTATGCGTCACCACTTCCGTCGTACGTTCAATCAACTACAACTTCATTTGCCTGGACAACTCAGGGCAAAGCAGAGCTATTTTTCGCGGGCTCCAGGTGCCATGATCAAACTGCTACCATCCACGTTCACCCTGCATTTCATGCGTAGGAAAGTTTTTTCGTTTTCTGGGAAAACCACACGGGCTCCTTCGGGGTCAGAACGCGTTGGTAAATTATCCTGGCTCTACGGGGTCACGCCTTGTTCAGAGTCTCGAGTGAAATGACTACAAGCTTCATAGGCAAGGTGATTCTATGTGGTGTAGCAGCACGCGGTGCATTCGGACCGGCGCCTCAACTCTTGTTCTGATACGGTATGCTACGTTTATCCAGTGAATTGACGTCTGCGTTGTTTAGCAGCCAACAGTGTTCTTCCAGGGAAACCTCGGGCAGACCATACTGTTGCCGTCTCTCTCGAGGGTACAGCATGTGTAGCGCGGAGGAGTATCCCTGCAGATACCGTCCGCACATACAGTACTACAAAAAAGGTACGTACTGTGCTCTTGCTGAATGGCTTGCAATGCAGGCTGGGGAAGGGAGGGTGCGTGTTCACCCAGTCCAGCCGTGCGTTTCTATACGCTGTGCAGGGGTTTAAAGGACGAGCAGCCGTTTTGCACTAAAGTTTCCGTCGGCACTAACTGAAGGACCCAAGTGCAATTGTAGCTTCGCGGTAGCTGATTAGCAGGTTGCCTCTGACGAGCTGACGATGGCAGCAGCCGTGGCGGGTTGTTGGACACAGTCCCCTCGCGGTTGGTGGCTACCCCTCAGCTAATAGGTTTCTATAAGAATTAGCATTGGAATCACAAATGTGTTGCGGTGTACTCTTTCGGCTAGAGAAGTAGTGGTACTGCCCCTATGCAGACAGACAGGGCCACCCACAACAACGTAACATTCGCTTATCTAGAAAGAAGTTTAAAACGGCAACATCCGCGAACAAGGCCACGCCTTTCAACATTTAAGGGACACTAGTTTTAATGGTCTAATACCATCCAGCACATCCGTCGATTCTGTGTGTATGATCTATGAAGAGAATCGACGTGTCCGGGGCCGGCTGGCTAACCGGAGAGCACGTTGCGCGTGAACTACAGCTCTGCTAGACGCGTGCGGCACGTCGTGCAGCCAGCCCGTGGTACCCAGCTGACTAGCTCAACCGAAGCACAGTTACATTTCGCCACTTCAGTTGCATTTTATGGGAATAAGCCGCGGCACATCCACCTTGCCAAAATAGAGAGTCGTCGTGTTGCGGCGCACGAGTATACGTTGCCGAAGTTGCAGTCTCTGTAATGCATCGCGCGTCTACGAAGACGCGATGTACGCGCTCGGTAACTCTGGAGGCAGTACGCCTCAGTCAGTAGCGGTGATTCTCAGAAGGACGTGTTAAATGTACGCGTCAGGTGCAGTCACTGCTGCCCTTGATGGGGAGTCCAGTTTTCTCGCGAACGTGCTCCGACACGTGACAATTCTCCGCCTTCTGGATGTAAGAATGTCTAGACACATTTCCACGACGATCAACGGTGTTTACGGATAGCGTAATTGTTGCAATGCGGTGCACTGGACGAGCTCCCCAACGTTCGTACTCCCGCTGTACTCCACCATCCAGCCCGAGGGTATTACTTGGAAATGTACGCTCGTGTGTATCTCGCCGCCTTCAGACATGGGTGTCTTCAGATGCGGCTGGTATTATCGCCTCTAATTGTACACGCAACCGCATTCTCTGTCCTCCCTCCAGCTTCTAAAAGTAGTCTGGGCGACAAAACTCTTGTAGACAGAGAGTTTGACCTGGGAGAGTACCATAAAGTCAAGAGTGGTGTGTGCACATGCGCCACTACCTCAGGCTGTGACAGTAATACTCGCCAGTAGAACTGGTAGGAATTGAAGAAGACATCGTGCCACCTGCGGGAATGACTGTGTCTAAGACTTTGGACGAACGGCACCAGTTTCATTTACCAGAAAGCCCTTTCTCCTGAATCGGCTAGCTCACGCGGCATCCTGATCTCCGTCGCTTTCCTTCGCGATCTTCACGATAATCCTTGAGCAACCGTACTTTTCTGCTCCATACTAACACACGCCGAACAACAACGCGTGGCCACGTAGAAGGACAACTGGCTCCATTTCTGTTATATTTGACGTAATATTTTACACCGCTGTCGTAGTAATAATTTATCTCTCTCGAATTTCGCGCTGCGGTTGCACACAGCCCTTCTTGCAGCACACGTGCCCTACCGTGGTTTACCGGTGCGCGACAAGCGGAGATCCTTGTGACGCAGTCCGCACTCCACAGTCACAGTCTCCGTGACTTGGCACGTACTGACCGCCAGCACTCTAGCACAACTGCTATGTCGTCCACAAGTGCACTTGAAGATGAACCCTGTGGTACCCCGTCACAGACACCTTGCGATACGTGTAGCAGCTACTTCACGTTGTAGACAGTCGCTATCGTGCGACTGGTACAGCAGATCGTTCCAATTCCAGACACCCCGCTACCGTCCCCCTCGTACGGTAGTACTTGAGTTGCATATTTCTTCTGCGCGCTCGGAACCCAGCGGCCGCTCTGTTCTACAATGGACCAAGTTCCCTACGTCGAGCACCCAGGATGTTCCAACAGATACGCGTCGACGCTATGTGGTAGTCGCGCTCGTTTTAATAACTGCTTTATGAGCAGCAAGTATCACCCTTCGGATGCACATTGACAAAATTCAAATTGTGAGGGGAAGTAGTACAAGTGTTGTTGCCCCGGCGCACATGGTTAGAAAGTCCCTCTTACCCCCTTGAAAGATTTAGGGAGACGAACCGCAGTTATGCCACTTCTAGAATGTCCCTCTTACACTTTTGAAAGACTTAGGGAGACGAACTGCAGTTATCCTTCTTCTTAAAGCCGTGAATCAAGCGATTAGAAGATTTACGGCTTTAGCAGCTGACGTTGCGAGCTATCCGCGTCTTGAAAACTTACTTTTGTCACAGCGCAACTCGTGACTGAGAAGCTGGTACTGGGCAACATGTAACAAGCAACGCACAGAAAAAGTCAAACTTGCGACTCCACCGGCGCATTTCAAATCGCTGTGGTTCGCAAGTTGTGCGTTTATACTAATACAGAGAGGTTTTGAACGAGACCAGTGTCCAACTGTAAGCATTTTTAATCTGTCGTGGCAGTGCTCCTCCTTGTTCACCGTCGTGCGACATGAGTGAACAATCCCAATTAACAATCACCAAAGCGACTTCCCGCTGGATATCCCTAGGGAATCGCGGCAAAAGATTGTCCTACGGTGCAGCAGCTCAGTTACATTTTGGTGGCGAATACGCTGAGACTCCTGATATTGCCCTCGCAGCGTAGTTGCGTTATGCTCGTAGACACTGACAGAATCCTCTGTTGGAATCATAATACTACAGTATTGCTTGTAAATTCAAAGAACGTGTGCGCACGGATGCGAGATTTCCTCGCGGCGGCGTCCCAGAATTGGCGAAGGGGAAGCAGGTGCACAAAACGCCGCAGGTTCTGACTGCGGGCTTTATGAAACACTTCATAGCTAGAAAGTTTTTCCTTTTCTTGAAGTGACCTGCGCGTAGGTGTGACGTCTCGAAATGCGAAAAAAGGAAACGAAAAGGTTTACAGCCAGACCTGATGATTTCTCCTCATCGAAAACGCCGTTACACGGAGAAAATGTCTTGACGGCACGATGCTCCTATTCCCAGCGTGTGAAAAGTACTGTATTTCTAAAGATGTACCAGTAGTCGACACACATAGTCATTACCCGTAACTGCACCACGATTGTGCTATCCCGTGCATGGTCCTTCCCATAGATGCAGAGTAAAGTAGTACGTTCGCCGTGGAAACAAAGGCAATACTAACGGCAAAGGTCAACTGCGGCAAAACGGAGAGCTCAAATAATGTGTCTGCCGTTCCTGAAATTCTTTACAGCGCTGGACGTAGCCCAATGCTTTTGGTGTCCACATTTTACACCGGCGCTCCATTGTAGCGGCCACGCTACTCTGTAAAGAAGAACACTTGAAGGCAGTCGTTGACGCTTCGCGAAGGCATAAAACATTTTTCCTGACGTACTCAGGAACGGAGCTCGCACTCTACCCACTGCAGAAAATATTGTGAGTATTTACCGTGTTGAGCCCTCTGCCTTCCTTAGGTTCTACCATCCTGGTAGAGGTCCATCAGAAACATCGTCATAAAATCTCGTGCTACTTTGCAGTTCGTAATGTTCAGTAGCGGGGTTCTGACGATGTGGAATAGTCTCCGACAGCTGCGTAAACATTTCACGTGAACCTTCAAGGAGAATTTTCAGCACCCGCCCCTGGCTTTCAAGAGTCTGCTTCAAGCTTTCCATGTCAGCAGACGTGGGTAAGTCGTTCAGCTTCTGAACTATTTGCTCGATGTCGCTTTCCATCTTCTGCAGGCGAGCAGACAACACCTGGCTCAGGTGCACCCCACATGTTTGCATATGATTGTCGGGGAAGGGTTTATAGAGTAATACCTCTGGTGCCTCCATCCGTTCCAACTCAATTTTTGTCATGTCTGCAACTAGAGTCGGCTTCCCTTTCGGAGGTGGCCCACGGGCACGCGCGGCAGCAGGCGGTTCCAGCTGAAAAGGCTTGTACATCGTGATTTTGTGTCCTAGGGAGTCATACACCCAACCTTGTTCCGTGCTTCCTCGAATGGCGAGGATGAAGTTTCCACTGAGGAACATCCGTAGACAGCGGGGCCACCCGTCATATCCCAGTCCACATCAGTCACTGTACATGCGGCCTCGCAGTGAGCTTTGGCTTGCGGTCTAAATTCGTTCCCGGAGAGGAATGCATCCCCTGTGAAGCGACTTCTTCTTCGCCGGTAGAGAAGAATACGCCATTGGGCAATTATAGCTTACGGACACAACTCTGCACTGCATCCTGAGGATTTTCGGCCTTTGTGGCTGGGTCTTGACGTGGTCTGCATTGAGATTGTTTCAGCACACTGCAAAAAGCTGATGTTCCGAAGCTCACTCTGGTGACTCTGTCTCTGCAGCCGCACTTTTCCTCCGACAGAAGGCCCGCAGGGTCTCCAGACTGACTGCGGTGTGCCGTCTTTCCAGTGCGGCTGTGATAGTAGAGGGAGCATCAAAGAAAGGTTCACCTTACCACGGTCGACGCACATAAGTTTACTTACTGCTGAATGCCGAATGTTCCTGTTTCGTAGACCATGGTGCCGTGTTCCACATCTTCGGCGCAGACGACTGAAAATAGGCAGGTCCTGATCAAAGAGTCATCAGCCGAAACGGTGGTTCGTGCTGTACAGTGCTTCGAGCAGCCAGTAACAGGAAGAGTGCAAAAAATCGTGCTCCTCATAGGCTTCCGAATACTGAACTCTACGTGAACTTAGTGCTCGCCACGTGGTAGCGGACAAGCGAAACAGCTCACGTGTATAACGGTAACACAAACGTGCGAAGCTCAACCTACGTGGCGTGTCACGGCGTGGGGCTTCAACACAAGTGGCATAACATACACTTCCGAAGGATAGTACCAGTAAAGAAACGACACAGCGTGAATGATACATGCAAAGAACATGTTTGCTTACCTTTACAACTGTTCTGGATACGACGTACAGGAGTAACTTTCGATGACGGAATATGTCAATCAACGTGGACAAAGACGAAATAAGCAGGTATGTGTAGGCTCTAAGGCACTTGGGTCCTTTTCCAAAAAAAGACGTCTTGAGTCATGCATGAAACCAAAACAAAACGTGTTTGTGGTGTTCGCGGTCGTCGTAGAGCAGCACTGCGTATACTGGAGCATTTTATTTCGGGCCTTCGTTCGGCATTTCTTTTTTTACTTTCATTTTGCATTACTTTTGTGGGTTCCTATAAACGTATTGTACAACTTGCGGCACAAAGCTAACGGGCCGAGGCAAAACCAGAAAAGTAACCACTTTTAGAGTCCGCCTGACATTTGGTAGAAGAAGCACGTGAGCTCCGTTGCTCGCAAAAGGCAGTGGTTTAAGCGTACATACAGTCCAAGTGATCTCCGCGTGAGGGCGCATTGTCGCACCCCGTTGTCGGGGCTGCTCCAGGAGACGCTAGACCATCGTGGTCGTAGAGCTGTATTAGAATCTTCTGTTAATTCTTTCCATTACCTTTGTGTATGTAAGTAGTTACAAAGACAGGAGCTGTACACGCAACGGCCTGTGATATTTCACGTGCAGCGATTTCAATTCATGTTGTGTCATGTCTGTCCCGTCAGAAAGAGCTTGCGCTACTTTCAAGACTAGCACGTGTCATTTCCTTCCGCAACCTTTGCATAACTGCTGTGATTAACGATCGAATACTTGTTCGTTGGCAGCAACTGAGTTCCAGCCCTGCGTTCGGTCATCGCCTTCGGCACTCTGGACTTTCGTTGCGTCATGTTGGCCTGGACAGACTGTACGATCACCACCGCTGATTGTGTCTGCTGCCTCCCAGTGGCACCCCTTTGAGCCTTACACATACTGTGAAGTCACTGACGCTGCATTTCTCCACCAAGCAGTAGAGACAGCTTGGTGTGGGTCGCCTGTCCGGCTCCATGTAGAAAAAGGCAGTTCGCTGCGCTTGGTCATCGGTGGTCTTCTACCATCTTTTGTCTTGCGTTCTCTGTAAAAAAAAAGAGACCATGTCTTGGGATTCCCTTATTTTGAAGCCTTCTTGGGTCGAATAAGGACAAAAAGTTCGGATCAAACCCGCTCTTTTTTCCTCTTAATAAGGACAAAAAGTTCGGATCAAACCAGCTCTTTTTTCCTCTTTAGGTGCTCTCCTACTCCTGCAGCTTTATTACAGTTCACGACCAAAGCTCTACATGTCGAGCTTTGTACCGTGACGCTCTGTGTTTGGACCTGACTTTTTCAGTAGAGTCCCCACCATGCGCGGCGGCGTCTCCTGTAGAAATTGTGGACCCCGTCGTGCTTAATTTCTTGTCAAACGGAAGCTCTGAGCCGGGAACGATCGAACAATTTTCATAATGCAGAAACTAGGAGTCGAATGGCCCTTACACACCGGGCGTAAACCTCTTGTACGCCAACACTTGGCCAGTCCAACTGTCCTGAGGGTTAACGCGTGCCTCCATATGATTTGTCGCTGTACGAGTGCAGGCTTTCACGTGGAACCGATAAATACCTTGTCAAACTATTACTGTGTGCCCGCCGCTTCTAAACTAGTTGAAAGTTGCGGCTCAACGAAGACGCCCGCGACGACATCGGACGTCCGAAGTAACTCTCAGGTTGACTCCACACCCGCTGCGCCGTACGTGGTATACACTTATCCCACTGGGAGTGATCGATGGCTACTTGGAATTACGTTTCTCCAGCGCAATTTTCTCGATGCAGATACATGCTCTTGCGAGTGTGGAGCGTTAAGAGGTACAGGTGCGTGTGCCGTTCACAAGGCAGTAGCCGACATAAAAAGGTATAATTTGGACGAGTCACTCAGGCTTCAGTCGCATTATTCGATCTGCGCGCTTAGTGAAATATCCATGCGTTACACAGCAGGAACATTTTCTGAATGTGGCTACGACTTACAGAAGGCAAAAGCAGGCTCAGACGGGGAATTTCACAGTCGCCAACCCGTCTGTCCTCTTGTTTTTCGCATAAACGAGCTGCATGTGGAGAGTGCAGGAACAGGCATTCTCTGTGGACGCGGAGCGCGAGCCACAGAAAGCAACGAGCACCCAACTCCTCCTCGCGCACCGCTTGATTATTGTCAAGATTCGCTTGAATTTTCCTGTCTATCTACCTACAACTTACACCGTATTAGCAGTCCCACGCTGCTACCTCGCGTCAAATGTAAGAGGAGAGAGCGGGAATCAAGGAATGTGGAACGTGATCATGATGAGAGGGTAACACTTCTGCAGGAAACGTCACCTACACTCTTCGCTGGTGGGACTGAGAGCATCCCTTGCAAACAGAGGCGAGACGCAGCGACGCTACCAGTCCACGTAACTCATCCTTGTGCCCCTCCCCGTGCTCAACGACTATTCAACGGCCAAAGTGTTCCGTACGCCCTCGAGTGCAGTTTGTTGAACTGCATATGTCACAGCAGGGTCGACTCGCGGCTTGAACTGGTCAAAATAGACGACCCTGAGCACCCTCTTCGCCTCTCCACACCCCCACTTTTCCAGTGCATCGCGCTTCGCTACAGTAAATCCGCCGGACCAATATACGCTTCTCACACAGTACGTGGCAGTTGTCCCCTAGGCGAGCTGTGCCCAGAGAAAGGCAAAACAAATATCCAAAGACTTATTTCCCTCGATACGCTTTTTCGTTATCGACGATTTTTTCATTGCTGCAACCACTGTCCATCTGCAAAATGCAGTAGTTCCCACCGAATTGAAATAAGTCGAACAATGCTAACGTGCTCGTTTCTACTTTTTCTCTTCTTCAGACTCCCCAGGTGTTTGGAGAACTCCTTGGAGAAGTTGTCGATCTTCAGGACGTGCAACATGACGCACAATCATCTCTCAATTCTCCAAATTGCAGTGTGGTTCCTGAGCTGCTGAAGGCAGAGCGCGACAAAGTGTGCGACACGGCTGAAGTGCGAGTAGAGTTCTGCTCCGAAGCGTTAGAAGGTGTGTTGTCGCCAGACACTACGTGTAAAGGCTGCCCCCACTTCGTGAAACGATTCAGCAGCTATGTCGAAGTTAAATTGTAAATCTCGGGATCGTTGTGCACGTGTCTCCCGGCGTGCTGCTTGCATATGTCGAGGTTCGCAGCAACTGAGAGGATGGAGGACAGCAGAAGGATGCCACCTTCAAAGTGATGACATACAGTCTTGTGTCGCAGTTGAGTGATGGCTCGGAAGCATGCTATCATCACCTCTACATCGAAAACTTCTTACCTGCAGATGATGAAGAGACTTCTCTCGACACACGCTTCACTTATCGTACGTTGAAGCCTATATCTTCCTTCGACACTCCTTTACGGATACCACTGATAACTTTTCTGATACCGAACGCTAACGCAGACAAGACCAAAAACATCTGCAGAATTTCGGCGTCTCCTACGGCTTGTGGCCTTCCTTGTCGGTTCAGGTATTTTACCGGGCACAGAAACGGCTTTTTCCTGCAGCGGTTCCGCATCATCTGAGATGGCCGCCTGCCACTGTGATCACTGCTGCGTTGGGGAGCAACCTTTAAAACATTGCAACTTTCCTGCGTCTACTAGTAAATCTAGCTCTCCACTACACCCGCCCCTCGGAATTTCTGGCGTGAACGAGTGTTTTCCCAACACTGAAGCCCAAACCGAAGAGGACGGATGCTGCTTTTTTCACAAGAAGCGCTTGGTGCTGCCGGCCGCCGGGCAGTTCGTACTTCGTACAAGACGCAGATGCAGTCTGCCGGCTTTCGTGAGGCACTTCCAGCTACCGCGTTACGATACACGGGAACCACTCAACATGCAGCAGAATTGTGAGCTTCATGCGGTGAGCAGGTGCAGGTGTGCAGTGCTGCTTCTTCTCATTACTTGCGCTCCGACAAATTTGCATGTTCAGAAAGCCTCAGTCATTCTACTGCCTGCAACACATGTGCGCGCTGATCCAGGGTGTGACGAACGCGTCGCCTCACGTCTCTTTGAGCTCAGCGCAAGAAAAGACTCACAGGTCTTAACGGAAGGCTGCGTTTGTGTCCCTTCCCCACACGTGACCCGCCTCCACGCAACTTACCGTGGAAAGCTCTTGAAGGAACACGCAAGCGTGTCCGTTCCCACTGTAGTTGCTCACAAACGTCGCTACATAGACGTTTTTACATACGATTTTCCCCTTCTTGACTGCATAACGCCACCACATATTTGTATACCTATGATCGCAGGTCTACGTCAACGGCTGGCCGCACTACGTACTCACGTCGGTACCGGGAGTTTCGATACGACCCGGTGACCTTCTCCTGTGCGACTTGGGCCCTCATTACTTCAGTGTGCAGCGAGAAAAACTCGTGCGTCAGATTTCGTTGCTTAGTCGGGGTAAGACTGACTGGTGTCTCTACGCTATTACAATGAAGGTTTCTTAGATGCTGGCGGATTCTATATATACACATACATACATGGTGCATGGTGTTGCGGCGGAAGTTACTCATCCAAAGATGTGGTGACCATAGTCTCGTGCAGTATTTCAAAAGTACTCTATCTTCCTCGGAGCTCAAGGGACGCGTGCCCCAATAGAAGATGTTTCGATGAATGCTCTCCTCCAAATAATAGTTTTCGCACTGTGGTCGTTATAGTGCATTTGTTTGCTTGAGGCTTGTTCAAGCTTCGGGCACATTAGAAAGCCGATGTATCTGGCAGCATAGAAACACTGTCTCACCCGGTTTGTCTGCGTTGTTCGACGCACTTGTGCGCTTGCAGTACCTTGTGCAACTCTCTACATTGTTATCTGTCGTGACGCGAGGTTGCTTCGCAAAACAGACGTCACGATCGTACACTCTGAACCTACAGGACAATTCTGCATACACGGGTGTGTGCTGAACTCCCCGTTGTTCTTGTGTGTGTCTATACCGGCCCGCGATCAAAGAAGACGCATGCCAGCCGTGACCGGTCAAAGCCAGTGCCTGCCAAAGCTCTGAATGTTTGACATGTACACTCTCTCAGCTTACTGCAACATTGGACAGCCTCAGGCGAACTTACAATGCATCCAAAACGCCCTCATTCTTTTCGCAACTTTCTTGGGAGGTTTGGGCGTCTTTTGCAGCTGCGCACGGCCTGCGGTATGAGTTTGTCCATTCAAAGCTCGCGTCGGCTTCAAAAAAGCTGTTGGAGAGATTATCCCAGGCGGACGACTGGCGATCAGGAGGGTTATCGTGTTCTTTTTCGTCGCGGCCTGGGGAAGGTAGTCGTTGCGCTGACGTCGAAGACGCCAGCCACCAGCAAAGAAATTGTGATAAATCGGTCTACTACTGTTTTACAGGCACGGACACGTTTATACACAATGCCCTCCTGGAAGGCGAGAAAGAGTACGAAGATGTTCTCTTCTTACGGTGTCAAGAATGCTTCGAACATCGTCACCCCGGTACGTGTTGTTCTTCTGGTGAGTTCATACAGTTTTGATGAGCTTGCCAGACGCTGCCACAAACGACGCGCTCTGCGCTGATGTCTAGCCCGGGCCACCCACCGGCGAGAGTGAGACTTAGCAATGTCGAGGATGCAACCAGGAAACGGCCTCCACCAGCGACAACCGAATTCTCACAGTTTTATTGTTTAAACGGTCTCACAAATGGACCTTCAACTGCCGTCCTCAGCTGCCGCCGCTGCTAGACGCACCTGACGCCGTGAAATACTGTCGTCGAATGTTTTATTGGAAGAAACCCATTTTGAGCCGGTTACCAGCACCATTCGGTGTCGTGAGAGAATCGATTGAATTAGGTTCTTGCACTTTGAATGGCTCGCTTGGTTAAGTGCTGCTTTGAGACGACGAAAGCACTAGCTCTGCGCCATGGGGTAAAAGCGCCTCGTAGCTGTCGATATACACCATTCGACGTTACGCTTCAAGTAAACGCCTCCACAAGTTACAACCCACAGATACACGAAGGCGCACCAATGCTACCTTTATGCATTGCTACCCTATTTTTGTGCTTGTAACCTCAGGGATCTTTATACTAATCCGTGTACAGCGTTGATGCTAGAACTGAATTCCACGTTCAAAAAGAATAGCTGGCTGAAGAACCCTTCGTAGTGTTTCGAATCATTACGGTGTGCGAGTCGATGTCCTGCTGGTGCGTGCATACGGCCCAGCCTCAGGAAAGATACTGGACGGCTGCTCAGCTGCGGACGTGCGTAGACGTTCTCGACTTTACCAGACGGTCGGCGGTGAACACCTTATCAGATGCTGCGTCTGCAACTCATTATTCCACGCCACCTGTACCTTCGGACTTCTGCACAGGAGCCAAGCCAGTGCGAAATTTTGTCAGGAAGGCTGGACCTGTCACTTCTGCTTACATCTCTGCGAGTCAGTTCTCGTCTCTCCACGATTGCAGCATGAACAGGAACTCAGCATACTCAAAATTAGACGTCGTGTGCTTTGAGCGATCAAGGTGCCTTTGCTAATTACGGTTGCAGCAGTCTTCTTTCGACTCCTCGAAAACACTGTCTACATCTCCGAGGAGTTGTGAAGTACATCTCACAACAGCCAACTCATACTTGCTTAGCAGCCGACACCACTCCGCTCTACAGGACGAACGGTATGTATCCATTTGCTTGGACGTCAATACATCTGTTCCTCCAGGCGAATAATCAGTTTGCAACAAGGTGGAGGATTTTGGAGTATGGGGCCAGTTTTGTCGAATATACTCGAGCGTATGATACTTTCACAAGGGGAAGCTGAAGAAACTCCAGAGCACAGAAATAGACTACACGGAGTCCATAGGATCTACCCCTTATGTTGCCGGCTGCGGCACACCGGCCGTTCAGCCCCCGGTGATGAATGCAACGGCTCCTTATTCCAAAAAACTGCGGCAAATCCGCATGCAACCATTCAAAGTGATGCCGCACTCGGGGGAAACTTAGTTGAACTGTTTCAGTATCTCAAACCGTGCAGTGGGTGCGTTCGATCAGCGCAGAAAGAGCTGCGTGCGTATAGAGACTTGGTTTACAAGTTGTCAGCCGCAGAGGACAGGAAGAATTCGGATGCTACAAAATCTTCGACGTGCCTATTCAGTAGCGGTCACCTTCACCGGATGCCTTCTTCCAGCAGCGGCAAGCCGCTAGGTTACAAGCCTCGCACCGCGGGACAGCCAGTGAATTTGGAAGTGACGTGCGCAAAAAGTAGTACCAACGAGCCGTGCTGGCTAGACGAAATGGGCAAGCTGCCGGGATTCCAAAGGCAGCGACAAGCAGAAAAACGCAAAGCGTTAGATGATTCTCAACAAGGTGATTCTTCGCGGCAGCTGAAACAGTCAGTGCAACAGCACATGAGCGAGATCACGAGTTGCGCGTACGGTGACTCACCCAACGCAACTGAAGTGCCTGTGTCCCTCTGCGAAGCAGAATACCGTGCAAGCCGACGAGCCGAGAAAAACGTTCAGTTCCCCGTCAGAAAAGCCCTTGGGGACAGCGCCTGCGTGCTTAGCGACTGTAGTCTTCTTTCACAGAGCAATGAATCCGCGACTGTCCTCCTCCAACGACTGCTCTTTACCTGGGCAAAAGCAGGCGTGACCTGTCGCCTTTACAAAAGTCACGTCTACGCGTCTGACTTCGACGACATGAGAGGCTTCCATTCAACGTTTGAGCAGGCCGTCACGCTTTACCAGCTGTGTAAGGCAGACCGAATTGTACGATAAGCGGGACTGCCCCGGGTAGTACTTGCGACAGCGACTTGCACGAATACCACAAAAGCACGGCTAGTACGGTAGCACAGGGTAAACGGAACAGCGCGTAACTTATTTTACTCGCTACAAGCTTCCGCCCTTAAATTCAATTCTGTTTCACGATGAACTACTTGTGTAGAGTGCTCTGTTTCCTGTACAGTGGCGGCTTCTCTCGCTTCCGCACGCACGCGTCAGCAGCAACTACTTTGTCTTCTTAGAACCGGAAGACATCGATTGAGTCGGACACCTCCCAGCAGCACCCAAAGCAACAATGCTAACGCGATGAGAAGCCTAAGTCACTGCAACAGCGGCAGTAACCACGCAAGCCCTACTTCCGGTTGCACCGTCCCCAATTATTGCAGTTGCGGGGAAGGCGGGCCGGCGACTCAGGCTGATTCGGTAAAGATCAACAGCATGAACTCAAGCAAGCAGCCGACGGGTGAGGACGGTGTTCAACCGGTGGCACGGTTGCCGGCATTTAGGCAGCAGCAGCCACAATATCATGCAAACATGTGGATCACTCAAAAGCCGGAGGGGAACCAGGCGAACCGAGGCCACCAGCAAGCTGGCGCATGTAACTCAGGACTGCAGGCCTCCAAGGACATCAAATACACGGAGGGACCGCTTCTCTCTCCCGCACGGAGAAATTCGCGAACCCAGGGCCCGCGTGAACAAGGAAAGCCGTCAACGTCTTTAAAGCGTAAGCGAGCAGGAGACTCCGTCTCGCAGGCCACCTCCGTCCTGACCGCTTGCAGCAGTGCTGAAAAACTCGAACACATCAATAACTGTGCACCCGCATTGCCGCTGCCTTTCACTGAGGAAGGAGCATCGGGCACCCTACAAAAAATGTCTTTTCGAAATCAACAGCATCGCCTGAGAGTGGAGCTGCGACCTCTGTTGCAAGACGAGACGCTCGATTCACAGTGGTCTCACCCAGATCGCCGATTACGCGCTAAAAATTTCGAAGAGAGAAGTCCGCAGCAGATATGCCAAGGGTCGCAGACTGCGAAGAAGACATGCAGTCCTGAGGTTCCTCTGAATAAGAACATATCATCCCGGTCGGCTTCGTTGATCTCATACGCACACCCCTGCCAGTATCACTGGTATCAATCACAGCCACTGCAAGGCCAATGCCAGCATCGACAATTTCGACGTTCGCACCAACAATTCTCCCAGGAGCAGAACCAGGTACATGCACTGCAGCAGCCACAGCCGCCGACGGTAGAGAACCTGGCCGCCCCTCACAAACCTAGGCAGCACCACCGCAGCGGGTGTTCTACCAGTATGGGAAGGGTTCCCCTGGCAACTGGCCCCCCTTCCCGGCAGCAGCAGTCCACGCAAGTTGAAAATCACAAACACAAAGTGCTGCAACGTGGCCTCCAGGAGCCTGACGAGGAGATAAAGCCTGACGGCGTGGATAACCGGCAGTGGCACTCGACGCAGCGGTGGGGAACCGAAGGGCTACGGCAGGTCGAACAGCAGACCAGGGTGGATCTTCTCATTCTTCCAGGACACCAAAACATACATGCAGCGGCTTCCCCGTTGTCCCCTGGTACCCACGCTTGCGCAAACTTAGAGCGGCAGCCTAATTATCTCTGCCACACACACCGACAGCTTCAGCAGCGACAATACCTCTACCTAGTGCACAAATCACAGCAGCAAAAGCAGCTTCTCCTTCAACAGCGAATGACGCTTAACAACGACACACGCCAAAAACCGCAGTTTCTGGACCACACACCACAAAGCCAAGTGCAGTGCACTTTTTTAGACCAACAACCGCCCCAGGCTTACCAACGGCAAGTGCAAAACCCACTGGCTTACGCGGATCGCCAACTGGCTTCTGCCAGTCAGCCTTCCTCTTCCCTCAGTAACACAGCTTCGCACAAATTCTTGGCATCGCAGCTTCCTTCACAGCATTCCCAGTCGACCTTTGACATACCGCGCAGTGGTGCCCAGCCGGTGACCGGAAATTTTCGGCCCCAGCAGCAGGTTGCTGAATTTCAGGGCCTGGTTGCGCCTACGCAGCCACCTCCACTACGGCTGCCGCTGTTATGGTCGCAGCCACACTCGTCGTCAGGAGGACGGTTGCCTCAGTCAATGCTGTCACAGCCGCCACACTTGCACCCCCAAGCCAGTAGCCCGCGAGCACAACCCATCTCGTTGATAGGAGGATTCCAGCTTTCTTCGCAGCTACAATACTGTGGTAAAACAGACGGGTGCCAGCCTGCCGCTTGTGCGGATCACGTCCCTCGACAGCCCGATCACGGGATTCCTTCACACACGGGAGCAGCCGCTTCCAACTACAGGCCGCAGAATGTTCACGGTGAGGATTGCAGATGGTACTCGGCTGGACGGTGTGAGCAAAGCTCTTCAGTGTTTGAAGCTACTGCGCCATACTTTTCTTCCGTTTCCGTGACCGCCGAAGCGCCAAGACACGCGGATTATTCAGTGACTGGAGGAGTTTTTTCACATAGCAATATACGGGCCTCCCCTTCTGCAGCACCTTCCTCGGGCGGCACGCCAGCCGCCGCAGCGGCGGGAGCACCCGTACCCGTGGCCGAAATATTTGCGGCTGCGTCTGCAGGACAGATGCTTCGGAGCGTAGCGTCGAATGAGTCAACGCAGAAATCAGCCGCGACCAGTGACAATTGCTTGTCCCTGTCTCCACATGCTCCGGAGATTGAACAAGCCTCTGCAGCAGCTGGTACGGCAAAATCAGAAAGAGGCACGGCTGTACACAAACTGACGAGAACCGCGGCAGCAGAGCTACGGCATAAAATGGATCTCTCCGACCAGGAGACCTCCAAGCAACGCAACGGCAGCGTCTTGCACACTCTGAATTGAGCTCAAACGTCTTCAAAAACGCGCACCGGTATGAAGCCTCTTGTTCCTGTGGTGGTACCAGCAAGACAGATGCTGAATCAAGAGAGTCCAAATGAATGACTCTGAAACAATAACGCTGGCTGCGGAGACAGATTCCCGTTACCACTGAGCAGATTCCTGAAGGCCGGTGATGCGCCACACAGTGGTTTTGCGCCAACACACTCTCACCTGGGGGCCCACTGTAGTTCTACGCTCAGAAACGCAGTATATTTTTGCCCATGCTTAGAGCACACCCCATTTCACACACCCAGTTTCCGTGAAGTAATGTTATCGACTTGAGCTATCTGTCTCCACATGAGAGCGAGCTAGTAAACCACAGGGGCGACAACAGCGCTGTTCTTGTGAGGGGGCACAACGAGTGAACCACCAGCACAGCCCGTGGCTCACGCTACACTGCGGATAAACGTGAGAGACGTGCGACGCACATTCTCTGCCGTGGGAGCCATTAACAGCTTCCTGAGAAAAAGCAGTGGTAAGGAATCTGTGACATATCTCTGAAAGAACTGGACGGAAGAGCAGATATATTCGGCGTAGAACTGGTTGTGGAAAGTTTTTTCTTCCCCTTTTTTGCTTTCTCCCGTATCTGTCGCACGAGTCCTTCGCTCCGAAGAACCACATTGATTCTCCCAGGGTCTTCAGAGGGCGGTCTCTTCAGGAGTGCGGGAAATGCATCCACGCGCCCTGATAATCGAGGGAACAGCCGCTTTGTTTATATTATTTACAGGAAATCCTAGATTCAACCCAGGGCAAGAGCACCAACGGGAAAATGAAACCATAGGAGGATAAAAGGAGCCATAGGTAGGACAAAACGTCTGTCGCACGTGATGCCCGTAAAACGCCGCCTCGTGATAGCCGATCCCGTATCGCAGTAGAATTCCTCAAGAGATGGTTCCCCAAGTATTCCGCTGCCAGTTCGGCAGAAGTAAAGCTCAGGTGAGCAAGTATGACAGGAGGGCGGCGGACTGAATACTGAAGACATGAAGAAGAAATCATTACGTCGTCCCTCGTTTTTCTCGTGCGGTAGACGGCGTTCATCCCACAGTTCACGTCCAACGATGAAAAGTCGACAATGGGCCGAGCGCATCCCGTCCGAATGCTGGACACAGACGCTTTTTCTGGTATTCTGGGGAAATGTTTTGTCATCGACGTTGTACCGAGGCAGTGGCAGGTGAACGAACATGCAGAAGTCGGACTACGGGAGTTCTCGAAATAGCTGAAGCAGCACCACAACAAAAGCGGACGAACTGCGGGGGCCAAAGTTTGTAGCCTTGGCATTCCACATTCCCGCTCTGTCACGAAAGTTCTGGCACGATGTGCAGCAACACGGAACAACGGATGAGGTGCATTTGCTGCTCTGCAAAAATTGTACCCTATTGTTGCCATGCTACTAATCTCCCCCGTACAAACGCTGTCAACGGCATGCGGACGGGGCGAACAGTACAGCAGCATAACTACGTGAAAAAGCGTCTACGCCGCATTCAGATCTACCGAAGTTGCACAAAATTTGCAAGATCGTTATTCCAGAAGCTCAGGGTGAGAATTGAACACAGGAGATGGACGTCCAGAAAAGGACGAGACACAGGAAAGAGTGGGCAGCTCTGAGCGAGTAAGACACAGAAGCAGCAGAGGCGCAGTCGGGTAAATTGAGCGTTTCACATGATATAGATCTTGCTTTCGTTCCGCCGTAATCTTCAAACGAGCCTGCGGCTGCAGGCTCGTAAAGTGGCCTCAAGCTCTCCCACCAGAGCTCTCCCACTGCAAAGAGAAGCCATCACCAATGCCACGTCATACATGTTGCCTTGCTCCCCTTCCGCAGCCAGCTGCAGAGACGCGTACCTTGCAAGCAATTTCCGCGCACAGACCTCAGTGTGAAAAACCGTCCATTCTCCGCCAGTACACGGCTCGCAGCAGTTAAAACAAGATAGTCAGACGGGAACTGCTGCTGCAGAACCTGTATTCGAAAAAAACACACACACGCCTCGAGGTCAGCTTTACTCCGGTATAAACAAAAGGTTTGTTGAATTACAGCGCGTGGTAATCTCAAGCCTGATCCCTGTCGGGACCACAGTGCAGCATTGGATAATGAGTGGGTTGTTGATTTACTAAAGAGTTGCAGGCGACCATTGCCGGCCTCTGGAAGGCCATGTTGAGTTCTTGAGTAGCATCTGCCACTCTGTGAAACCGTATTTACAGGGAATCGCACAACCAGTACAGTGTTACTGAAGAAGAACGACTAAAGGTCGCGAAGGCAGCAGAGCAACGTAGTACCTCTCCAGCCTAGCACTTCCAGAACTACAACAAGTCAAAGTTGCTACACGACGAGCACGAAGCCCTCATAAAGGCAGGTTCCTCGAAGAAGTACAGAGACCTGAGCTCAGCCGTTTCCTGGAGTCGGTTACAAAGGAAACACACCCAGCCGCCGACGCAAAAAGAAGAATTGCAACTTTCGGTCGCGGACAGGTCTGAGACACAGCGTTTCCGCACCACATGCGCAGCGATGTAGCCTTACATATACGGAAACCGATTCACGTAACAGGAGAGCGCCTTTAGCCAATTTGCGTGATCAATATTTCTGAAGGACCATATTCACAGCTCACACAAACTTGGAAAGCCGACCCGGAAACGCTCTCGTGGCGTGCGCGGGCGGCGCTTCTGATACAGGTGCCCTCCCCAGTACAGGCGCCTGCACGAAAAGATGACTAGTTCTTTTCGTTACTACACAGCTTGTCAATAGTTTTTGACTATCCTGTTCGGCCAAAAATGATCCTACAGAATCACAGGTGTGCATGGGCTTGCACCTAAGAATAATGAGTTTTACTCTGCTTTCTGGCTCGTCACAGCACATGCGTACAAGAGGAGCGACTCAGTATCTGTACGCTACCTTAATGACCACACATCCGCCTCTATCTCTCCGATTTCCTCTAGACGACCGGACACTGTCGCCGGTCCACGACGCGTGCATCTCCCCCTTCCCCTTCACGGATAGGGTGTCAAACTTTGTCACGCGTTGCCTTACTTGCTTCAGATTGTCACCTGCAGCGTATCTCCCTGTGAGCCTTCGAGTCATCGAGACAGATTCTCGGCATGGCTTTCACCAGTGTATCCGTCTGCTACCCTTGACTGGCGCGTTCGTTGTTCAACGTCGCTGCATGTCTGATGCAGCTACGGGGCCCGCTGAGTGCTCCGCCTGTCATCCAAAAGCGTTACGCTGTTTGCTCCTATCCAGCCACAGCCTTCGCCGCTTTAGCTCCTCCTTTAGCGGCGGAGAACGTTTTGATATACCGCTGGCATGTATCCGAGCAAACAGTGTAGCAGCACCACACTAGCGCAAGCAGGCTAACAGCAAAAATAATCCACCAAACAATCATCTCTCCGCTACTTATATAAACGGGCAAAGCCGCCACGCCCCGTCGCTTTTGCTCTGTGCATGCGGGGCTCAGCAACACCTCACTCGTTCCCCATCGCAACGTCGTCCCGGTAGCGCCCTGCGGCACCTGCCAGTTATCGTCACATTGGCACGTAACAGTCCCGCTACCTTTCCCTGCAGCAAAGGTACACGTGCCATGGCCGCAGGGGTTACCTGCAGCACTCGAACAGGGATTGCTTTCCACGTCACAATTAGTGCCAGTGAAGAAGTCACCACACGTACATGCAAAGTAAGGAGGCACTGCTACATCTGCGCACGTCCCCGTGTTGCACAGCGCGATTTCACAAGTTATGCCAAGTTCCGGATTCACACCACAGTCGTCTTTACACAAAGACATAGGGGTGTTGCAAGCCGGACCTTTCCACGGTAAATCGCAGACACACACCTCCAAACCGTTCGAATCGTAGCAACTACCATTCGCACACACTACCACGGATGTCGCTGGATTGCAGGCAGCACCAGATCCCCCTCCTCCTGAAAAGATCATCACGATGTAACAGTGCTTTACGAGCATCAGCAGGTGAATAAAAAGTGAGAATATAATCCTGCCCTGCAGAAGGATAGAACGAGACCTTGCAAACGCCAGTTTGCACATCGTGACCAAGGTGTATTCGAAGCGGGGTGCGGAACACACAGGGGACGGACAAGAGCAGGAGCGTTGGTCGCCTCAGCATCAGCAAAACCGTGCACAGCAGCAGTGGGAAACACGTGTGCAGCACCTGCACAAGCAGCTACGGCGGACTTTCGGAAAATAAGTGGAAGCATCAACAGTAAGACGAAAATTCTCCAAATGCAGGCGCTCCAATCGAAGCACCGGACGTTAACACATATAGCGTCTACCTGGTTTGTACAACAGCACGGCGTCCCGCGTCAACGGCGTTGCGATTAGACATACCGCTTAACAACCGACTCAGTTTCAAGTCCCCAGCGTGTGCACCTGCACGGTAACGAGTAAGGCGACTGAGACGTCGCAGGCTAGAGGGAGACAATGGGCACATAAAGGAACACACAAGGGCATGCGGGAATGTTGGTACACAGCCGACGGCAGCCCACGTGAGGCCGAGGTGGTGCCTCTCAGAAGGCACGTTGGGTGAAAGAAGAGACGGTCCTGAAATACACCGCGGTGCGGATCCTGACCTGTTGAAAGCGACTTGCGACAACTGACCCACCGCGCTGCCGCTTAAACAGGGAATTGACAAACAAGCCAGGTTTACTTACCACACAGAATGGAGCATGTAGAAGACAACAGACCCAACTGTACGCGTACATGGAGCACAAGTGAGGAAGACAAGACAAGCCATCGTCTTTCCGGTGGCACGCAGCGGCACAAGTGAAAGGCAGATACGGAACAAAAAGGCAAGTAGCCAACAGGGGTATGAAGCGTTGAAAGA
This sequence comes from Sarcocystis neurona, assembly GCA_000727475.1. NCBI lineage: Eukaryota > Apicomplexa > Conoidasida > Eucoccidiorida > Sarcocystidae > Sarcocystis > Sarcocystis neurona. Next base: position 825,872 of record KL647300.1, on the reverse strand, counting down.
ATGAAGAGCAGCGGTACACACAATGGCTGAAGCAGCAGCATCTGCGACAGCCGAGTCCCTGGAAAATATGCGTTAATGTAAGCGAAGTGGACCCCTCTGCGGTGCAGTCCTCCGCTTCTACTCTTATGGAGTTTACACTCGCTGCCTGTGCTGGTGCTGGAAGTCCCGGCAACGGGTCAAGTCTCTCTGCTGTGACCTCGTAATACTTGCTTGACTCCCTGCAGGGCTCAAGGATCCTCGAGTCCCGCTGCCCTTAAACGCGTCAGATGCCTGCAGTTTGCCAAGAGGGGAATCGCGAAAATGGGTGGCGTGATTACACCCACACAAGGAGTTGATTTATGGACCGCGTAAAAAGCCGGGTGGCGAATGGAGAGAGTAGAGCATGCAAAATAAGATCGTAACATGCTCGGAAGGAGGTGACTTGATTGATGTGCGTGCAAACGGCCAAAACCTCATCTGCCGTTAAACTACTGCTCCTGACCCTGCGGACCCGCACACCTCCTCGCGACGGTACTGCACCAGGACTGGCGTCGCCACCAAGGTTGCCACAGCCGACTCCGCCGCCAGCGGATTCGTCAGAAGCTCTCCTATACGTCGAACTGCACTACCGTAAATCGAGCTTTGAGGAGATGTATTGGTGAGGCTGAAGGGACTTACAAGAAACCTTTGTCGGCGCCGCTTACCTTTGTGAACTGCAGCCCGACGAAGAGCAAAACATGTGGTGACACCATAAGAAACAGTCAAAGAAGCCTTCAGCTGCAGCAGACGAGCTGCGACTGCACTAGTCCTTGGGTGGTTGCAGCCCACGACAAGAACAGAGTGAAGTGCTTACAGAAATGGTAACATGTTCTCGCACAGTAGTCCTTGCCATTGCGTGACACTCACGTCTGTGCCCTGGGTGTAGCAGCATCCTGCAGTTCGTGTATAGTCAGCGGTGACGTGCACCTTGTAGCTCACACGCATTTAGTGCGAAGGACTGTTGCATTGTTCAAGGTCTGCAGCAGCCTTGACACGACGAGAAAGACGTTGCCCTCAAGTGATTGAGATGCCTTTCATGTAGCACTAGTAACGGCAGTTCTTTGCGCTCTTGTAGATGGCTTGTGCAATTGTGAGTGTGGTCATTCACGGTGTACCGACACACACATTTACATAAATATGCCGGTACACATGCTGCCCGTAGGAGATGCCTGTCGCGCACTGGGATGTCAAATCCTAGTGCCACAAAAAGGGAGAGTGTTTCAACCGCGAGGTCGAGAAGGCGAAGAAGCAGACAACCGATTGCAGTGATACGATAATATATGCACACATACATGTACGGACAGCGCAGTGCGTGCAAACGCCACATACAGAGCGACACAGGGAAGCACTTCTAGGAAGACAGGATTTCTTTGCAAGCAGTACGGACAAACGCGTGATTTTCCAAATACCCGAGCAGACACATATTTATACGGAAAGAGACAGTCATGCTGACTTATCCATATACGTGTATACACATACGTATATGCAGGCCTTCAGATAGTTGCCACACATGAGTGGAGACGGGGGCCTCGCGCGTGGGGAATACGTACAGCAAAAGCAGGGAAAATCATACACCCCAAGCAGAAAACCTTGTGCGGTTCCCCTCAGAAAGAAATGACCCTGGGCGACCTGTATTTTCTCCATTTCGTGGATCCACCCGCAAAGCGAAAACCCGAGGACACTATTAGCGAGTTGGCAGCGCAGTGCGCCTTCTAAATGGGAAAGAGCACCACAGAAATGCAAAGTAACTGGCGCTATAGAAAGGACGCGTAAATTTAGGCGTAAGCGTCCAGCTACAATGCTCCCGACATGCGTTGGTAACGGCCGCTTTCAGTGTAAAACACTGCCAATCGCGTGCGGAGTCGACCTACTTAAAAGCACGATCGTCTTGACCTGCCACGCGTGCCTCACATACAGTGACGTCCTACGTAAAGTCATAGAGAGGACCGGTGAGGGAAACAAACAGCAAAATTTAATGCAGAAGCAGGAGAACGTAAGGCCTGTTATCCAGTCGTGATACCATGTACTGCATGCTCCCGGCTCTGCAGGGGTACTACCTCGTTTGTAATGGATACACACTCGGCGTGTAAACAGAAGAGAAGAAGTACAATTGATCATGAATTTATGCTGTACTCCGATGGAAAATCGCACATTACGCCAGCACAGGGCGGCAGGACCTTGTCCCGAACGGCAGAGAGCCACGGTCCACGAATAACACACCTACTGAATGAACGCGATTTGCCTCAGAAGGGAGGAGGCCTCGTTTTGCAGTCCGCCGGAAACAACGGCGGTTCTCCGCAACAGTTACATAAAAACGCATCATGCAGTCAAACTCGGCAAGTCGCCTGAATGGCTTCTCCCCATTCAAGGCGAACGCAGAACAGAGACAAGCGCGATTACGCCTGAAGAGCGATGTTTGTACGAGAAACGGTCCCCATACCACTGCCCTACAAAAAGTGGAGCGCCACACGATCATAAAACCTAGCAGACACTCAACGACTAAGCAGGGGAGGCTAATAAACAGATGCAGGAAATGCTTTTTATGCGCTGGAAAACGTCCGGCTAGCCACGGAGGGCGCGCCGTCGTTGACCGCCAGTACTTAAGCTACCGTAAGACAGGAATTTTTGCAGAGGGGCAATTCAGCAGAGCCTTCACCGCGTTGGAGTGTGCCGGTCTTCCTCGCTCTCCAGTCCGGGGGGCGCGACATCGCTGCTGTATGAAATGCGTGTTAATGATTTTTTGGAGGTAGCTCGTTGGCAGCTCGACAAGCCACTGCGTTTGCCGTGACGAACCGGTTCTGGATATGGCTTCGATTCAACTGTGCAGCCGCAACACTTCCCAGCAGGTAAAATGACCAACGAATGCGGCGCGTCCGTGCTACGGCACAAAAACCGGAAGACCCCCTGACAATTCCGACAATGCGCAGTAGTCGTGCAAATGTTACCCAATTATGCGACCTCCTGATGTATTTTTCAACGTTTTTCTGGACCACGATGCGTTGTTTCACCAAAGTGGGATAGTCTTACACATCGCACCGCGCGAGGTGGCCAAGCACAGCGACACCTGGAAGGTGCACGCCTGTAGAAACGAGACGGTTCGAACCTGCTGCGAAAGTGTTTTTCATTTAGACTTCAGATGGGTGCGCATACGGGAGTTGGACACGAGTAATACGCATTTGGTGCCAGGATGCACTGCATGAAAAGATGATGTTTGACGTTTCCTCTTCGTCGCATTTGGTGGTCTTTCACACATCCAACGACAACTGATACGGGAAACGCCTGATGTCTTCCGCCTCACACGTAAATGCCATGATTTTTGCATCAACGCAGCTGCCGTGCGCTGGTGGCGCTTGGGCAACGGCGTTGTAGCCTCAACGGACTGTTTCATAAAGGGAGCATCAGTCTAAGCGCCAGTCACGACCTTCCGCCTCTACAGGAACATCCCAAGCAGTAGGGACAAGAACGATTCAACCGGTAGCGAGCCTACTGGTATGATAATGAAGGTGTACTCGAACATAACTCGTGAGAGCTCTCCCACATTAATACACGAAAGTGTGAGTATGCTACTGGACGTGTACCTGAAGGTGGCCTGATTTCGATGACTGTTCCCTCACGTGGCTGACACGGCCAAAGTTGTACTGTACAATTTCTGTGACGTTACTTCGCATAAAAGGATGGAATGTCTGCTCGTCACCTTGTACAAAGCATGTCTTTTTACGTGCTCTGAAGCTCGGTTTGATGTGTTCGTTCAGCGGCTTACTCTGCTCTCTGGAGGACAACGAATTTGTCAACATTTTCTGAAACACATTTACGTGACCAAACTCCTTCTTGTACAGCCTTCATCCCGACGCATTTTCTCCTGTGTGATTTCTACTACATGAACTTCGTGTTCGTCTATCTCCCTTCGTCCCAGAGTAGTACTCCGCTCATCACCGGATACAGAGCATGCCTTCGTGCGTGATCTGAAGCCGGTTATTTCGCGGGTTAGTAAGCTCTTTGGAAGGCAACGAATCTGTCAACACCTTCTGGTGTGCATGAACGTGACCAACCTGTTTGTTGGTTCTTTCAGCGTCCCGGTCCCTCATCTTCTGGGTGATTCCTACTCCATAAATGATCGTCTGTCTCCCGTCATCTCAGAGTACTACTCAGCATGTACATCCACGGCAAACTACCGATGTTTGCAAGCGAATACGGTGTCAGGTGGGCGCGTTTTGTGAAGTGCTGGCTCTCTGCCCCGCCTGAATTCCTTTCTGAAAGTAAGATTAAGGATACGAACAACTGTGTGCACACGTATACGACCTGTGATGTCTTCTTTTAAGTACGATGTGAATCCGTGCATGCCACCAACATTCTCGCTGGAAGCGTACCTCGACGCAGAAAGCAGCAAGCTGGTGTTTGAGACAACGGTGACTACAAACGCAAGCAATAGAAATGTTCTATCGTTCAATAGATGTACCGCTAATTTTGAAGCAGATGTGAGATTGCAGGCCGCGATGGGTCTCACGTCTCGTGTGTCGCTTCCGCGTGAAGAATCGCCGTCTGTTTTGCCACCTAGCTGCTCACTGTATTTTCACCTGCACAAGGAAGCTACCTGCGCAAAATATATTCACAAATACCATTGATGGCGCTCCCCCACATCTTGGTTACGTTCATTGACGCACTCAATATCCCGCTACAGGTCCAGATATACATTCGCGGGCAAACAGGATAAATAATGCGAGACGAATCAAAGACTGGAGCACAAAGATGTCGTCCCTTTTATGGTGAGTATGAAGAGGAAAAGAATGCGTCAGGGACTGAGTATAGCCGTGTCATCGGAAGGTGCTCCATATCGCTGGTTCCTCTTCAACATCTTTGACGACGAAAAAATCTGCCAGCGTTTGTTTAAAACTGCTTGTGTCTTTGAATGCCGTGAGTATAGGGCTTGTAAAAAATTTCACTTCGTCGACTGCACCTGCAGTGAAGAAGTCGGGCGTGGCGCGCTGCAAATGCGATGCGACGAGACTGTAGTCACTCCTCCATGTCTTAGACGCACCTGAGGCGGCAAGTACATACCCCGAACACATACTGTGACAGCTTTAGAGCGAAATGCACTTCCTCTAGTGAGGAAGGCACCCGACTGCCATGTGGATGCGAGCTGGTGGGTGTCGGGATGAACTCAGGCCACACACTGTACGAATAAGCTGCACACTGGAACCCCAATGGGACACACGCGTGCCTCGTGTTTGCGGCGAAAAAGGCGAGGAATGCTGCACGCATGGAAAGGCGTACTCCAGGTCGCACCAGTGCATGCCAACCCACCACAGCAGAGTGGACGCAGCAAGGTGCATACGTGCATGGCTGCACAGCTTAGACGGGACACACATCCGAAAACAGCATGCGATACTCAAGGGATACTGAAAAAGACGACGGCGTCAAAGAACGAGCCTATGCACACCCATCCAGCTTCGGTGCACGCAGGCTACTGAACTCAATCATGCCCTCTACATATTCGCATATACAGATGTATCAAGCATTTGCCTAAGGACGTTGGGGAATGTTTTTTTCTCATCTCTGTAGTGAGGGACGAAGGTCAGAGTAGAACTCTGACCACGGGCGGGTGTTACCCCACTTGGGTGCAGTTCACTCTCCGCCATTAAGATATACAAGGAGATAGGCAACACAAAACAAGCACGATAAGTGCGCTATACAGATCCTTCCAGATAAGGAATAATCCAAACAATTATAATAGTAGTGCACGTGCACTACCACCTGCAGCTGCTTCCGCGCCCTACCGGGGGAACTGTTATCGCCCACGCCACTTGGTGCAAGTGGAGTACTCTTACCAGATTCCACAGAGACTAATTTGTCATGGCTGGTCAGCTGCTGTGCGGTCGTTCACACATATCTCCGTGTTCCCACTCAAAGCAACCGCGCAAGAATACACCAATGCACAGAAGTGTATCAAACACGACCAATACACACATATGCGCGCAACGTGTGACTCAAACAGAAATACACCTGGATATTTTCTACATGCGCCACCGAAAGCTTCTACTGTATTCGTGTACGTTCCTACATGATGGATCGCTACTTCGTTACCTTCGGCGCCGATATTCACGTCGAGGCGCTGCAGCTGTTGTGAAAAAAACAGTTGCGTGTATTGAGAAGGTCTCGGTCCTCCTTCACGCACGTCAAGAAACTGCTTCGACAACACTTCTGCTTCAGGAAGTTCCCAGTTAGCTGGCGAATCCAGCATGCTACCGCGCACAGAGCGGAAGGACAGAGCAAGCAGCAGACAGCACGTTTCGCAATAAAGGCGGGAAAGCCCTACGGCAGACATAGAGTAGACGTACTTCCACTGCAGTGGATTTAAGGACGCATCTACTTGTAAATCGGAGAGCAACCGAAATCCAACCGTGTGTTTCCGCTATGGCACCACGAACGCTGTTTATTCCTGCGTGTCCCGCGGAAGGTCTCTTCGTCTCACTTTATCCTCAGTTTCGTGTCAATTCAATGCTTGGCCACGACGAGCAGTGCAGATTCTGAGAATATGTGAAGCCTTGTGTGAGGAGGTCCGCGGCCACTCCACTACTATCCGCATATTCCGTGTTGTAATCTCATCTAGCGATATTCAGACACCACTCTGTTTGATAGTCTTCCTGTTACGCTTTTGCACATATTCACATACCACGTAATTGAAAGTCTTCCTGTCACGCATTTGCATATGGTCGTGTCTTCACTTGAGACAATGTGCAGCGGGATACACGCCAGCAGCAGCACGAGAAGACAGCGATACAACACAGCAGCGTTACTTGTCTGGAAATCCCTGTATTCTTAGGTGCATTTCGCGGTTGCGTGCCGCCACTGTTCAAACTCTCTGTGCAGCCCGTTTGTGTCAGCAATTTTATCGTAAGTACGTCACGTCACAAGTGAGCACCAACGCAGGTATGAGGCAAAAAGCGATCGAATACGCGTTCAAAGAATAAACTAATAGAAGTGTACACAAGGAGCTGAAGAAGGATTTTTCTAGAAACGGGCGTGAAGCGCATGTCTGTTCGTGGCCACCACTGGCAGCTTAGTCCTTCGCTTAGGAATTTTGCACGAACGAGTCCTAGAGGAGGTAAGGTAATACAAATATCCTCTAACTACCTGTTCGTCTTTGGATACAGCCAAATGCGTATGCTTGCCGACCTCCACCCTTTCAAGAGGCTGAGCCTGCGCTCACAAAAAGATCTCGCTGACTGGAAGTGTAGCACCCGGGAGCTACTCGGTCACGTAGGAACGCTGAACGTACACGCTACAACTGTGACGTGCTACAGACGAATGCATTTTTATCCTGTTTTCCTGAAAAAGCCTCCAGTACGTATTACGTGGGACGCACCGGCCACGTGCGAATGTGCCTTTGCACACACTAGCAGATGTTGCGTGTCATGCGTGCACCACGTAGTTGCAGCCGCACTCACGTTAAATTGCCTCTATCACAAAAGCGGTCGTCAAAATTTCTCAGCCGGCTGACATCTACATCCGGGGAAGCGATTCAACAAGAAGTGGATGTACACTTGTCCCCTAGCACGAGGATGTGCACGGTCCAAAGGAACCATTCAGTACACACGTCTACACACTGTGCCTCGACAGGCCCAGTCTCGGCTACCGTACCTGCGGCTGACTTTGATGCACAAGATCTGGCTGAGGCGTCGACCGCAGTAGGGCGGGAGTCCTACGCAGCATATTGCACTCCGCTCTACGTCAGTTTCATAGCACCAAGTGGCTACACCTGCACATGTCACACGGACTAAGGCACGTAAAATTTCCTTTCTGTACTTAGAGGAAGGGCGATCTCTCCTTCACTTTCCACACCAAGGCTGAGCACACCTGAGCTTGTGAATATTGCTGTAAATTTTGTACTTTTGGACTTCGACCCGACAACTTTGAAGAGTTCTCATTCATCGAAACGAATAACGCAAGAGTAGCGCTATGCTTCTCTTCAAAAGCCTTCCAGAACGTTGCCAGCTACGCAGAACAAGGCTTTGAGTAACATTTTGTCAACCCCTATAAAACCGAACTACAAGCAACGTTCGCAACCATACTGCAATAGAGCTAATCCCCCTACAGGTACGAAATCTAATCCACCAGCACGTTGCTCCTGCCTCCTCTGCAGACTGATGCACATCCGGGCTGACTCTCTAGCGGTGTCATAATAACTCCCTCTCCTGATCCCAAGCCCCAGCGTCCGCGCGAAGAGTATCGGAGGCCGCGCGTGCGACTGCATGCAACTGCAACTACGCTGTGCGTATAAGAATATGCGTACAGCCAAAACCCCAGTTCCTTGTTGATAACTAGCATCTCACACCCGCGAACGAACCGCCTTACTTCCACGAAGAAGATACGTGATACGCTAACAGTGTAAATGCGCACACGACTTTCTATTTGCATAGGCTGAACAACTCGTCGTGTTCTCGTCTGTTCCACAAAATGAGGCATCGCTTGAGGAGTCAGAAGAGGTCTGAAAAGTAGTGATCCCCCACCCCTGTTGTAAAGAGGGCGCAGATGAATACGGGAATATATATGCATATATATGCGTACACATATGTGTATACATACGTATATCTACGAACAGTAGCAACTGTGGGATGGTTTGCACTCCGTAATGCTTTGTACGCAGGAGCTGACGCTACACTGGAAAAGATGCTGAAAATGTAGTCAAAGGGAGCGAGAATGACGAACACGCTCCGCATTGTTTCCCAGGTCTCACGCAGAAAACACCCGCATCTAGCTTGTTTCGGTGTAGATCTAAACTCACACTTTTTCAAAGGTCACCATACAAAGAAGAGAGGTATTCGATTAGTTGCCATCTCAAACCCCGACAGGACGAATCTACAGAGCTCGCTTCTTGCATTCTTAGCTTTCCTATCTGCATAAACGTCTGCGGCACTGTACGCCCAACATAGGAAATTAATAGCACACGGAGAACGTGCTCTCTGGACACTCACCACAATCAAAAAGAGCCTCTGCAAGAATTCGCAGCGTGGCTCTGTACGCATTGAGTGATGACGCACTGCGAACTGCAGCTCGTGCTCTTTCATCCGCAGCTGTCCTTCCCAGAGGGCATGCCAACGCATGCATTACACGCGTGAACGTTAGTTGACGGAACCTGCAACAGCAGTACCAACCATAGTAATACAAGCAGCCATAACGGTGCAATTTATCCTGTCAAAGCACCTTGGTTTCCCCGGCAATATCTCCGTCGAGGCCTCTACATGGCAACTCGTAGAAGAGAGTAGCTGGGAGGGCACGCGTCTCAGGGATTTCACAAAAAGCAGCTGCTTGGAATTGTCTAAGGTCCAGAGACACGATAGTCCACACGACATTACTTCCGCCTCCATAGCATAGCGACGATGTCTCGCACGTGCGTCGGCGCCGTTGCAGTTAGCACGGTGTCTGAATTTTGCACCTGGTACTCCAGACGGCGACGCCACCCCTGAGTACACGGAATATGGGTGTTCCCCTATATTGTCATAAAAAAGGCGTTCACGAGGCAGGTGCCAGTATACGAGTAAGTATTGACTGACGTGCGTTTACGTCCGTGCGGCCTTGTGTAAAAGAACAACAGTAAGAGTTTTGGTCGCCCCTACACCTTTCTCCAACCCCAGTTAGTGTACGGGTTCTCCGTGCTGATGCTTCGGTTCCTACCAGCCTTTTTGCAGAATTCAAGTTGACCACACCGGCAGCTATCGCGATATGACGACACTCGACGGGACTAAAGGGTTGGCTAGTTCGTGCAAACCTCTCAAAATACAGATAGGAGTACGTGTTCCATTAAGTGCCTACGTGAGAATGTCTGTTTACTTTAGCACTACTGCGTGTGGGCAAGAATTCAACGCGGCTTTGCCTTCGCGCTCGATGCTTGTAAAGACAGCGGTGTTTCCAGATGGCAAGAATGCGTTCAGGCGCCTGATAACGGCAGACGTTCTGACTCAGTGTCTAAGTTGTACCGCAGTTTTATGTCCGACAACATGCTCAGTTGCGCAGAAATTCCGACGCAGCTGCTTGGGCAGAGTGGAACACTTGTCCGGGAGGGCGAATGTGTATCCATAGAGGCACAAGCGTACGTGGGTGCCCGCGTGCCATCTCTGACAATAAAACAGGTTTTCCACTCGCTGCAGTGGGTGAAAGCTTACCTGTTCAACAGTGGTGCTTGGCGGATGACGGCAAACCGAATGAGATCCACCGCGTACAGACCATTCTTCTGCTGTAGCAGTTGCAGTCTGCGCAGGAGGGACGGCACGGATCCCGAGGCCAGCAACACCTCCAGCTGGATGTCACCTCTGTTGTATAGGCCGAACCAAAAGGACCTGTGGTTCCTGTGGAAACCAGACGGCCAGTCGAAGTCGTCGTCGAGGAGGCCAGACAGGGTGAAGCTGTCCTTTGTTGAGAGAACTTCATCCAGAGGCCGGTCTTCAGCTAGGTGGCAGTGTCACAGCAAAACGCACGAGGTATAGTGACAGATTGAGACATACGTATATACGTACAGGTGTGGACAGGAACAAGGTGGCTGCACCATAAAGACAGAGCAGTCGTTCACACACGGTAATTAAAGTTCGTTACAATAGCCGTCCAGACGCCCCCAAATTCCTGCAAGTATACCTTGTCTTCTGAGAATGACAACGGTGAAGCGGCAGCCAATAACGTATCGATACCCCCAACATATTCACTGTTCTAGTCTCTCCCGCCAAGAAACGTGTGCTCTGCCACATGGGTGTATCAGATTGTGCATCGCATGCGCGTGTACGTCTCGAGGAGCAGCCAGGAAGGTGACAGAGTGTGACACACCAGTGAGACAAGCAGAATAGACAAGCACGTGTATCTGGCAGCGAGTTTTCACTATACGTGCAGTCGCAGGGCGTACCTATGAACAAGGGAACTAGTGTTACTGCATCTTTTTAACCTGTGGCAAGCAGCACACCTCGATGCGACACGGGCAAAAACGGTCGCAAGTGTACACCGTAAAGACCTGCAAGAAATTTTTTCCATGGAAGCAGCTGGTTAGCGTACGTGTACATCTTCACGCTTACTATTTGTCAACGCAGTCGCAAGCACCACATCAGCTGCAATATCTTCAACGGTAATTTAGCAGAAATCGCAAACATAGGTCAGAGGACGCACGCAGTCGGCCCGGTGCAATGGTAAGGGCACCTACTCTTCTTGCGCGCTCCTCAACGTGAAGGTGTCTGTACACATAAACAATTACTTCCTGTCATCACACACGTTATCCTAAGCACTTTTGCAGAATAAGCAGGTTGCTTGCGGACGCGTACGTACACACACGAAGGCAATCACACCACAGTACGACGCGCTGCACTCATCGCCACCGGTAGAACACCCGTGTTTGATATTTGAATAAATGCCTGAGGCCTCTCACAGGAGAGTCTTTCCGTTCGAGCTCGCTGCCTCCAGCTCGCTCAACTGTTGTAAAACAAGCGGAGATGGTTTACCACGAGCTGTTCAAAGGCTGGGCACATGCGGCTGCATCCCACTTGCTCTGTTTTTGCGTTTCCTCTCTTGTCAGTGCGCCTTTCGTATACAGATTGCTGCAAGAAAGTGGCTGTGCGGCAACCCTTTGCCTACAGCTCTCAACACATTATGAATAATAACCGTACGGATGCGGTGTCTGTCCACGCATTGTCTGGACTGTCTCTGAATGTTAGGGAGGAGGTGGCAGGGAAAGCCGGATTCAGGCACTTCGCCGCCATGAAGCAACACGCACCCATCATGAAGAAAGGCTCGCCAAACCTACTCCGTCGACGGCCAGAAGAAGGCTTGTGAATCGGTTCGAAAGGGAAGTCGCGCTGCTCTGGTGCACACACATACGACGTGACGTCGTACTATACATCCACGAAATAATTACATGCCCTTAAAACTGAGTTCACGCACACATGCGTGTGCATCACCGATGACCTTCCTGAAGGTGGCACGGGATGTTTACCTGGTTTCTGACCAAGGCAAGGTCTCGAGGGAGTTAAGATAGAAGAAACAAGACTTTCCTTGATGTACGTGTATCGATCTCTCCCAGTTTCGATGAGAAGTGACGTGAACTGTTGGAGCGTGCGCTCGATGAATTCCACCGTGGGCCGAGCTTCTGGACCCCCGCCATCTAGAAGCACTTGGCGCACCGTGTGCAACTCTCCTGAAGGCCAACGAAGTCCATCACGTTGGCCAGAACCGTCGACAAAGAGAGGTGTTCTTAGGTACGCAGGTAGGACGAAGCGTTTCAGGTGACTAACGTGAGACCTGGGCAACTTAAACGTCATTGCACCCGTCTGTCAAACAAGTGCATGTTTTCTTGTACCTCCTGGGTAGAGTTTCTGCACTACACTGCAGTTGGCGGCCTAGTGGAGTTGAAGTGTACTATACGCGATGACGAACAGGCAAGCCGAACGAATACATGCACTTCCCCGTGGGAGATATGACGAAGCCACGTGTAGATACCTCTACGCACGCGATGTTGTCTGGAGCGTATCTGTAGAAATGACCGTTAGCGTGGACAGCACAAATATTGACCAGCGCCGCTGCAGTCAACTAGCGTTGGCCTCACTCGTGCGTACGAATCCACACACATACATATACATATGTTTGAAAAACTACCACTTATATTCGACTATATACGTAACTGGCGTGTGTAAGGAATTGCATTGGTCAAAGTGCGAAGCAGCCGTCAACGAAGACGTGCACTTCTGCTTATAAATGTCTATACTTGTGCACACTGCTATATAGCAGCAAGAGAGAAAAGCCCGCGAAAAGTGCGACTGGTTCACATCAAACGACGCTCGCCCTGACAGAGAAGCTGTTACGCAGGAAACACTTGCGCAAGCTCGTACAGCCGCTGTTTGAACTGCGCGTAGGAATCTATACACGGTCCTATTTATGTCAGATTGGGAAGGGCGTCCTGCGCACCGTCGTATCAGCACACGAGCTGCACACTACACATACGCACTTGGAGGCACACGGAAGCGCTGGATATGCGTCAATATACGCTAGTTACAAAGCGCCATATTTACCGAGGACTGCGAGGACGATGGCAGAGCAGAACTCTATGGGCGGGGTTTGGTAGCAGCCCTCGAGAAGCTCTTCAAGGCGAAGTGCTTCAAACGCAGCAGCGAGATTCACGTCATCCACCACGCAGGCTTTCACGGCGCTTTCGAGCAACTTGCTTCGCTTGCCTAACCCAAAAGCATCAGGATTAGCGCGGTCGGCTGCGTCAGTCTCAGTAGACGTGTCAGCTGCCGCGGTAATATCAGCAGCACGTGGTGAGCCATCTGTAGGAGCAGGCGGAGGAGAGGCAGGTGAAACGACCGCGGCAGACGGGGGAGTAGGAGTCGAGGACAGCTGGCAGCCTAGCGCATAAAGAAGCACTACTTTCCCCTGGTGGAAGAAGATGAGGAATGCAGGGTCGCGCGCGTTTGCCGCGTGTGCGTCCAGCGACCGGTGAAGGATGCTTCGAGCCTTCGCAATGTCAAGTCTGCTACTCAGAAGTGAAAGGCGGAACTGTCTTTCAGCCCGCAGCAGTGCACCGGTAGACATTGTGCGGCGGCACTCGCACAGGAGCAAGTACAACACAGGGATCGGGTACAGTAGTAACCGCCCGGGGATACTGTGAAACGGACATAGAACAAATAAAAGTGTGAATGTTCACGCTTAACTGAGATGCCCGAAACAACATCTACCACATGTTGCCTGACACTAGCCCGCGTTCCTTAGTTGAAGCATATATTCGTTACACGTATAGGCACGTAGGAGTCGAGTGGCCCCGATGGTCACGTACAGGAGAGCTTCGATGTGACGGCAGCGCAGTACATAAATGGTCACACGCGTGGCATGTGCATGCCTTCAATTCCAGATGCGCACTGTGTAAACGCTCTCATCTGCTTCTGCGTGTCGACCGAGGGGGTTGCTTTGCAGGAGGAATTATTATCAAATCTTGGCGGCGAAATTGAGACGGACCGACTCCCTCCTACCTTCCGCGACGCAGTCGAACGTTGCAACAATTTCAATCCGACGGAGATACTAGGACATCCCACGCTATACACTTTCATAATCAAATTGATCTGAAGAGGATCCACACGAAGACATACCTACATGATAACAGGTAGGCAATGAGTAAGTAGGTACGACAGAAACGTTCACGTTGTTGGTAATAACGCGGCGATGGAAGTTACGTAGTTTGGAGTACATGCGATTTCCCACTCGTTGCCAGTGTGTTGCAGAAACCCACGCGGAAGAGATGTTGCCGAGTACAACCGAAGACCAAGGCAAAATATTAAGTGTTAGTCCTCCACACCTCCTCTCGTCGTCTTTAGCCTCGAACTGCCGCGGACTCTGCTGTCGTACTACGAGACCATACGAGAATAAACCCCTGCAGATTAGCTAGCCGTGCACTCGATGGCTGGTGTCGCCGCCCCGCGCACACGGCTTGTGCATCGATACTCCAGAAAAGGAGGCGGACACAAGGTAAACCTGACAAGCGCCGTACAGAGGCATTTGTTTCACATAGTAACATTCTGCACAAGTGCGCCAAAAGATGAGACGATATTGGCTGCCGGGAGCATGCGGTCCCCGGCAGTATCCTACTTACTAGGATACTTGCCACCGGGACAACCGTGAGCATGCCGTTACGCTCTTGTGGCGATTGTAACTCAGTGGGGCCCCTGTTCAAACACACTTTGTGCAGCTCCTTCCCCCCAGGTAGCTCGCCGTTCTCTGAGTCAAAACTGTAACAACTGGGGACAAAAAGTCGACTCGCCGTGGCTCTCGAGCTTCTTCACGGTGGCCCGTGACGCACCTCCGACGCTCTTCACGCGCTCTTAGAGGACCCACAGCTTGCGAAAGATGAGCTGATCTCTTGAGTTTTGCGAGTCACATAAGGATATACACGCCACAGACAACATAGAGACTAGACAGTGCACTTACTTCTACCAGAGACCGCCGAGAGCACAACAGTACAAAGCGGTCTTGGAGAGAACGTATTCTGAGAGAACGGAGGAGGTTGTGTTGTGAAACCGGTAGCGTGAGACACTCGTACAAATGAAAAGGTTTTCGCGCGGTGGTCGTTGCCCTGAATCGTGCGTAGCTTCAGCATCACTGATGCAAAGGCGGAGAAAAACATTCGTAGGCATGTTCCAAGAGAAGACCATCATGGCCTATTCAGTGTGTTCCGACATGACAGAAGGTCCACGTGATGGAGCCATCTAGCACGACAGCTGCAGTGCAAAAGTCTAACAGATGCGTCCCGAAAGGCGAGCACCTCAGCTTCGGGTCAATACAGACCGGACGAAGCCGCCAAGCCTTCTTTGTGAAAATCCTACGTGTGCTACACTCCGGGCAGCGCTATAGATATGTGTAAGATGCTCGTTCTCCAAGAGACTATCGCGGCTTTATTTTCTTACAAGATTCGTACGATAGAGCGATTTTCCTTGTAAAATCGCCCAACTACATACGGGCAATCGTGGCCTTATCTTCCTAAGCAGTATGTACGAATCCCTTCAATGAATCGCTCACCTGTACACGGGCTCTTACCAAGTTATACTCTGAAAACGAATACTTTACCTTGGCGTCAAGATGCCCAAGAAATCTCTACGCGCCTTTGGTGGACAGTCGTCTTACGCCTGTGTAATACTCTACGCAATCAATTTCATGACTCCGCCTTTTCCAGCGCTCAAGAACGGTCCACTGTTCCTCTCAGGAGTGGTACTAAGCATCACGCTGCGCCGGCTGCGCTGAACAAGTGTGCAAGCTGATTGCGGGGAAGGTGGGTGGATCAGGAGCACGCGGTGAAGCGACAGGGCCGACAACATACGCGTCGTATGCCTGTAGAAACAAGAAATGCTGACGCGGGAACGAGAGGGGGCGCGTAGCCGTGTTCGTAGCAGCGTGTATACGCGACGTAGGCGCCACAGTCACGCTGCGATTTTCTGTTGCAGATAGCTGTATTGCACATGCACTGAACCGTATCTCCGACGGCCTCCGCATCCCCAAGCCGGCGACACAGCAACTATAACGATGGCGACTTCGTCTGTACTAATCTTTGTAGTACAGAGTTCATCCGTAGAATAGTGGGGGTGAACGAGAAGTCAATATTTATCGGTGTCGTCACATTGCAACACGATGTCACCAACACCTGAAGCGGAGTCAGTTTCCCGTGTCACCAGGATTCGATAGGTCTCCAGGAGGTCCGCTACCGGCCACGCTGTACTCATCCCACAGTTGTGACTTTTAGGACTCCGCCTGATAGTAGTACACAGACTGCATCCGTCAGCAGTCATTTCCAGGCTGACTGCGCTTCTTGACGAGTGAAAGCGTAACCTATAGTACTTAGCAGGACCTTTCTACAACGGGCGCACACCTACGGCGGACGCAGTCGTACACGGAGCATGTTTTTGAACCACTTTCATGCATCCTTTCAGATGTGAGCAGACCCTTTTCGCGCTATGCGATGTTATGAAGGGCGTTCAATGCGCACGTGTGTGTCAACCATCTGTGCGACGTCATCCTAGCACGTATCCTCGCAGTGTACTGTGTGTTCGCTGTCGACATCCGGAAGCGAATAGATAGAGATGTCCACACGCGTTCCCGCAGAACAGAGCCTCCGGTTTGTGTCTTTGGAAGGCCTTCAGCTGCATCAGGAGCTCAGTGTGAGACGGATACCTTCCATAAAGCACTTCAAGAGAAGTCCGTTCCTGCCTGGAAGAGAACTTTCCGATTTACAAGGATCTATGGACACTTTATCAGAACGTAACAGCTACCGGCGTCGCTAACCGATCGCCATGCAAATGAACTAGCAGTCTATGCCACGACACTACGCTAGCTCCTCTTGCGGCAGTACCTCCTTGAAGGGAGGTTGTCGAAATAGGCAAACTAAAGCAACCCGAAAACTGTTAAGAGCTGGCGTTTTCCAGACGCGACACCAAGGCATACTCGCGTCGCGTGTGCAGCGCCACCGTTCCACGGCGTGTTAGCTGACACCACTACTGCATGCGAAGGCGGTACACGCAAAACGGGAGACAGGTCGAAAATTAACTGTACCAATTCTAAATTCTCTTGTTTATCACTCCGTTTATGGACTAAAATTCATGCAGGTGAGGTCTGCGTGACACTCGCGCATGTTGCTCTGAATTCCTGGTTGGATAGTGCTGTGTTCCGCCCTTCTCCCCAGTTCTTGCGTCTATCGCAAAAGTGTAGCAGGCACCGCAGCGAATCGTGGAGACGTCCAGCGCTCCTTATGTTTGTGTTCCGCCGCCTTCGACGCGTGCGAGGGTGGTGTGCGATATCAACATGCGTGCAGGGCTTCACAATCAGGTCGCTTTCCTGCGGCGCACACTCAGAGCATGACCTTGATGTGTGCATACTATCTTCCAGTGTATTCGGGGTGCCCTGAGAGCTTTCCTCGATGGGTGGGACGCTGGCTGTAGTTCTTTTCATCTTGTTGCGTTGGTGGCAATGCTGCGTAGAGAGTGTAGGATGGTGACCAACTTGTTTTCAAACGCGAGAACAGGAACAGCCTCGAGATAGAGTGTCCTCTGCTGTAAAACACATGTTGTCAAAGGGACTTACTGTTGAATGAAATCCTGCCCACGTGTTTTCCACGTATCATAGAAGTTCAAAAGAATTTTCATTTCCTCATGCCGAGTTCGCTGACCACCAAGTTAAAGCCACTTCTGGAAAGAGATTTTGTTCCCTTGTAGTCAGTCTGCTTGTGTGGCAGGCGTTCTGTCAGCATGACTGCCGTGTATGTGCACAACAGCAGAAACGATCGGACGTCTAATTGCCACCACTCATGCCCAAGACACTTAGAAACTCACCCCGGTTTGAATGGCGTGTTTTTGACAGAGGTCCATATTGGCTTATTTTTTTGCAGTAAGTTCCGATTTTCAGACCACGCGCAGCGGTCTATCAGCAGTATCATGGGCCTGTTCGTGGCGAAAGAAGTGAGCCGCAGGCTGTCTCAGAGAACTGAGACAGGGAACAGCGGTGACCGCGTTATTTCCTCGCTGTACCGTGCTCTGTGAATACAGGTGGCCTAGTCCCATAAAGAGAAGCTGTGGGGGGCATTGTCCCGTCGATTATCTGGTCTTCTTCGTGAACCAGCAGTCACCAAAGCATCCCCTTCCGACCACCATGGCGATAAATCCCGTCCTCGCTCAGGATGCGCTAACAAGTGGGTTTGCAGTCAAGTAGCTGCTGTAGCATCTTTTCATTTTGAATGAAAGCGTTTCAACGTGCTGTGTACGTGGCGTGGGTGCTCTCTTCAGCCAACACATGGCGCTATACAAGAGCTGGTATAACGGCGAAAACAACTTTCCACACAGTGGTATTGGCTGTATTTGAAGGTAGTTAATCGAAGTCATATATTTCTCCCGTAGTGTAAAACTTGTGTGACAATATTCTCAAGAAATGTGGTTGCCTGTATGTAAGCAAAGGTCGTGCATCGCGTGCGGATCCAAATGCGACTTGCCACTATTGACGAAAGCAGCCTGCGTTCCTTTCTCCTTCACACCCACTTACGGTGGCTTCCTTTTTCTCTTTTCGTCTCGTGTGACTGCCTGGGGACGTCTTTTACTGCGACACCCGTACGGACTGCTTAGCCACTTTGCCACATCTTCACACACATTCGCACGCTTCACGCCTACCCGTGTGCGTGCTAATGATGGTCCGGCGGTCCTGCGAGCGTGAAGACACTTCGTCTGGAGTTTGCCCGGCGAAGCTGCATTGCTGACCCTTTGTGAAGCACAGGCAGAGCGTATACACACACATATTGCACGGCGGTAGGTGACTGCTCCTGCTGGTCCAGCTACAGTGTATAGAGGGCCCGACCTTTGCGGGCAGCCGCGGTGATGTCATCCCCGTGTCGGGAGGCCACAGCAGTACCGTCGTTTGTAGACGCTCGGACCTCTATGGCGTATCATGAGCGCAGCTCGCTCGGGTCGTTCTGTATGTCCCTGAGGCGTCCCGGGAGAAACGAAGTATATGGCAGACGTGCGTGGCGACCAGTGAAGCCGGCGCGGACGCCGAAGTGTGTGCGCTTTCTACGGCGCTGCGCAGTGTCGCTTTTGCGTTGCAAAAAGAGGAATTTGCATTGCTGTGAGGAAGTAGTCGCGAATAGTCGTACACACCACGCAGTCGGCATCGAAGATATGAGGTGCCGTAAAAGACGCGCTAACACGTGGACGTACCTGGGAGAAAACGGGGCACTACAGCTGCGCAACGGTGTTCCAGCGGACGTTTGTGGGTACTTGCTCCGACAGGTGGGCACATTTGTCTTTGAGCCCACGCATAGGTGTCTGTCTTACTTTTTCGCCTTAGTATAGAGACAATGCCATTGTTGTGCCGTGAGGAGGTGGTTTTTTATCTGCTGACCCTTTAACGCAGAGGACACGTTTCCGCTGCCCTCTCCGGGTGAAGTTTTTTTTCTCAAACGCGACCACATCGACTTCTCGCTGAGTGGCCCGGGGGGCGCCAACATGAAAGGCAGCGGTGTTTTTTTCCTCAGCAGCAAGCGCGTCGTGTTTCTGAAGAAAGGAGACATCAAGAAACACGCGCAGTTCAGCTCCTTCGAAATGCCCCTCGTCAGTCTCTCTCTTCACGTACTTGAAAGCAGACAACTTTGCAGCGCACCTCTGGTTCTTGTCTTCCTAGACGGTGCCCTCACTTCTTCTCTCGCTTTTTCCCACACGATGCCGCGCTGCTTGACGACTTCCTGCGTCCACCACGTAGCGGCGTAACGGTGGCGGCGATGTCACATACGCAGAAGTTGGAAACCTGCCGCAGGCGCGCGGTTTTTGGCTGTTGCGTCCATGTGTTCAGCACCTAATCAGCGACGCGAAATTCGAACAGCCTATCTTCGGTGCCAATTACATGAAAGGAAAAGTTGAACCGAATGCACTCGCAGAGACCCCGGTACAGGGCACGTGCACGTGGAGACTAACGTTTAATGCGGGTGAGCGCCAAAATGTTTTTCAGAGGAGGACTTTTTCAACGCGTATGTAGGATGCCAGCTGTGTGGACGTGCGTGAGTCTTCCGCTCACATCACAGTAATTCCGTCGGCAACAACACTGTAGGGTGCGTGCTCAGACGTACCATATGCCTAAGTGTGGACTCCGACGGCGGGCTGCGCGAACGGTGAGGTTGGCGCGCACCCAGGCGTGCAGTGTGATGCAGTTGAGCAGAAAAAAGCGCGAGCTTCCTGGTGTGTAGACATTCGAGTAGGTGGCGCACTAAAATTCTGCACCTTCACTTGTGTCGGGCCGCAACACGCAGTGTCCAGTGGAGCCCGGTGAAAGGCCAGCTGGTTCTTCAGCGCATAGCAACGCCTCCTCGACTTACCTCTTAGTGTGACGAATTTGCGTAATGGGCTGCATCATGTAGTCTCGCGGGTCTGCACGCAGGACATATGGTGCTGCACAGAGCGAGAAGGTCTTTAGACTGCCTTGCCTCTTCTCCCGTGAACACTGTTTTGTGTAAATACATGAGTCGAGATCTGTTATTTGCTTGGTAATTCGAATGAGATGTGCACGCAACTATGAAACGTGTTCTTCCTCTCGCGCCAGTGAAACGGCTGCGTCGCGTTAGCGCCGGCCTCCGTCAAGGCTGCTCCACCAGAAGTGGGCGTCCGCCAAGGAGGGACCTCCAGAACTTAAATATACGTGACTCTGTGCTCGCTGTCAGCAGTGGTTGATTTCGCACCTGGCTTATCCCGATGAACATCACCTCGACTCGCACGCCGCGCGCCTGCAGTCTCTTTCATTTGTTTTGTATGCAGGAGGGTGCGGCACGTTTCTCAATGTTTTTTTCAAGCTTTGGAATTCGGCGTTAAAAAAGCAGCAGCCGAGTAAGCCTCACCCGTTTTCGTTTTCTTTCCGCCATATAAGCGAGAGCACAGCAGGCTGGTAGCACACTCTCTGTAGAATACGCCGACGAATGCCCATATTCACGGTGCGCTGTTGAGTTGGCTCTGAACGTCATTCCTTCACGTGTCAGTCCAGGTATTTGGTATGCGGGTCACTTGATGCGTGAATGGGCTTACTGTCAGCGCTGGCTCGGTTCGCATCCGGACGATGGGAATTTGTGTTCCGACGCGGATTCTCTTCAATATCTCGCGTTGCGCGAGCCGTCTGTTGCTTTTGTGCGCGTACGTGTGGAAAGCGCGAGCTGATGGAGACTATCGCGGCAGCTGGGTGCTATACGTTGTATGGGGCTAAGCGTACGCGTGTAGGCGCCTGCACACCAGCTTCATAATCTTTGTCTACGTAGGAATGAGTCTCGTTTGCATGGCACCGTGAAAACGATGGAGAACATGTCCGACTGCGAGGTTACGTTGTAGGCGTTACTGAGTTTTTTCTCCTGCAAGTCGCACGGGCATCCGCACGGCACTTTTTCTTGGGCGGCTTTGTTTTCCGTGTCTGGTAAAAGATGATTGCCATTTTCACTCTCGGTGTATTATCTGACTGACTTCCTGACGCCCATACTCGGACACGTAAAGCGGTAAACTTACATGTATGCCTCTTCCGTGTTGTGGTACATTTGCTTTGCCTATCTTCGCTTCCTGAGTAAATGTAAGCGGTGCTGTTACCCCTGAGAGGACGGTAACTACTACCATCATACAGCGTTAGCGTTAAAACTGTTCGCTCAGGCACTGGGGTTAAACGATGTATCTGTCACGTCTGCAGATGTGTGCTTTCGATCCGCCTGCGCGGTTCTTCCTGTTGAGTCGTCGTGGCGCGTACACGTGCGGCAAATGCCTGTGGGGAGAGGCCCGCTGTATCTGCCGGGGTGCAAGGGATGGGCACACTCGCGTGTGCACGTGTACCAACGCCAGCGGGTGGATTGTTTTTCTCGGACGCCGGTTTGTGGCCTGTGAATGCGCGCACCGTTGTGGCCGCGTGTCTGATCCATCTGGCTTGACACGAATTCAGAATCGCCGCTCTACACAGGAGGAGGCAACGTAGAATAAACAGAATGCAGGCACTGCGGAAACGCTGGCTTGCGAGGCAGAGGCACAGCTACATTGTTTCCCGGCGATGCGCCTGACACTCGTGGATTTAAAGAGCTGTTGGGTGTAGATCAAGTACGTTCGTTTGAACATATTCGTTCAAAACAGCACAAATTGCATGTGCGTTGATTTTGCTTCTTCCAGGTGCCGATCTCGTTCAACAGTTGCGTCTTGGGACGGCGGTAAGGACAAGTGTCTGTACACCCATATGTATCAGCATAGGCCTATGCACGTACACGCAAGCGTGTACATACATACGTAGTCTTTGGGTGTGTCCAGGGATTCGCATAGAGGAGAACTGTGGCTTCGTCTTACTGGTCTGCTTCCTTATTAGTTCACTCGAACGCCAGACGCCTCCCGGCGTGTGCGTGTAGTAGCAGTGGTAGCAGCAATAGTAGTAGTATTGGTGTAATACTTGTAGTAGTAGTAGTAGTAGTATAGTAGTGATAGTATATAAATACATGTATAACGTATACCGCGTGCTCGACCGACCCGACACTTCTCGCATCGGTCAGCAGTGCGCCATTGTACAGCCGCGGAAGACCCATTTACGACAACAATTGCCTTCCACTCACACTCATGCAGGTAAATATATATATATATACACATGCTTTTGTATGTGGTGGCTGAACGTGTTCCTTCGTTGTTCGCGTCACCGTCACGGTGAACGGGAAAAAAACCGTCAATTTTCCGTTTTTCTTCGTGGTACGAACACGCGTACTTCTGGGGTACCAGGAGATGCACACGATTTTCGTGGACCACTCAGGGGACACCAAAGTTTCAGAGAATAGGATACACGCAGTATGAGGGACGTACCGGCTAGCTAAAACACGAACCCAGCCCACGGCATAGCTTCGAACTGTACCTTAAAGTGGGATATATGTGTGTGTGAGGAGGCACCGCATCAAGACATGACTTTCTGATACACCACCTGCATCTACGTGGGCATACGAGCGGATGGACATTTAAGTATGGTGCGAAACTATATGCGTGTACGTGGGAGTGCTTTTGAATCGGTTGTTGTAGGCTGCTTTCTCGGACCCCAACGACCCGTCTACCATCTACGTAACGCAGCCTGTCCCCGTTGGTGCTCAGCCTTCTGCGAATACGGTTGGTAAGCTTCTCATGCCCGGTAGCACACGTTAGTCTCAGGTTGTCTGACGAAGATGCGCGGACCCCTTCTAGAGGACCCACATTTTGTGCGTCTGCATAACTTAGTGTACTTCCGTAGTAGCATGTGCGTATGTCAGTATGTCTACGCACGTGGGGGTAAAGATGTGCGCGTCCGTACGTGGCAGTTCAGAACTTGCATGAGTGTAGCGCAGTTCCTCCGCACTGTCGCGCTCTACGTGACGTGTGGCTTCGAAAGTAACGGCTTGCGTCGCCGGGTCTCCTTTTGCGTGCTTGTGTCTGTTCGTGCTGGGGATTTCACCTGTGTGACTTGGCTCACGCTATGTTTGCGCGTTTCTCATTCTGTTACAGCAGCGCAGACAGGGGTTCCACCCGCATATCAAGCTCCCAGCCCTCAACCACCCACACAGTTGCCGCCTGGGCAAGCGTTCCATCCCCCTCCTGCCCAGCCTCCACCGTACTATGCACCGCCCGCTCAGCCTCAATCGTACTGTCCACCGCCTGCCCAGCCTCAATCTTACTATCCACCTCCTGCCCAGCCTCAACCCTATTATCCTCCGCCTGCACAGCCTCAACCCTACTATCCGCCTGGTGCCGCACCCGTCTACCCTTATTCGCCTGCTCCTGGTGGCCCACCGTATCAACAGCCTTCTGCTGCCCCAGTATCGGCGCCCAGTCCAAGTGCGCAGCAACAACCGTAGTCGAGGTTTCTGCACGCTGACACATTCAGTCACACGCAAGGGAGAGTGCGGACCCGAGCTGCATCGTCATCAAATAGAGGTGCGCGGCGAACTCAAAGAATCTTCGGGGGTGCCGCATGCTTCCACTTTTGCAGAAGGTGATTTCGCCAACGCTCCAACGTTGTTAAAAGCCCACGCCCACGCATTTGTCGTAAATGAGGCTCTGAATGCACGAGGGAAACAGCCGACTGCCACACTGCTGTTGTGTATGCATTTTCGTCTCTACAACTCTTGCGACAGACGGATCTTCTGAACATACTTCGAAGAGACATAACCACACTGCCTATATGCGTGTCTCCAGTCTCTTCTCAAGACCCAGCGTATACGCGCGTTCGTGTTGACTCCTTTCCAGAAGCCAATAGGAACAGTGAGCACGCGCGGGTCATTTACCTCCTGGAACACAGGATTCCGTGACCTGTTTTGCAGGCACATATGAATCGTCGATATGCTGTTAAATTGAACGAAAGGTAGGTGGGAGAGGAACAAATGTGCCTCCCGTGGTTGTCCGACCGCTGGGGAAAAGGAGCTTATAAGCGCTTAGCGTCACTCGTGCTTGATATATCTGTGCGTGTAGTAGTACACTATATAATCGTGGCTGTGCCGAAAAGCAGAAATAATAAGGTGTGTGTCAACGTGCATACACATGAACACGCATTCCCGCGTGTGAAGGGCAACGTTCTACCACGAACGGCATTTGGTGTCGTTGCACAGACGCATCACAGAAGGTGAAAACGTTCGGGCATATATTTGATGTGTTCAACCTTGTTGTATGTGATACACAGAAACTGATGATTGCCCAAAGTGTGCGACGCATCGTGTACCGCCACGCGCTAGTTTCGGGCGTTTTTGAAACGGCAGTTGCAACATACGTCCTTCAACGCCGCAGCGTCTTACGTCTGTGGTTCCGCATGGCGGCATATGTGTACCCATATAGGTATATGTATGTATATATTATACTAAGCGGGTATTTCCCCTGCACGTTTAGTGAAAGGGGTGGGACAGAGCTGAAGTGGGCATATGCCCGCGGGACTTGAAGAAAACCATTCCGCTGTTGGCAGATATATTCCACTAGCAGCGCCACTGAGAATTTACATCAGTAAAACCTGACGTGCACATTTTCCGCGCCACCACAGGGGCGTGCCTGTACATCGACGTCAAGTGCGAAAGACCGAAAAACATTTCCGTGTAAATTAGAATGCGGTGACCTCTTCCTCACGTACTTCCTGAGAGGTTCGTCTCTGCTCGTCTGCTTGATAAACGCGTCTTCAAGTTTTCTACCGTCGGCGTTCGTCGCAGTGCAGTTTCCGACTACGGTTGAAGCGTACTCACTTCGTGTCGGTGCCTCACTTCTGTTTTGGGATGTCGCGCAGCTGTCGCAGGAGGAATTGTCCGTAACAGCTAAATGGGACTCCTCAGCCTGACAGGTTTTTCTGTAGGGGACGCAACGAAGAAGACGGTTATCTAGTGCAAACGGCAGCATCCCTCTTTTGTGAAGTGTTCTGCAGACTGAGATACGGACTGCTCCCTACACTGCGTGTAATTACCTATATGCACCTAGGCGCGTCTCGCGACGCACAATTGCGTCCCGGCTCGCAGATCGGCACACACACGAGGCACCCGCTGAGGCTTTTGGAGCTCTGCCCGCAGTACAACGTTCTCGTAGACGCGACGTGTGATTATAGCGCGCAGACGTGAGAGTAGCAGGTGACACAGTACCTAAGAGCTTCGTACCACCAAGCCTCGATGTTCCAGTATGCCTGTGGCGCTTTCTATTGACCCGTGGGTCGCTGGACACACGGATTCGACACGCACCAACGCAGAACGTGCGATTTCAAGTAAGTCTCTAACACATCGACCTGTCTACCTATATGCGTCATTATGTATGTATATACGCACACTGATGTGTGAGTGAGCACAGGGACGGAGACAAATGTAAGAATCCTGGTGAGTCAAGCTCTTTCGAACTGCAGAGGCTACGAGACTACCTACGGCGACAAAACAGTGGACACAGATCCAGCGTAGTAGGGAGTCAACTGAATGCAAGTTAACTCAGTGTCTGTAACGTGTACAGACAAATCTGCGACGTCACCCGCAACACCGTGAGCTAAAGCCCGAAATTGAAGAGAGCTGAATTGGTATTGTGCTTACTTGTGATACTTATGTTTCAGAGTACGCACCCATGTCTACGTATATGTATATATAGGTATACGTTTGTAGATTTGCATTTACTTTTTCAGTATACGCATGGCGTTACAGCTGACACAAATGTGCTCCCCAAGAGCACACGTCTAGCTTGTTAATGAATCACAGGGAGTGCTGCCGAGCAGCTAGGCAGTGCCACCTTTGAGTGGACGAATCGGCTTGTGTGAGAGCGACCGCACGTCTTTAGATAACAACAATCATGATAGCGTGGAGGCTTCCATCCGTTCTCCTGCACTCTTTCACAGCGTCCTGGTGAACGCCCCCCAGCGACATGTGGACTAAGGACTGCGTGCCGCTGTGTGGAAACGTGCAGTCGTTTCCAGAGTTGAGTAAAATGAAGGCGGCAGATGCAAACACTCTTTAAAATGTTTACGAGTGGTCGCGTACCGTCGCGTATACAATACCGCTGCTCAAGTTTTTTGCCCACAGTAGTTTCGGACCGGTTCCAGGTTCGCGGCGTGCTCAAAAGACTCTTGTTCTTAATCCGGTAAGAATGCTGGAGTCCGCCAGCCAATCTTTAGCAAGGACTGACGCATTACGGTCGCAGTACAGTCTTTTCGGATTTGGAGGTGGAATTTTATTTTTGAACTGTCCCGGCTAGGTTCGTGGGGCGCAGGATTGATCCGCTGACTCACCGCAAACAACACTTTGTTTGACCTGCTCTCTGCCTAACCTAAAACTTTTGGAGTAAAACGCAGCGTTAGTGTTTGATTGAGCACGAAGCCGCTACGGAGACAACAGAACTCAGCGCGTGAAAGCGTGAGACAGTTCCACACCAGTGCTCAGGTATTCACACGGAAACGCAGAGAACCACTACAAAGCAGGGCGTACCATGTGTCCGCACAGGCAGCAGGCGGTCCCCTAAAGCGCGGGTTATGCGATGTGCAGACGCCCACGGTGTTTCAGAGACCTTTGACGCACACCTCAAAAAGTCGCTGTTTCATGGCAACTTGCTACAATTCATATTAAAAAACCTTTGCGGAGAATCGACATGTCGCGCGAAGTAGCAAAAGGCGCACAAATTCGAATAGCTACTAGTCTTATCTGGCGTAAAGTCTTTACCGCAACAGTTGCCCCGACCTACCAAGTACGTCACTCCTCGCAGAAAGGTCGTATTTTACTAACAGCGAAATGACTTGCTAGCATTCGTCAGTTGACCAACCAACTCGAACGTGTGCCGTTATACCGAGAAGCAAGGCGAATGCGCACGCGCAGTTGATACGCACGTACACGTACACACATATGCATAGATCTGATTGCGGAGACGCCCGAAGGCGCCGCGACTGTTCTAAACTATAGAAAACTACCCTTGAAGCATGAAAGCTTACCACTGATTTACGCGTACATAGCTCAGCACATACTGCAACACGCTGCGCTAGAATTTCGTGCTTCGACTCCCCTGATGGGAAGAGGTTACAAGAAAACCCGTAGCTGCTGTCAGGTGGCCCCTGGCACTACGTGTTGAACACTGGCACACGATCGGCCATTTGAGCCTGTATTACGAATACGTGTAAAACTGACACCTGCGTCCTCGTGTACTTCTGCTCCATTTTTGTGCTTCCTTCCCAGCTACTGCAAAAAATAGGACAAGGGTCCTTGACTGCTCTTACGAAGAAAGCGAAAAAAGTACAAGAGTCCTTGGCTGCTCTTGCGAAGAAAGTGAATGAATAAGCAAGATTAGCTCGAATCGTTGTCGCACGCTAACCCGAGACAGAGCTGCTTCAAGTGCTCGTGACCATTCATGAAGGTAAAAACGATGTGCTCTCTGTGCGCCACTTCCTCATCGACCGGGTACCCCAAGAGCTCTGTAAACTCGCTGCTTTTCTTCCCTTTGATCACCTGCAATTCTGCGCTGCTAAAATTACTGATGCAGCGCGCAATTTCAAGTGTTTCTGGAGGACCCCCTAGCCCCCACGCATCGCCACTCGGCAAACTCGCAACAGCACCAACACTGGCTGCTGCAGAATAGGATTTAGACGCTGTGGGACTTTCGGCAACAACCGCAGCACCCACTGCACCGACAGATGTATCACCGGTTACCTTCACGTCGCTGCACGCCGTTGCTGGCGCAGCTGCGGTTGCACACACTATGCCGCAGCACGCGGCAGAAGTCCTCGTCGCAGTTGTAGCAGCAGTAGAGCGTGTAGCTGCGCGGCAGTCCGTAGTGTGAAGCTCCTCGCCCGGCTGCATTGGACAGCAGCAGCTCGCACTGGTCATGCAGCAGCAACCGCGTCCTCTACGATTCGAAGGCGGGAAAGATAGACTGGTC
The DNA here is from genome assembly GCA_000727475.1 of Sarcocystis neurona. Classification (NCBI taxonomy): domain Eukaryota; phylum Apicomplexa; class Conoidasida; order Eucoccidiorida; family Sarcocystidae; genus Sarcocystis; species Sarcocystis neurona. Next base: position 797,490 of record KL647300.1, on the reverse strand, counting down.
GAGACAACCTCGTGGCTGCCAGCGCGATTCTCGGTACTGTTCTCCCGCGTGGTCCGACAGCTGCATCCCTGCTGTTTGCTTGCACTGCTCTCATGCTCACTCGCGACGACAGGCCCGTGGTTCGTCGTGTGTCTTTCAGTAGTCGCTGTGTTACATGTGCCGATAGCTTCGTGAAACGCTCCACAATGCGCCTCCCGTTTTCGATCGCTTGCCCGAATCCCACTCGACTTCGCTTGTCCCGGCTCCGCACCCTCACCATTCCAGCAGCAGGTAGTGACCTTACTCTGGCCATTCGCTGTCCCGCTGCAGACGCTATATTTATTAGTGCTTCGTAAGCGACGTCTCTGCACGTCCGCCCTGCTGCTCTTCGGCGCCAGCTTGCTACGGCTGTCTGCGGAGCAGCTGTTGCTCTTTAGTGGAACAGCAGCGTAACACGTATCGAAGTAGACGGCCACGCACTCGCTCGCTGTGAAGTTCCCCACCACATGTCGAACGCCTGCAATACGTCATTCCATCACGCAGGAAAAATTCCACAAGAAGACTGCACTTATGCAATCTTCCGTACAGGTACAAAGATCAACACTGCTAGCAGCGCCGCTAATATGCTACCAGCACTCCCCTAAGCGAAAAATTCATTGGTTTTCACCGCGTGCCATCTCGACGAATTCGAACAACGACGACAGGCCTTCAGAAGGTAGTTTCCGGTCATGTCCTGCCACTCTCCAGCGACAGTTCCATTTGCCGCGCAGACACACGTAGCGGTTGGTGCATTGCTCGAACACGAAAACACGTTCGGTACGCACAACCACACAAGACATTCAACGCGAATGAGCACCTGAGCGGGTGCCCTCGAGCGTCGAAGTGACCCTGTTACCAGCGGCCTACACACACACACACGAGGCCGGCGCCACTGCGTACCAACTGCCAGCAGAATTAGATGTATATAGATAGACATACGGGTAGAGACACGCATAACTCTGTATAAGTCTCTGTGTGTGTGTGTGTAACCATATGTATGGATGTGAATATCTGTGCACACGTGTGTATGCACCTGCACATGTGAATAAGAGTCGCGCATCTAGCACAGCCATGAAGCACAGATAAAATGTAGACGTCGTGCGCAGCTGCTGCCGCAGTGTCCACGAACGGAGACGAAGACGGTGGTCCCAGAGTCGCAGTCGGCGACAATACGCCCAGGAAATGCAAGCATATTCCATGTACATTGATTACGCAGAAAAGGACGAAATTCTGGCTTCAAAACTGAAAGCAGACGTAGCTGCTGGACACTAGCTTGGTTCCCAGACTTTTCGAGCTGCGCTAGCAAAATCGAAGCGGAACTACTGCGAAGCAGTCAGTAATCAGCACTGAGAGTAAAGCGCAGATAGCCCCACAGGCACAGACGCACAGATGCCGGTACATGCGGGCGGACCAGCCGTATCTTCCTCTGTGCGGATATGCCTGAACAGGGGACCACGTAGAGATATGAACGCTGCACTGTTTTGGCCGCGATGTTCCAGCTGCACTCGTCATCCAAGGTTGCGCGCGTACCTGCACCAAAGAGGGATTTTTTCTGCTGCACCAAAGCCTCGACGGCGCCTTTGTCGACGAAAAGCTTCCCGCGCACTGGTAGCGACAGAATCCAGCGCCTCGTGTCGCCCCTCTTATGCGGCATCAAATGGTTTGCAAGAAATATCGTGCCTAAAAAAGGTCCAGCCAGGCAGCAAAGCAGCAAAGTAATTCGACAAACGCATCAAAAAGACGCGCGCGTCTGCCTGCAGCAGGCAGAACACCTGGTGCGTACCCATAGCAGCTGAACGCCCAGGTGAATACCGGCGCGATATAATTAGCTTCTTCTCGAGCAGACAGGTGTACCGCCCTCTCTCCGTATAAACACGGCCACATGAACGTACCGCTACAGGTAGACACGTCTCAGAAGTGCACGTCCGTACGGTGACTCAACGTGTGTACCGGTGAGAGCAAGAAAGAACGTTGACACAACAACCCGGCTGCGCGCCCCGCGCTCGTCAAAGCTACAGGACTAAGCCGTTACCGGGCACCTGCGGCTGTAACTCTGGCGGAAAATGAAAATTCCCGCTACCTCCCCGTGAAGGGCAAACGCATGTGCGCAACACGAACACTTTGTCGCCACGGCGTAGACCAGCCTGCACTCTGCAAGTGCACGGGCCAAAACGATGTGACGTTTGCCGAGCTGTTACAAGAATGACTTCCACTTTTTCGGCAGAGTCCACCAAATAGTAGCATCGCGGTATTCGCGTATTTGTTGACCGGGCGTCGCAAACGCCAGCGCGCTACTGCTTGCTTCTGCGCCCAAGTAGTGCAGTGTTCCCACCACGATAATGGCATCCTCTCTGGGGCCACCTGTGCGGAGTGGGACGTATCACTTGGACTGGCGCAACCGCTGCTTCCTCGGCAACAACGCGAACACTCACCTACGAAAGGCATCTGCTGCAAACTCTCGCAGATCATTACAGAGGAATGCAGCTTCGTTTCCTGCAGGTCCCCTTCCGGAGAGCGATGTTGCTGCTGCTGGAGCGCTGCGCCGTGAAACGTGCCTTGAGAATCGTGCTCGCCCTCCAGAGACTTCTGCTGCTGCTGCGGATTCTGCCGCTGTTCGCACGGCGCTGCACCCGCCTCCACGTTCCGCGCAGACGAGGCAACACCAAGAAAACGTTCAATTTCGTCCCTCCGTTTACCCTCTGCCGCCAGGTCGCTGTTGTTGTTCTTGCAGCCAGTGCCGTTAGTAATGCCGTTGGTCTGCTGAGGATCCTCAGCGGTGGTGCTGCTGCTGTTGTCGCCGCAGGCGTTGTCTCCGTCTCGACTGGCAGAACTCTTTCCTGCCGCGTTCTCGTGACGGTAGGCAAGGCTGCCGTCGTCGGCGCTACTCCTGCTACGAAACCTGCTTCCGCTGCTCGTGCTACGTGCAGCGCTTCCACTGCCGCAGCCAGTCACATCCTGCGTTTCGCTCGGCATCTCGCCAGACGCCCCTTTCCCAAAGCAAGCAACAGCACCCCCTTCATTCGTAGTGATGGCAGTGGTTGCAGCAGCGGTATTGCCACACGTGTTGCCGGCCCAGTCGGCAGCAAAAGCGTCCCTGTTACCTCCTGGCTCAACAGCACCGGCGGCGGGAGCGGGAGTCGCAGCCCTCTTGCCATTTTTGAAAGGGGCGGCAATAGCAGCTCTTACAGAGGTGCGTCCGTTGTCTCTAAGAGCACCAGAGAGGCAACTCTCGTTGTGTTCTTCGGGATCGGTAGCGACAGCTTTGCCGCTGCTGTTGGCACTGGCGACCGAAGGCCGCCGGCTCTGTTGCTGCAATGAGGTGCTGGGAGGACGAGTGGAACGACGCTCTAAATATGTCTGCACATAAGAAAACATGTCCAGCACTCTGTGAGGATATCTGCCATGCGCGACCGCTACATGCACGCCCATGTTCGTCGCAATTTTGCTGGCCACCACCTTCGTGTACATGCCGCCTGTTCCCCACCCTCCGCACTCCTTCTCCGAAAGAAAGGCGTACACGTCCGTCAGTCGGTCCACTAGCGCCACCGGCCGCGCATCTACACACCGGCAATGTCAGAGCAAAACACACAGCCGTAGCAGATACAAACACTGGACTCAGCACGTGCACGCACGAAACGACGTCCTACTCAGCCATGCACCGCACGCGTAGCCGTAAACGAACTGTCTCCGACTTGTACAGACAAGCAGACTCCCACACGAGTTAGGTGCAAAAGCAGCTACTTACGTAGCTGCTTCCACGTCCCTCCACTGCTGCTTACGTATCTGCCGTACAAGCACGTACGCAGCATCTACACGAAGCAATCACTGCGTGTCTCCCCTTACGTCCGCTCACGTCACCACGCGCGGCTCCCTTTCCTCCTGTACCTGCCAACACGCGTGTCGCAGACATTGTCAAGAGGGCGCCAACAGCTGTCCGTGCTTTCAAAAGAAAGACGTGCACAGGTGCAAAATCCATCTCGGCAGGAGACGGGTCAGTCCTCAGACTTGCGCAGCGTGAGAGACCGAACAAGTTGCAGAGCGAGTGGAAACTACGGCAATGTGGCTACGCGCGACTACGACGTACGAAAGGTGAAGTCCACAGATGTGACGACGCACAGCGAGTACAAAAGAACAGAGCAGCCCCGCCGTCTACGCAAATGCTTCAAGAAGAAACAAGTGAACCGAGCCCTAGTCTGATTTTTTTCGTCGACGGTCAAGGTGTCTACAGAACTACCCGGGCACGCTCTGGACCTGCTTCTGCACGTAGCTCATGAAACAGGCACATGTTCGAAGACTTAGAAGGGTACGTAGGGGTGTGCATATCTATCTACATATATATATATATATATATATTTGCAGATGAATATACATGTGGAGACTGATGCACATATATGTAAACTTGAAATCGAGACATATACCTATACACGTGCATACACGACACGCATACACATGCGCACATACGTATATACATATATTTTCGACGTACCTGAGTGTTTGTGCGGATTTTTGTCGTAAAGACAGTGTACGTCGGTGAGAATAAACAACCACTGGGCCTCGACGGCAACCGCGATATGCGCGGCGAGAGTGTCGTTATCTCCAAATCGCAGCTCTTCCGTCGCTAGACTATCATTCTCGTTTATGACCGGGATCACCTAGTCACCACAAACGGAAAAGTGAGACAACTCAGCAAGGCACACAACGCTTGGTCCCCCCCCCGTGGGCCGCGTACGGAGACTCGCGTGTGGAAGTGGGTGCACGCGGAAGCAGCTACTTACCCCTCCTAGGTTATGAATCTATCTGCGTGAGACGCATCCCTCTTGACGAGATTTTCGAGCAGGTACGTACACCAGTTCACACTCGCGTGTGTGCGTACGGAGAGAATCGAAGGTCAACACACACCCACATGAACGTGCTTGTACCTGCACTGGTGTAGACTCGTGTGTCCGTGACGACGGCCCATCTCTGACTGCAACAGCAGGGGCGAAATGGCAATCCACTACGCACAGATGCTGGTTATGTACTTGTGAATGCGTGTGTTCCTATACGTAAGTACACATATATGTACAGGAATACACCAGCCACATTGGAAGTATATACTCGTAAGATGGAGACGGTGGCCGCACGCGCTTAAGAGAAAAACGACCCAGCATTCAAACACCCGCACCGGATCCTGCTTCACAGCAGTGCAGCGCCAGCTCACACAGGGATGGCAGCTTGCAGGGGTCCGAGCGGCTAGTCATGGAGAAAAATCACCAGCACACCCTGCGCGTGTCTTCGCTGGGGCGAAGTGACTCCCACACTTGAGAAAGAACTTCACAAAGCGTAAGTCAATTTGCTGGGTGGGCACCATTGTCTTGCATTAATTACTAGTCGCTCCCACATCCCGTTCGCGGTGACGCAACGCGCGTCCTGATGACAGCCTTCATTATATGCAATGACGAGCTCTCGACCACATCGCTGTATTTAAAAGCCGCAGCGTCGAACGAAAGCAACAGAGAGGCCTGTCATACGCGCTCTACACCTTCGCACACGCATCATCTGGAGATAAACGCCAGTAACGGCGAAGTGGCCGCCCAGACGTGCCGAAGAAGTGAAGATGTAGCTGTCTACGTACGTACGCGCAGTGGGGACAGTTGGGCTAGACATACGTGTGTATGGAGATTTTTCAGCCGAGAAGTACCGGTAGCTCTGTGTGCACAACCTACACGTGGGTGGGGACGGCGGAACAGTTCGTCCAAACATAACTACCTGAAAGTGAAATGTTGGCTAGCGAAGCCGCACTGCCGCGTCACGCACATACACCAGTACACAGAGCAGAAACGTTTATCTCCAGATGATGCGTGTGCGAAGGTGTAGAGCGTTACGACGTTGGTGGTCCCGCCGCCACGTACCCGGAGAGAGAGCAACGCCCGCAACGACGAACGGAAGTTTTGGTAGGACTTCTGGTGAACAAGGTCGTGCCTGGAGACGAGGAGCTGCGCCACCTTTTGCTCTCGCAGGCTGCAAGGGACAAAAGAGAAAACGAGTGTCAATGCGTTACACCTCAGCCGTTGGAGTGCTGCGTTTCTGCAGAGAGGTCGATCGGCGTGTCGACGTGCCACCAAGCAAGCCGGCCATGCCGCGGCTACCTCCGCATACGCCTGTCTTTCCACGCTAGAATGTCTACATTAAATGTAGCAGTCTCTACGTTACGTGTATAATACACTATTACGGAGGCTACAGTTTGTGCGTATGTATGTGGGTACACACGTAGGTCTAATATACGAAACTTCCGGTCGGACGTGTGCATGTACACAGGACACGCACGCTCACTCTCGGAATGCAGCTGGCGACGCATGTACACCGGCGCCACTCCGCTGAGGTGCAATAATAATACTCCGCGTGTGTGTCGTGTTTTCCAAGATCCTCCCCCAAAATGTGTGCGAATCTCCGAGTCGCCAGAGCGTAGCTGCGCAGGCGCGGTAGTTGATTTGCAACTACGAACTGTCGATAGGGGCACTAGAAAGAGTCGCTCAGCAGTAGAATCATCTTCGTGCAAAGGGAAACCGTCAAGCAGCCTCAACACGACTCCCCAGCACAGAATACGTTCGACAAGAATTCACTTTCGACGTGTGCCTAGCCCCTGAATGGCAAGGAGAAACAACTACGCTGCACTGCCTAGCCACAACGTTACCTCCCATCACGAGAAAAAAGTGCACCGACTTACTTCCAGCCTCTCTTCGGTCTGTTAGCACAGTGCGTGAAACTGTCAGTTCGTCTCCACTTAGCAACGAGCAGTAGCAAACCCGCTACTGTTCTTCTACGGAGCTCGGCGGCTTTTTACTCACGTACCCCCTTCTTTGTTTGGAGAAGACGCCGAACGGCGTTCAGCTCTGTCACCGTGGCTACCTTGTGGAAGTACGTGTAAGCACTATCATGTGCACTGCAGGAATCACGAGCGTTCCGTCGGTCGCCGTGCACATTGCCCCAAAAACTAGACGGAGGGGAGGCTCTATGGAGTGGGCCCACGCATGCAAAAAATTCTTCTTTCGTATACACACACGCGTCCGCGTGGGTTTGCCGGTCTAAACCCGCGAACGCTTGTACGAATATCTACTTGTACGTGCAGCGTTATTAGACGCAGGCGTAGATATATGTCCCACAACCTCACAGCTGTTCGCGGCTGTTTCTACCGACGGGAAGCCGCCCCATTCTAACGAGAGTACTACAGGCAAGTCAGACACCGCTGGACGTGTCAGGCTCGTCTGCGCCCTCGGAGAAAAGACCGCGCGCTCGCACCCCCACTCACCAGTGCGACGCCTCACGTGTGTGTGCACACCAGTACCACTCCTCCTTAAAGAAGTCAAATAGAGAGGTTTACCCGAATAAATCTTCATAGAGCCGCATCAGTCTGCACTGCCCCACAGCGGCAACCGCCTGCTTCATATTTAGCTGCTCCGGTCGTTCCTTTAAGTGTAGCGTCACGCAGCCAGCACCCACTGCGCCGCTGGATACCACCACGACCGCGTGCCCCCGCGCCCGCAGCTCGCACACCTGCAGCACACATGCGCGCACGCACACGTAGCTGATAAAAGCGCAGATGCAGCGCAGCTGGAGGCTCTCCGGTCTGTGTTTTGAATCCACAGATGTACGCAACCTCATTTGCGAGGACAGAAGATACGTACACGTGTGACTGGTGGAATGTATAGAGACGTCCTGGAGCCGACATACGCGCGCATCTGCGTGTGAGAGACAGAGAGTCTGCGCAGAGGGCTGAGTGCCGGACGTTTCACTGCGCACCTTCGACAAACACGCGTGTGTTTAAGTTTCTGCTAGAATCATCTCGTTGCAACGGAACAACATTTCGTGTTTTGCCGCAGCAAAAATCGTCGACTCTATAAGAAGAGAGGATTTCCACACGCGCTCTTCACTTACAAGGTCAACAAATTTTCCAACATTTGAGAGATTCACGTGCATCTCCCCGCAATCCTCCGTCATCAGTGTGCTAGTTCCTATTTTCAAAACCATCAGACATCCGTCCTGCGCAGCGGAGTGCTGCTGCTGACGATCAACGCTTCGTTTGGCAAAGGTGCGAGTGCCGACGCCAGTTCCGTGACGCTGCTTTGAGCTGCACTCGAAAGGGTTGACTTGCTCCACCTGCTCATGGTGTCCTTGCTGCTGTTTGTTCTCTTCCTGTTGCTGCACTTTCTGTTGGTGACGCTCCACCGTCTTCCTCGAAGCTTGCTGCTGCTGCTGCTGGGTGCGCCGTGGTGGGCGCATTTGATCGTACGCCTGCTGGTGTTGTTTCGTGCGTACTTCCTGTGCTACAGAGAGGGACCCGCAGCTCCTCGCCATAGCCAGGAGTCCTGTCGTGCGGAGCAGTCAGATATGATAAATTAAAAGCCTAGCTAAATGGAAGAAAGACGAACACGGAAAACGATACCCTCGCAGACAACCTGCTGCAGTACTATGGGTACGCATATATATATATATAGATAGATAGATAGTTGGATAGATAGATAGATACACACGTATACATGGACCCTTAGTCCTTCCGTCGACTAGGGGTATGAACGTTTCTGAAACGTCATATCCGTGAGACATGCGTGAATATGTCGAAGAGCAAAGCATAACGCAAGAAGCGACCGGCAGAAAAAAGACACACATATACTTGTAGCCGTCTGCAGAGCAGCAAGAATGCAAAAATGACAGCAACAAAGGGAAAACAAAGACTTCTGGAAGTAAACAGCACGTGGTCTCCGACAGCGTGCCTGTAACAGGCAGACTGTCAAAAACTTTCTACAGAAATCCCAACTCAGTATGCAAATCCTGATAGGATAGACCCATGCAGTATTTGCAAAATAAGACGGAAGACAAAGTTACACGGTGACACAGGCGCGCTGACGGATCCTCTGCAACATACAAAAATCCCCGCTAAACCTTAGAAGACCACGCGCGAGTGACAACCCTGCCGTGTTCTTACTACGCAGTAGTGCCACAGTTTTCACTTCCTGCTGAAAACCTATATGAGAAAAACTGTGGCTGCGCTTGCACAGCGAGGGACGCAGTCGAGGCTTGCAAAGCAGACACAGCGTGGACGACAGTATTGCTGTAGGGGTTACATAGAGAAAAAGTAACTGGCAGGACAGCGCCCTTCTTGCCAGTCCTGCCTATCTTCCTGGCGTTCCTGACGCTGTCCTGGGTGCGATTTGGGCAGTGGCTGAAGGGCGGCGCCTAAGATCGCAGTCAGGCTTTCGTATAGAAAAGCGATACGGTTGACGTGCGTACGGAGGAGAGCCTGGAGCCCTGCTATCCTAAAAGACGCACTCCAGAAGGAGGTAGAGCACATACGTGTGAGAAAAAACGGTTCAGGAATTGGAGTTGGGTCACACAGTCACGCTGAACAGGAGGACCAAGCGTCCTACCAGAGGAAGACGCGCCCGTGCACTGCATTCGCGACAAAATGACATAGAGTAAGCGGCCCTAGACGTCTGACTTGGTTTCTTTACAAGTTTTTCTGACAAGGCCATTGTAGACCGGACGAGAATTCACTACGACTGAAGGAAGGAGAAGTTGTAAGTCGATGCCATTGTGCGGCTCAGAAAAGGCGCCCCGCGCAGGGACGCGCAGTGCAGCTGACGCCGACGCAGAAGTCGTAAAGCATCTACAGTGATTTTCGTGTATCCGAAAACGCAGTTACCCGCAAGTTTACTTCAAGAAATTGGTTGTTTTATTGTATCTGATGTGCATGCGCATACAAGGGCACACGGTGCAACGTCAAACGTCGGTCCTCAAAAGTAAGCAGGGCATGCGGTTCATTCCCTTTTCCCCTCTGTAAAGGTCCCAGAAGAAATATATTTATAACGGCTGGAGGAAGTACCAATAGAGGGCGAAAGGAGACACGAGAGTCCACTCAAAAACGGAAAGACAAGCAAACGCGCACCACTGATAGAGGACTCAGAGGCTCTCACCGGGAGGGTGCTAATAACGACTCGCAAGTTTTGAAGACAGCAAAGTAAACCACGTTGATGCCCAATACTTGGTGCTCGGAGGCAAGGACGTGGGTTCCTAGTCGAGACGTCCCGCGCCGGCCTTCTTACACCGTCCCAGCTTGAAGTCGCGGACGACCTTCGCGACAGGGAACTGACGGCTACGCGTTCAAAAGAGCGGATGCGCGCCCAGTTACATTGGTAGTTGTAAAAAGGGCGGGAAATGCTTCTACGAACTTGACACTACTCCCTGGGAAGTGCAGAGGGCCTGAAAATGTCTTCACGAACCGTGCAATGCGGAATGCCTCTTATGTCTTTTGCAGGCGGTGGCCGTCACCGCTGCTGTTGCGTAGCTACCTGCCGGTCATCCTGCCGAGTACCCGCCCGCTGGCGCCGACCGTACAGCCGAGGAGGACAAGAAAGGTGACGGAAGATGCACCCACAAATGCAACACTGTGCCACACACACTCCCGAATCGGTGAGCAAGTAGTTACTATGCCTCAGAAGAAGTGCCGTTGTTTTTTATGTTGTTGCACAAATTCACAGGCGCGAAGACTCGAGGTCCCCACACGCTGGGATCTGACGCATCAGCGGCACCTACTGGCGCTCTACGTGCCATCCTAATTTGCGGAGGTCAGAGGAATCGCTCTTTTGCCTCCTTACATACAGCAGACACGTGCTTTGCCAAGGCATTTTGTGCCCATTTCAAAGAAGAGGACTGAGAGGTGGGCGCGCGCAATCTTTCGACAGTGGCCCCGTCTAGCCGTGTCTCCAACAATTCCACGACCCTCCAGATTGACACAGGCCTCACAGTCCACGCTCCTCTGCATTTGAAACACGCATTCTCGCGCCCTCGTGACTTGACTGCCGGTTGAGTCATTCGTGGACTGACATGCATACCACCCGCTACGTACTCGTTTACTACAGTTTACTCTGAATTCCTTATACATTCCGATGCATGCGTAGAGCGCAACGCACCCACAGCGCTACCCTTTTTTGGAACACCTACGGCCAAGCAGCACTCAAAGCGTGATCAGGAGCTGAATTACAGCAACTGTACACTCGTAACGTATATCGTGGTTGTTGTTGTTCTCTAGTTGCAGTGAATGTATTTTCTGGCATACGCAACGTGTGGTCGAGGAGCAAAAATTTGCAACTCTGGAGCTGCATTCCTCAACTGTGATGGCACACGTACTTTTTCCAGAAAACGGATGTTTCTCTGACGCACTTACTGCTCCCAAATACACGTCCTAGCACTTCGGGTTTTGGAAGCCGCCACATTTACACCATTCCACGGAAACGCCGCCTCGGCTGATTAGTTCTGCAGATAACAGCATCAACGGACCTCGTCAGGGGCAAAATCCCAACGCCTTTAACTATACACGGAGAACGGGTGCCCGCATTGTGTAAGCCTGTGACATCAAACGGAAGTACGTGCATACATCTCAGCTGAGAACACAGTACGTGTGCATCCACTCTATGGTTATCTCTATGTGTGTGCAGCAAGACTTCCACGGTTACAAAGGTACTGACAAAAGTTACTCGGGTGTTGTCTTTTACCGCGTATCTTACTTAATTATGTGTGAAGCTACACATATCTAGTTCACATTTCGACCTTAACACAGTGCTTCTTCTGCCGCAGTAGATGCGCAACATATGCGTATCTCGATTCACGTTCCATACGCAACACAGTGCTTTGCAGACGGGAAAATGATCTATACGTGCGTGGACAACATTTGTTGTTAAGCGCCAGTGAATACAGTACAGCCACAGCAGAACCATTTCTGCATCTTGGCAGGGCGAGATCCCATTTTCCATGTCCCTGCGTCCGCCGGCATGCGCACAAATATCGACAGGACTGCGTGAAGTGCAGTTAGTGCAGGATGCCTTTCTCGAAACTTCGAGATGCGTTCTACGTCTGAACGGGCGAAAAAGTAAGCAGAAAGGAAGTGTCCAGCTTTTCGAGGCCACCTCGACAATTTGTCATTTACTGGTGTGTCCGACTGTGCGCTCGTCTGCGTAAAAGCAAGGCAACAGTTGATGGAAGTTATTGAGCCGAGTTCATCCGTAAAGGTATAAATCATCTTCGCGTAGGAAACACGTAGTTTCATGAGTTGGACGGACCACGTTTGCCGAAGAAGACCTAACTGGCACGCTTCTTCGGTTCGCCAGCAATTCAAGTACGCCGGTGTGGCATAGGCGTTGCGTGCCCAACGGCCGTGCAAGTATCCGCAACCTATAGCATCCCGTTTTTCACTGTGGCGTGCGCATGCCACCAAGTGCTTTACCGACCTGCCTGCGGTGTATTCCACGCAGAGGAGTCTACACAGACCAGCAGGCACCCCAGTCATCATAACTCCACTGGAAGTGTATGTTCGATGCAGGAGCTGCATGATGTGTCGTCTTCCGCAGTCGTGTACGGAAGACACACACGCCGTCCACACCCGTCTTCTGCCCACCAGCAGGATCTTGGTATGACCTTAGGTAGCCCAAGTATACAGCTAGTTTAGAGCTACGCAGCTACCAGCGCATGCCTGTTTATCAGTCGAAGTCTCCGGCTGGCAACAGCGCTTCTTCGGCTGCCACCAACAAGTACATCTGTGCGTGTAAACATTCGTACCCATCTCCGGATGAAAGTCGTACTTTACCGGCGACGTGTCTACCGGGACAATAGTACACACACATCGATACATTATAACAAGAACATAGAGAGAACAAGATAGTACGTACGACGAGATCTGGCGAGCGTGTACGTCTGTAGGAATTCGTCATTGCGGGAGAAGACATACGTGTGGTTAGCTTGTCTATCATTGGCACGTACCGCATCATGACGAAAGTCTATTTCAGCTCGGTTGAAATATTCTAGGAATGGAGAAGAGAAGAGTGCAATTGTCAAAAATTATTACTTTGCGCAATGTATACTCCACTGCATTTTCAGGTAACCGTCCCGACGCGCCATGTGCCACTGAGGTCCGGAATAACACCGTTGTTTGTCAGTGTCGCAAACCGCTACAGAGATGCCGTCCGCGTTGCGCCACAAGGAAGCAGATGAGACATGCAAACATATAACAGTACGGATTATCACAGGGAAAGTGGCTTCAGTCCAGTCGTCGTACGCCTCTCCCCCGGGCTAGCCCGGATACGCGGCCTCACCATGATTTAAAGTGTGACACGCTGACTCTCCATCTTCAGTGCTGGTAAACATAAAAACTAAAGTCCTCCGCAGACTGTTCCGCTAGGCCGTAATTGCGTTCCTCGTTTTGGGTAAAAACTCAACAAATTCGACATTTTCAACACATTTTAAAACGCACTCCCCTGCTCTGTGTAACGATGTCGTCGGGCAGCAAAAAGTGCATGCGAATATTTATCTCTTCGACTGAAGCCCCACGTTGTACATTTGGTGTTGAATGAAAACCAAGCAGTCCAGCAGCCCAGCAGAAATGTGGCATTCTTCACAATATTTAGACTGGCTCCCGTCCGTATCCGTCGTTGTAACGCTCCACTTCTGCAGTGAGCCGTGCTCTGAGGAAGGTTTCTGAACACCTACTGGCTGAGTCTGCACACACCACCGCAGTTCTCACGTAAAGAAAGTTCCCTCCTTTCCTTTGCAGACGCTTTGCGGCCACCTGGGGCGTGACCTGTTATCACGCCGCGTTTGCCAACGGTGTCTTCAGCGACGTTGAGTTCGTCTACAGGGTCAAAAGATATCTAGACAACGCGGAGACACCATCCCGCTCTCCGCACCGCTGATGGGCGGCCACATAGTTAAACAGCCAAGGCCAAGCAGGGGTCGCGTTGGTGTGGACACCACAACCGTTGTATTTTTTTTTTTTTGCCAGCGTTATGTTCCTGGGGGTCTCACTCAGTATCCCGCCTTTTCCCCGCCCTTTTCAGAATTACGGACAAGGAGTCACGCATTGAGGCGCCTGCCATTGCTACCCTGCTCGGCTCTTGCGACAGCACCTTTGGTACAACGGTGAAATTCTTCTCCGAAGGAGTGTCACCGGCACGCCGGACCATCGCTCGCATTCACACAGTTGCGCACCCGGTTCGCATTCCATGTCCCTGGCGTGCGCGCCCGTGGTTTAACACAGCGCCTCTCTGCTGTTCGAAAACTGACCGTGACTACACCAAGCGGCTGCGGCCACACTCAGCTACATTTTGTCACGTTCGTGAACAAGATTTCACGAATTCACCGCATTTCCTTTCCAATGGAAAAGCCTTGTCTAACTGCGTTGGTCGCGGAGTGTCTTGACCGCGGCCGTGACCTGTCGGCAGACACCTCTCTCAATGTGCAAGCGTCTACCTCAAAGCCGCAGAGTAGCGCATGCAGAGAATGTGTCGGCAGCACGTCGTGGTCAGTGATTGCGGCTCTCCGTGTATTTTCAGCCAGTCGACTGTCCTGCTTCTTTTTGCCCTGGATTCTTCCGTTTTTTAGTGCCCTCGTTGCCACGTGTGATCACGCGCTCCAACTCTTGGGACGCTGGTGGCGTTTTCCTGCATACAGCAGCGTTCCGCTGCACGTTTCGCGGAAACTGCTTCCTGCAGGCCGTACGTCTCCCACACATCGGGCAAACAGTCTTGCGAAGGTGCTGCCACTGGTGCTTTTTATTCTTTACATCGGCGATACGAGGTTTGAGCCGTCTGCAGTGGACGTCACGCTGCAAGCAGGGTGGGGTCCCCCGTTCGTTGATACTTCCGTCCTCACCTCTTTAGGAGCGCAGTCGGGTTGGGCAGTGGGGGGGGCAGACCGCCTGGCGTTCGCCAAGGCACGATTGATAAAGGGATTTGCAACGAACGGGGGGCAGGAACCGTCGCACGTCGCAGCGCCCGCTGCCGACGCTGTCGTTACCCGCCGAAATGCTGCCGCGCTCCTCTCGAGTAGCATTGCTATTCTTGTAAAGTATGCAAGCGTCTCGCTCCCTGTTCTGACGCTGGGAGCGGATGCAGCGGAGGCATCGAAGAAGCAGGGTGCGGCGGCCTCGGCAGCACGGGGAGCTGCTGGACTACCAGTGGGAGAACCAGCAGTTTCACCGGCCGAAGAAAGGCCGGCTGCAGTAGGAGCACCGTTGGGAGAGGTCCAGGCGGGGTCCTCAGCGTTTCCATCAGACACCACATTGGGGCAGGGTCACCCGCAGAAGAAGCAGCAGGATAGAAGCAGTCGCAGCAAAGCGTCAGGGTCTTCTTCGGCAAGTCCACTCTGCCCCATGAGCAACATCGCTAGTGCCGCTGTAAGGGAGCACGTAGAGGAGCAGCTCCTGCACGGCACGCAGGAGGAACAGCTGCGGGCTGTGCGCGAGCTGAGTAGGGCGCACGTGACCACCTGGACTCATTTGCCGATAGATCAGCTTCACGCCGAGCGCCTCCCGGGAGGCCTGACCAACCGACTATATGTCGTGCAAGTGCGACCCAGTGTTCAGCAGGAGCACGCAGGAGAAATACGCGATACCGCCGAGCACTCAAGTACGCCGAGAAAGGAGGAACAGGAAGCTCCGCAGCTTGTCAAACAGCCAAGTCGACGTTCTGAAGGCGCAGTTGAGCACGGAGAATCAGGTCGCCGGGGTGAAAAAGTGGAAGATGGGGAGGAGCCGGACGTCGGCATTTCGGCAGAAACAACTGCGGCTGGACAAAAGGGGGCGATACGCCCGGACAAAATTCTTTTCCGAGTGTTCGGCCAGCCAGACTCATTGCACCTCTTTGACCCAGAACGAGAACGGGTGCTTTTTAGGCTTCTCAGCGCCGCCGGCCTTGCCCCTGAGTGCTTTGCAGAATTCCCGGTAGGCGCACTTGCTCGGCTGGAGTCTACAGTCGGCTCTCTCTCAGCGTGCCTGGGCTCTCTTTCAGGAGATTCGAATCTCCATGCTTTTCCGATAAGCGACAGACCCTTCTGCGGTCTTCCCTAGAGTTGCCCATGTTCAGTCACTGCCAGATTTTTACTCCGCATTAATGCGCCATGAAGCTGCTGGCAGCGGCTTGCACACCGACTGCGCCGCTGCTGCGGTTCGGGCGGATGCAGCGGGTGCTGGCGCAGCTGCTGCTGCAATAACCGCCCTTGACGTACTGGCGCCCCTGCAGTCGGTGCTCTACTGCCTCCTCATGCTGCTTCGCTTGTGCTGTGCGACCGGCGGCGATTTATTTGCAGGGCGGCAGGATCGAAGGCTGGATTGAAGGAGCAGCACTGCGTGTGGAAGAACTGCAAGCGCCGCAAGTACAGGAAATGATAGCTATCGCGGTACGTCTTCTGCTGAAGAATGCGTTCTGCTTGCCGGTGTGACGTGATCCTGTCGAGAGGCTGTTGCCCGCGACGCGAAGACACACACTCGCTGAGTTTCGTGTGTATGTGTGTGTGTATAGCGGTTGGTCGTCTACATTTATTTCTGTCTCTTCATGCTTTGCATACACACGAGTGTCTACGTGTGTGCAGTGCGAACGCGTCTCTTATGCACGCTGATGTGATGTCTCCGTCTGACATGCCGACCCAGCTGCGGGAGAAACCCCGGCTGCCGAGCTTCAAGTAATCATTCATGTTCCTGATAGAGAGGCCGTGGACGATTTTGGTGTTTTCTTGTTGAGTGCAGCTGGTGGCTGACATGTTTTTCCACGTGCTACACACAGACAAACGCGCATGACTCGCGGCAGATACTTCTCTAGTGTCAACTCAGAAAGGCACATGCCTGCGGCCAGTGCTCGGAGCACCCCGTGTATAGTGCCTGTAGGGACGTCGCAGGAGAATTGAAGAAACAGGCCCGTTGTGCGACAGGGTGACTGTGATGCGGCGGAGCCTTTCATTGCGTGAACGTGTGTGTTCGAACGTGGCTGCCCTCTGCGTCGTACACCCGCGCATATGCGGGAGCAGGACGGACCTGCTGCCGCGGTTGGTCGACAGTGTCCCGCACAGCAGTTTCCTGTCTGCTGATGGACGGCTTCCACTCGTATACTTGTATGATCATACGTGGCTGCTAGAAGCTGGATTCACAGACAGAGACGTGCGAGTCACTGTCGTTATGCTTGTGCCACTCTCCGTTCAACGTTGAAGTCGACGAAAGAAAAGGACGGCAGGACGGCCGCGTCCCACCTGGTGAAGATCTCCTGGAGTGCTGTACCTTCATGTGTGTGTGCAGCTGAGCAAATTCCACGAGGCGCAGGTGGGCTACGGACGTCTCTGCTGTAGCGCGCAAGTTAGCTACTGCCCGTGGCGACAGGTGCTTCCACCTGTAGTCTTTGCCCCTCCGCCGACAAGCGCGCGTGAGGCTCACGTAGAACCTCAGCAGTGGGGGCAGCGCCTGCCGCCTCCGCTGCGGTGTCAGGCGCAGCTGGAGCACGCGCAGCAACAGCCGCAACCCGAGCATCCCCAGCACCAGAAAGCAGAGCGCGTAACGCTCCGCCAGACGGAGCAGGAGCGAGGTAACCTTCGGCACCAGCGGCAGGAGGCCCCTACGCCGCACGTACCGGCCGAGGCTTGTCGGACACATCCTCCACATCGCAGCCACGACAGCACCCCCAGGAGGTGTTCACGTCACGATGAGCCAGACGCACAGGCTTGCACGTGTTCTTTATGCCGGGGGCGTGACTGGGCGTTGCTGGCACGGCTGGCAGCTACTAGGATGAAAGCTGCCGCTGCGCGCGCACAGGCGCGTGCTGAGGCAGCTGCTCCTGCGCATGTGGCGTGCTGTGCTGCAAGTGCCTCTGCGGGAGGCTCAGAAGAGAACTGCGCGAGTGCGGCAGCGCAGCAGGAGGCACGCCAGATGACACGGCACCACCCTCCCGCGCAGGTCCAACAGGTTTTGAGAAGCGACGCAGGAACAGTGAAAGCCGCGGGACAGGCCCCAGGAGGTGAAAACGTAACTGGTGACGTACGCGGGGAGGCGGTGGCAGAATCAAATGCGGGAGCGTCTGCAGGAGGGCGCGCGGTGGTGGAACGTCAGAGAAAAATCGAGGGGAGAGACACGTCACACGCGTGTGCAAAGTACTACGCTGCCGCCACTGCAGCACGGCAGATGCGTGCGTCCGTGGAGGCGTACGATCGCCTGAATTTGAGAAAATATGAAGGCGAACTTTCTCTCCTTAAAGAGGTATCCTTCGTGCACTTGCGTTCCAGTACAAACTGCGAATGTAGAAAATTATCAAGCAGAACTTTTCTTCGTGAGATCTCCGTCATAGATACTAGTGTCGTAGTGCTTCTGGCCTGTTCTCGCCGTAGTCACGCCTCCGAACGCGCTTCCGACGCTGACACTTGCCGCAATGCAGCAGCTGTCTCGTCAGCCGTGTCTCGCTTCTCTGCCTGCCTGTGGTTTGCTTTTGAAGCCTCCAAGATTTGAAGAAACTCTCGGTCGACCAAAAAGCTTTCAAAGGGTGCTGCTGCCACGACACTATAGAAATAAGTACACTTGTGTGCTGCAGCAGATACCCACTCGCACAATACAGGCGCGTGCGTCCTTGTATCGATGGCGATTCCTCAGGAAATGCAGAGAAACTACACGTGCACCTGTGTCTCTTGTGCGCGCGGGCTTCTTCGACGCACGGGTGAAGCAGACGCACGGCGCGGAAAGTGTGCGAGGAGAAATGCAACTGGGAGTCTGCTCAAACTGCTAGTGCGGGAGTTCTTCGTCTGGTAGCGCTGTTCTGGGAGTCTGCTCAAACTGCTAGTGCGGGAGTTCTTCGTCTGGTAGCCTTCTTCTGTTTGTCGTTGCTAGCTGGGTATGTGCCTCTCTCCGCACTTGACGCCTACTAGTAGGACAGCCTACTAGCTGCGTGCGCGCAGCTCGCGCAGTCTTCTTTTTGGGTGATACACATATATGTAAGACTTGCGTGTGCGCCAGTCGGCATGTTGTGTGCGCTGAAGGCGCGTCAGATTCCTTTGCAGCTCCCATTCCCAGCGCAAGCCGAGCAACAAAGACAGGTGGATGTTCACACTTGCGTGTGTGTATCTCTGCAGTTGCTGTGCACACGTCGCTGGGCCATCAAAGGAAGTTTGCTTGCGTGTAAACGCGGCCGACAGACGCCCGTCCGCCTCTCCACTACACAGTGCGCGAGAAGAAATATGTGCGTATGTGAACTTGGTGCTCCTCACTAGCGCTTCACCGGAAGTCTCCCGTTTCTCGGTGGGAAGATTGTCGGTCTTCGCGTGTGCATTCCCCGTGCCGGTGCAGGCCATACGAAAGCAAATTATCAAAGAGCAGACCCCCGGAGAGCTCGAGCGCGTGTATGGCGGCGTGGACAACTGGCTGCTGCTTTCCGGCGGGTCACCTGTTCTGAGCCACAACGACATTCAGGAAAACAACATCATGGTATGTTTGGGCAGCTCGGGACAGTCTGTCGAACCGGCAGGGCGTGTGTGGGTCCTTATTGCAGAGCGATTAGCTGTTAATTGTTCAGCAAAAGCAGCGGCCTTCTCCTTTGCCGGAAACGCTTTGTTTCTTCGGAACTGCGCGCTCGTGCGCCATGGGCATGCAACGGGCCGACGCAGAGAGATATATATACCGCAACAGCTTACAGCAGCAGCAGGGAAAAAGCGATGCAGCAGGGACAGCGGAATACCAGAGGATAAGCAGATGCTTGCTTACTATGCGGCGCAAGGTTACGCTCAACAAGAGGAGTGCAAACGCCTAAGTTCGTCCCGCACGATACGCGCGACAGGCAATCTCCTCAGTGTGTACGCGGGCAGCTGCTGTAGCGAGGACTGCACGTGCGGGTTTGTGTGAGCTGTGCCTAGTCTGTGTGGATGTAGGCGTCCGTGCGCCTGTTTATCTGCGCTATCGCTTCACCGCTGGGAGCGGGATACCGGATAGACTGTCGAATTTTGTCGAGGGGAAGATTATATTCTCTTGGCTGGTGGGTATATCCTGGGAGATGTACGGGCCCGTCTCCGTGCGCCTGGACTCACTCGTTGCATGCGTTCGGTCCTGTTCACAAATCATACAGACGTTTCCCCGTTGCAACTCCTGCTTGAATGTACGTGAAGCTGTCGCCTCTGATGTGGACAGTCGACGGGTGGTGCTTTTCTCCGCAGAAGTGCAGGTGTTGGCAGAAGCCTGTTTCTCGCGTCTTTATGGGAGACGGTGCTACCCTAGGGCCCTAGCGAAAGTATGACGACCATGACTTTTATTGTGAGCTAGAAGTGGAGCCCCAGGTATATTTGCAGAGTGACAGCACCGGCAGCTGCATTCCTTTGAACCTCCCTTCACGCTGCAGTCGAGCAGATACGCTGCGCAATGGCTGCGACGATGCTGCTGTGCTGTGGGTTGGCTGCTTCAGAGCACGGCAACAGGCTTGCAGCTCATCGACTTTGAATACGCCGGGGAGAACCTCCGCGCGGCAGATTTGGGGAATGTCTTCTGTGAAATGACAATTAATTACGTGGACTTGCAAGGTCAGGCGCAGGCGCGTGTGTGACGCAGCAGTGAAGTTGTAGCTCACAAGTAAATGGCTGCACTATGATGCGTCCATAGTAGCGCCGCCATTACGTTTACCACGACCATTAGGAAGAGGGCGGCCATGGCTTGTACCGTCGCAGTTACTATAAGGACACTCCACATTGTGCAGCAGCTGCTGACGGCAGTACTGTCTTCGTAGGCCTTCGGGCAGCGCCTGCCGCTCTGTACTCGTTGGCAGCTTGTGTCAGCGCTGTGAGGGCGCTGCTCGGTGCAGCTTGTGCAGCTGCAGGCGTTCTTTTCCGCTTCGGCTAACCTGCTCATCCCTGAGAAATTCTTTTTTTCAGGCACAGCGGTGTTGTTGCCGCGAGGGCTGTCGCACCCGTCGACAGATGTACAGTTGCGAGCCAGCGGCTGTCTCTACACCTGCCGATGCGTTTGCTGCTCGTATGGCCGGGGCGCTCGTCCGGTGCTCTGAGCAGCCTTCGCCGTCCTGCGCATTGCTGCAGGTGCGGGCAAAGCTGCTGTCACAGGTGCTCACACCCGTTGTGCCGCTGTATTGACTTTCAGAGCCGCCGTACTTCACAGTGGATCCGTCGAAGTTTCCCTCGCTCACAACTCGGCGGTCCATGATATCCAAGTATTTGAGAGCGGTTGTCTTGCAGCACCTGGAAGAGGAAGAGAAGCGACAACGGGCGACTTTACTGGGCGCGGACGAAAAAGAAGAGATCGTCGACTATCTCGTCAACGAAAAAGTCATCACAAATTTTGAGATCATGGTACGTTCAGTCTTCCGGAAGCGACAAGAGTGTCTCAGAAAAGTGCACGCCACTTCTCTGGCGTACACATATACATATATATACATATATATGTCTTTGTGAGCGCGTATATTATCGCATCCATGCAAATGGACATGTGTGCGTGCAGCGACTCTTTCATTTTGTTTGCGCTTAGTAGAAGTGGTACGGGTCGTTCAGCTCCGTCGAGAGTGGTTCAGGTGGCGTGCGCCTTAGACATGTGTACGTGTCTCACGCGCATGTACGTGAGCACCTATACGTGTGTGTGTGTGTGTTTGTATGAATACATTTCTCCGGTTCCTTGAGTATGGTGTCTACGTTTGTCAAAACGAAGTCGTTAGTTGAACACAACAAGTTCGTCTCCGCTCGCAGTGGCTGAGAGCCCGCGTCGTGATGACGTCCTTGGCCCCTTGCATACGTCAGTGTGCGCGCGTGTAGGTGTGCGTTTCGCATCACAGGATGTAAAACCGCGAAGTCGTTGCATATCTGCACGTAAAGGCTATTATCTACGCGACTACGCATTATCAGCAGTCATGTGGAGATCGCCGTGGTCTGCGCCATGTTGCGGCTACCATGTCCAGGCAACAAACTCGTTTGACGGATCAGCCCGTGTCGTCACTGCTTCTTCCCGTTTGAAGATCGATACATCTATGCAAGTGTCGCGTTGTGACGACGTTGTGGTATTGCGCATTTTCAGGTGACTTACGTGCAGAGGTTTTTACGTGTAGACATTGTCGCAGGTATGTAGCATTTTCACGTTCCTTAGCTGCGTCATCCTTGCGGTCGCGTGAGCCCAACTTTCAGTACGCGAGGAGGAGAAAAGGTCCTGTAGAGCGACTTCCCGCTAGTGTCACCTCGACGGCCGGTAACCGCCTAGATCTGTCAGCCATCAGCGTTTATGTTGTGAGCGATTGGCAGGATACCTAGTGCGCTTGGGCGTGCAGCGTCAGCCGGGGGCGTCAGTTCTGGTGTGGGAGGGAGATCGCAGCAGCCCGTCGGCCGCAGGGCGGCGGGTTTGCGCTGATGCGTCGGGGGCTGCTGGCCACTGAGTGAGTCTTTCGGAGAAGTTGTCGTTCCTTCTAATTCGACACTGTGAAGAAGAAACTAGGGAAGCCTCGTGTGTTCACTTCTCCGGAGAGCGCCGCGTTTTCGTTCACGTCGTGTTGCTGGTACGTCTACGTTTGTGAATGTCTGAACTCGTATGTTTAACGTCTACCGTCCCTTTTCACGCGTGCACGCGGGCACACTCTCTGACATTGCAGAGTCGATGTGTGGAGACAGGTGGGTGTATTCTGCTGCGGCAGTTGACCATGTGCCTGCGTTCCCGTAGAAACGCGCAGACGCGAGAGTTCCTCGCACCAGCAGTATCCTGAAGCCTTTTTGCGGGCATTCGGGGGCCGAGAATAACATGTCGCTGTTGGTCGTAGATCGTCGGCTTAAGATGCGTGGCCGAGACGTACACGCCTTCAAGCTCCTCTCGCTGTGTCTGCGTGACGGTCGCTGCTGCTCTTGCAGACGAGACTTCTCGTCTTGGCGTCGCACCTGGTGTGGTCATTCTGGTCCGTCGTGAAGGCCCCCGTCCCGCAGCCTGCAGATGAATTCGACTATCTTGAGTATGCGCGTCAGAGGTGAGACAACTGCTTCTGGGGGGGCTGGTACGTGCCCTGCTTCTCGTGTCGGCTGCGGGCTGTGAAACTGTACTGGAGTAGCCCCGGCCGTCGTCTTTCTGCTGCTGCTGTAGTTCTCGCTGCCGGGGCCGGGGCTCTGCAGTCCTCTTCTTATCATTTGGCAAGTCTGCTACTTTCTTGGGCCTACACTTCGCCGTCGCACGACAGCGTAGATGATGGGAGTATTCTTCGTCCTTCAAAAGAGAAGCAGCCGTGTAGGTTTGTCGACCGGGACAGGGTCTGCTGATTCAGTTTTTTCTCTTCGTCTCTCTCCCTTTCTCGAGCATGAAGGCCCCAGCCCCAAACACACACGCCACCGTGAGCAAAAAACGGTGTGGACACTCGTATGCCTAGGTGATGTCCACACCCTCACGTAGACGAAACGGCACGCAGGAGTTTTTCACACCTGCGTTGCGCAGCTTAGGAAAACAGTCCACCGCTGGACATCAAAAGGACCGGGGCATCGATGCGTCTGAGTATGTCCGTATAATCAGTAGGTGTGTGATACGTAACTGTTGTCTGTGGCGACGCGTCCTCCACCCCACGAGCTTTAAGTTCTGCTGTGTGAACTAAGGGAGAAAGTGACGCAGAAAACCGCCTACCGCTGCGTTGCCCGCAGGTGAAAAGGAGACGCGTTGCAGACGTGTCGGCACATATTCTGAAAGCAATGCGGCGCCGACGCTGCCTGTGAAGCACCCATGTTCGAGTTAGCAGAGGAGAGCTCAGAGCAGGATTCACCTTCTGCCGTATAGAGCAAAAAAAGCCTTTCCATATGCCGGCCCTGGTGTGTTGGACTCGTTGAAACAAACCTCTCCACTGGCATCTGTCTCTGTGAGTGTGTGAGTGTGTGTGTATGTGGCTGATGCTGCTTTGCAGGCTAGAGCTTTATCACAAGCACAAGGAGGAGTTTTTCTCAAGCGCGTTTACCTCTCACGCGTCTCCTGACTTGTAGTCTGCCTTATTTCGAAGAGTTTACGATATACAGAAAAGTGCCCTTGCTACCAGATGTACCTGCCGGGGTTCGTTCCGCCGTCAGCTTGTATCCCGTGTCAACGTAACACAAATTTCACGAAGTGTAAGCGCCAAACTGTACACAGGAAGACGCCAGAAGCAGAAATGCTTAGGAATGTGCCAGGCGTCCGAAGGTCGCGGATGCGTGTTACTGCACGTGGGTGTTTACGCCCCGCCGTGCCTTCGTTGTCGTGGGCAAATCACTAATTCAAACCCTGCTCAGGACACGTGGAGTTGATGTGTCGACGTGCATCCATGTTGCCGGCGAATCTAGATTCTCTTTTGCACACGTGCGTGCACACCGCCTTTATGAGTGAACCGTGTGGTGCCTCCAGAGCCAGAAACGTGCGGTGGCTGCAGCCGTCGCTCAGGATCCCTGTAAATGGCAGGAAAATTATATTTTCAACGTAGACGCACGGGTTGTTCTGCTGCATGTGTACAACAAGGGCGCACCAAGGTGTAGTCATGTGTCGATGTAGTTTAATGTGCGTGGTTGTGAATGCATGTGCACAAATTAAGACATATATATATATATCAGTATGTTTTTCTGCGGTAGCCGTTGGCTGATACGTGGACATCTTCACGAGTACTTGAAGCTGCGTGGTGGTCTTGTCCGTACGTGTTTTTTGTGAGCCTGTAGGAAGCACAGCTGCCTCGTCTCCTTGAACAACGGTCGACGCTACTGACGCAGCTCAGCTTGTTGCAAGAGCTTATTGTTATTTTTCATTTGAGTAGGTATGTCTTCATTTTGTGAGAAGTAGTGATCGGCGTGTTACATGACGCAACATCCCTTGTATTTGTGCGTGTATATGTTTGCGTATTCGCATGCATGTACGAGGTATTTAGACACTTATCTATGAAACTCGGCTGGCTCGCAACCACATTTGTACTGTTCGGAGAGTTGGTGAAAGCCCGCTACCGGCCGGTGTTCCTTTCACACATACAGCGGTTCTGAGCTTCACTGGGCTCCCACGCCAGAGTACTGCTACTCTTCAATGCAGCGAGCACATAACTCGGGCTCCCGTAATGATGGAGTTGTCTACAGTGTGTGACGGGGACTCAACACCTTCGAAAAACTTGAATTTCTGGGGGCCACACGATGCTGGCGCCAGCGCCCACCGTCGTGAACGTAGCCCACGGCACTATCGTGAGAGAAGCTTTCTTGGCGACACGCGCCAGTGCAAGCGTATCACGAAACTGTTAAGTTCAGTTGTACTCTTGTTGTAGAGTACGAGGTGAGCTGCGGGAGAGGCCGGTGATAGAAAGGGTATGTGAACATTGACGCAAGACGCATAGATCTACGTGCGTGACACTGTTGATCGGCTTCGTATCTGCAGAGGGCTGAAAATGGGAAGGGCGATAGACGCGCGCTCCCGTCGTATGTAGACAGACGTGCATTAGTGCGGGCAGGCCATCTCCGTTGCTTTCAGGAGACATGTCGGAAAGTGCTTGCCGTGCACGTTATAACAGGCCGCACCCAGTTTCACTACTCGCGATCCGTTCCGCCGACCTACTTCAGCAGTGACAAGATTACGCGGAGTATGCTAGAGAAAGTGCACGCTTTGCAGCCTCAACAGTGACAAGGTTATGCGAACTACTCGAGATAAAACGCACCGGTTTTAGCCTTTGACAGAGTGAAACAGCGTACTCCATTGTTTGCGCGCGCACGCGGGGATCGCCGCCTTTTCTTGACATTCTTATGCGTATCAGTATACACCTATCCGCGTAGGCGGGGGCCCATAATGGGTTCGTGCTGTCTCGTCCGCTGCGTGGCACAGCAGTGGTCTGACTGTCTTTCAGCGTGTGCGGAGGTAATTGTCCAGGCTGCGAGCCGCAACACTGCCCTGGTTGTCTCTCGCCACAGTAGTGGTTCGCACATGCGTCTACATACGTTACAGGAAAATGCAAAAAAGCTGATGGAACGATGTACGGGAAACACGTACGTGCGTCTACGTACAAATCCAAAGGGAGAGTGAGAGACTGAATATATATATATATATATATGTATATATCTGTCTGTCTCGCACACTCCCTCTACAACAAGATATGCACGCCGTCACCTGTTGGCACGTGAACGCGGTCTTATCCTCTATTTTCTACATGAGGATTTTTGGCTATTTTGCAGAAACAAATCTATACAAACACGTGCACTGTCGTACGCTCGTGCCGATAGCTTATCCGCAACGTGTTGCAATTGTTTCCTCTTGGTTGCCTCGAGAACCGCTGCACCTCCTGCTGCTTCTGCTCCGCTGCAGGGGATGCTGTTGCTGCACTAGTTTGCGCTGCTTCCTCATTGCCATTAAACAGCGATGGATCTTCTATCGATAGCACGCAGGCGTGTACCGCTGTCCTGTTGCCGGGACGCGTTTTTTGCTGATTCTGCTGCTAGTGCGCTGTGCCGTTGCCATCACGCAGTTCAAGTGTGCTGTCTCCTTCAGTTTCTCTGATGCCTCTGGCACGCCACCTGATTTAGTTACGCATCTGCTGCAAATAATGCTAACATTTGCGCTGCTGATGTTGTACAGATGAGTGATGCAGTTATCGTGATACTGCACAGACTCCCGCCACGAATACTGCTCCTGGAATTATCTAGCTGTGGTGAGGCACCGTGTGCTTCAGATAGGGCACTGGGAATGAAGCGTGGTGCCTCATTTTCCATGGTGAGTCCTCTGAATTCCTGTCAAATGGCAACGCGACGCAACGTAGGCCTCCACTCTGCCCCAGAAGTCGTCCCCGAAGGTGCACGAAGTGGTGTTGTGGCTTTTGGAAGTATAGCAGCGGGGCTGCACGGTGAGTCAACAGAGGACCTGCACGCCTGCACGCAGCGGTTTCTTTGATATCCCGCGAAAGTGCCTACGAGATCCAGGCAGCTGTAACCGCTTCCGGCGTCGAAGTAATACCTCTTGGACGTATCCTTCGAAGCCCGGTAAATACTTCCAGTTCGCGAACTATCAAAGAAGCGCGACGTTTAAACCTTGTGAAACGCCGCAGATATGACCTGGTAGCGTCACGCCTGCATGCGGTCGTACCAAG
Organism: Sarcocystis neurona; assembly: GCA_000727475.1. Lineage (NCBI taxonomy): Eukaryota > Apicomplexa > Conoidasida > Eucoccidiorida > Sarcocystidae > Sarcocystis > Sarcocystis neurona. The sequence continues at coordinate 770,626 of KL647300.1, read as the reverse complement.
GATGCCTTCACTGCTACTTCCGTTATGCTGCTGCAGCTGTTATTGACTGTGCTGGTACCGCTGGCGCTGGGGGCGAAGCAGCCGTCAGTCCACCCATGTATGCCGTTGGTATCGCGTGGTCGGTGGCTGGTGGGCCATTCTCTGAAGATGCCGCTGATGCCGCGTAGTGTGCAGGTGAAGCCGACGATATTGCAGTTGCACCAGAAAATATGAAGCAAACGAATGCGTTGGGCAACATACGTTTGGTCTGTGACGAGACGGGAGACTCACCCTACACAGGGCTGGATACGAAGCGAACTGTGCGAAAAACTCAACTGCATAACTCACAGAACTCCACGAGTGCTACGCGGTATGTTAATACAGAGGTTCTGCACTGCCGCGCACCTGCAGGACGTTGCAAGAGAGCACGTGAAGCGGGCCCTGGTGGCAGCCGGGCTTCTTCAGCAGCTCTGCTAAGGGATGCTGCTGGTTACCCAGTCCTTTTGTGACAGTGAAAATAAATTATTATGGCTGCACAGCAGAACGAGTGCACAGATTTTTCGCAGTGCCGGAGTATGAGACGAGCGCTTCGCTTCATTCTTGGAAATCAACTTATACATCATGTACGACGCTGTCGCATAGAGGTGTGCGCCTGTACATTCGCCTGGTGTTGTATCTCCCACGCAGCAGCTGCTTCTGCCGCGGCAAGTTTCGACGCCTGTGTTGCAATGCTGCTACCGTTGCGTCTTTGTTTAGTAGTGAAACGTCGTTGTCGGCAACAGGTGCGCAGTCGGTGGGTGATGCTGCTACCGAAGTGCCTAACGCTGCCGATGAAAGAAACGCTACTCCTCACTCCCGCATCCAGAGGCCAACGCGAGGTACAAAACGATGTGGTGTCACTTCCTGTCGTAGGTGTCGGTCCTTTTGACGCCTCTGGACTGGACGGACGAGACGTCCGCTGCACGCAGCAGCACAAATCACCTGGAAAACAGCGTTCTGATGCATGTCCCTATGGTGCTGTTGAAAGTGGCCGCACGTCTCGCAGAGGCTTAAGACAGCGTGCTGATGCATGTACCTGTGGTGGTGTCGAAAGTGGCCACACGTCTCGCAGAGGCTCAACACGCAACGTGACGATAAATAAACACGCAAGGAACACCGCCCTTCAAGACGTGCGGAACCGCTCACCTTGACCACGCATGAAGCCGAATCAATTGGATTTTGCCGTACAGGGTGTGTGCGGCAACCTTACACTGCTGAGCCCGCAGGAAGAGGGACGCACGGCTGCTCCACGGCTGAGAAGCACTGTTTGCGCCGGTCCTGGAGTTTGTTTGCATATGGATGTAGCAGCAGCGAGCAAGACCAGCCTTTGCCTCAAAGGTCTGTTTGCAGGACCCTCGGCTGCAGGATCAGAGTAGATGCGTGTGCTCTTCTGCCTGGCACTCTGGTGTTCCTACGTGCCAGGGGTGAGAGGCACGCCGATTTGTGCAAATGTGTTGCCACCTGTGAATCATAGAATATATCTCGTGAGGTCATAGTCTGTGCGGCAATCGTCCGTTGACGCACCTGCGCGATAGCGAGACACAAAAAATTAGTCCGGTCGAGTCCAACACACAATACCAGCACGCAAATTCTCCAGTGGGTGAGGGTCAGTATCGTACCGCGTTGCGTTCTCATCGTCTTGTTTCAGTGTTCGCAAAGGAGCGCCCACTTTTTCTTGACCAGAAGGACGTGTACTTCTCTGCGCCTTCGGAGGCGACTCAGCATTCTGGTTGGCAGAGACGTAGAAACGCACCTCCTGCGTGCAGCACGCAGGAGGGCCAACTCGAAGACGGACACAAGAAGCCCACACGCGGTCAATTCAATGATATAATACTGCATTGACCAGCTCTGCGAAAAGCACCACCAATAGCAGCAACAGCACCCCCCTCGACACGGGCGTGAACGGCTTCACTTGCCCTCTTCTCAAAACACTTGACTAGAGTACTGGCGACACTGTCAGTAGCACCGCCACAAGAGCCCACGCCACCGGTGGTTCTAGCAGCATCAACCGTCCTGCTATAAATGGGGCCAATCCCCAGAGAACTGGGGCTCCCGACACTTACAGCAGCAGTGCTCCACACACCACCACCACCAGCACCGAGGGAAGCAGCAGACCAGCCGTCGGTGAAAGGTGCATTTCTTCTACTCCTGATAGGAGGAGTACGAGGGCTCGCGGCAGGAGAAGCCATCACGAGCTAGGCAGGGTCAGAACTATTAGATTACATGCAGCGCGAACATTCGGGCGTGTTAGCCCCTGTGACACAAATGCCTCCCGTCAGCGTAGCTTCCAGAAGACGGCGGGGCCACATCCACTAGCTGACGAAGTTATTTGTGGAACAAGCTACTAATTGCGCAAGTCTGCTGGGACGGGCAGCAGAATACCGGGCTGCACTTTTACGAACAGTGAACTGTGTTATTGCTGCAGCAAGGGCTGCAGATGAACCAGTCAAAGGTTCCTCGCCCTGCTGATGCTCGCACGCCCCACAAGCCTGAAAATCATGCTGCTCGGCTTGTACGTTTGGGAGGACTCCTAATGAGGACTCTGGTGAGACTGTTGCTCATGAATGTTCCACAATGTGCTACTCTCCTCAGAATGCTGAGTGGCGCAGGTCGGTTACTCACAAGATGCTTAGCGACCGCCGCATGATGCGTCGAAAACTAGTGTTTTTCGTCGTTATTTCGCGTGTCGTTCTTCTATCGAGGCCCTTTCTTCGTATAATTACTTTTTCTGTTGCACTCAACCAACTCAACTTTCTTCTCTACGCCTCCTCGTTCCTCTATTAAATCTCCTTCGCTATTTCCTCTGTGTGTCATGGGGGTTGTCGGCGTCCTTCAGTCGATCTTTTCCTCCACTTAGTCACCTTTCGTCATCGGTGCCTTTCCTGTCCTTGTTCTCGGTCCCAGTTACCTAGTGAGCAACCGACGAGTAAGGAGGAACCTCTTCTCACAGAGTAAACGGGGCCACTGCTGCTGCTAACACCTCTTCCACCTCTTCCGCCTCCCTGGTGCCGCAGCTGGTGGTTCGATCAGCGTCTTCTCACACAATTTTTCACTGTGTTCGAGCTACACGCGCAACAGCCGTCGCGGTAGCATTTGCTGCAAGTGAACGAGGAAAAGAAAAAAGGGAGCGCCCCTACTGAGTCGAAGGAATTCCGAGAAGATGATGAGAAGGGAGGGAGAGCAGAATCAACTACAAAACCAGACGGAGCAGAATACTCACCAGGAAGGAGCAGCATCACGGAGTGATTAGCCCACGGTGGCAAGTACGGCAAAATGAACTGAGAAACGAAGTGTTCATCCGCAGAATCACACGTGGGGAAGAGGTAGTGGAGCAGTGACGCCCCACCAGTAGACGCAGAACAAACACAGCACCCTCTAACAACGGGCCTGGCGGCAGGAGGCTGCAGGACATAACAGCCGGGAGTGAACATAGATGGGGCCTGCAGTAGCGTGCACCCAGGGCTGGAGACGGCGGAAGTAACAAAAACAAAACTTCGCAACTAAAGGCGGGATGACGAGACAGGGAGCACTGCGGACAGGATTGGAGAGACGAACCAGCAGAAGAGGCAGGGAAGAGCCGCGAAAACACCAGAAACCAGTAAGAGGAAAAGATCTTGCAGGAGCATCAGAAGCAACACGGAGTAGTTGAAGAGTCGATCACGAGAAGCATCCCCCAAAAGGGAGAAAGCAGCGAGCTTACCGCAGCGTTGACAAAGCGTATGAAGGAACTCACTTCTAACAAAGTGACGACGGATTTTCAAGATGATCTCTCCTTCGAGCACTGACGTGAAGACAAAGCTCTGTGGTTTTCTCCGTGGTGTCGTACACACCCAGAAGGCGGTCTGAGCACCCCCGCATAGGTGCACAGTGCGAAAGAGAGTGAAGTTGAGGTGTGTGCGCTTACACATCTACGCGAGCAGCCTCGACGTCGAGTGTGCACATACAAAGGGACTCTGCAACTTTTGAATGCAAAGGAAAATTCAAGAGATCGTTCTGCATGCAAATCTGAATATGCACTGGATCTTTCAATTCCGAATGCGTCCCCAGTGCAGTCCTTCAAAGGGGTTCGTACGTTGACCACCGGGCCACACTACATACAAATGAGCAAGCGTGTCATGCTTCCGGCCTTCTTGAGTACACCTTTGCAAGTTATGAGTTTTGCACACAGGCGTGGAGGTTTGTACATGTGGATGTGGTCTTTCTGCTCCGAGCGCCTTTCACTGCATACTTCTGTCTTTATATGCCAGTAGCTATCCACTCTTTTCTCATCTGTTGTTGCGGTATGGCCCTCACGCACGTCTTCCCTATTCATCAGCTGTGCCTTTTGATGTATGCCGGAACGGGTCGTAGAAATGATGTGACGATATCTCTGGTGCGTGCAGGAGCAGTTTCTCCCCAGTTGTGCTAATTCACTGATATCACAGACACAGCTCCGGTGGCGCGGACTTAGGTTGGGGACTTCCTCAGGTGCACACAGTACTAACAAGCAAATCGCTCAACATAATTTGTATTCGTAGAACTTATCCTGTCCCTTCCTCTAGGCAAACCGGCGAGCCGTAGTGCGCCTGCGCGGTGAAATAAGGCTTTCCACATCCGTCCGCGTGGATCTCGTCCATGTAACCAGTACTCATATGTGTGTCGGGCTAGGACACCAAACGAGCAGGCGAGCAGCGCTGTTTGGTACACGGATATTTCAGTGTAACATTTCATGACATTGTGGAAGTAAAGACCAACTCAGATCCGATGGTACAACACCACAATGCCACTGGCTGCGTCATCCTCCCTCGCAACGACTTTGAATTCGGTCTCGCCCACAACCACTGCTACGACTTCTGCTTTCGGCCTGTCAAATTACAACCTGGTGACCGACTGCATGTCTGGGACATTCTGGAGAGCAGCTGTGCTCCAACACTGAAACTTCAATTCTCCCACGCTTGCGTCGCCACATCGGACTGTAGCTTGCCAAGAAGTGTTGCTTCTCTCATATCGTCTGGCTCGTCCGTAGCGACAGCAGCTGTCCAACATGTGCTAGTCCCTTACAAACCGCAGTTCTTTGTAGTACATATGACAACCTGGGGCACGAGGCGTAGTACGACTTTGGTGCGCTGGTCGACGTATCTACAGAGTTCAGCAGATTCCTGTAGTAGCGTATACACAAGTAGTGATGTATCACTTACGTTAAACGTTTCGGAGAATACAGTGCTGACTGCCACTTTCGCATGTGTCAGCTGCTGTCGCCTTGTCGACACATTACAGCAGACCCACCGCGATCACAGTCACCTTCACACATTCCTAGTGCGGTATCTTTGTCGACGTGACTTAACACCGAGGGATTCTGCTTCCGCTACAGCTCCAATCCCGCACTTGAGCTGTTTTCAGGAGCGTCCGGTAGGCACGTCCCCGCCGCGGATAGCACGTACGATGTAAAAATGTAGCCGTTGGTACTAATCCACCTTTCGATTCCCCCCAAGCTTGCTGTAGACTTCCTGTCTATGTGTGCCGATTGCTGTCAGTTAGAGCTACACTCCTCCTGCACCCGCGAATGTCAACTTACAGGAAGAACATTGACGAGCTGGGTTGTGCTCGTTTTGAGTATGCAAGTGTTCAACGTGGAAGTTCGCACGAGCATGCAGTCGATTTGTGCGTGCTGACGTGTTGCCAGGGCATGCAGGCGTCGCTGAAAACAAAACACCTCACTGGCTGACCGTATACCTTAGGTCAGAGACGCCGAAATCCACCACTAAACAGGGGTGTACAATATCTAATTCCCGAACAAACGGACTTATTACGGAGATTCTGCTGTGGAGCGGACGCTGAATGAGGATAATACACGTATACGGAGCCTCGCGGTGTACGTACGCGGTCGAGATCCTGTGCACGGGCTACCTACGTCGGTGAAGCATTTGACACGCCCCTGCTTGTCAACTGCTTACAGCTTTTCTGCACATTTACTTGAGAATGCCCTTCTTACAGACGTGAAAGACAACAATAGGACGAACAGCAGCATCCCTGGCAAAAGCTTCATGACAACGAAGTGAGAGCTTCTAAAACGGGCTAACATAAAAAGGTCACAACACTCAAACAGCGGCCGCCTTTTTAATAACCCTACAGCCACTCACCGATTATGTGGTAATACCTGTCAGGTCAGCACAGAGCTGTGGCCATTGCGACACGCATACAAACGTAAAATAAGGATTCCTCGTGGGGGCGGCACTAACTGCCCGTGCGTCACACGCATGGCACAGGGCGAACAGACGCGGGCCGCTCGACCAGTGGGTCAGCTCAAGCAGCCGCGGCAGCAGTTACAACACCAGCAGGCCAACACTGGACGACCTACGGAACCCGCCACTCCGACTATACGATGTTCTTCAGACACACACTAAGGAGCAGCCGCCTGTCGCTCTGGCTGCTCCAAATCAGAGCCTGCAGTGAATCCTACGTTTTTTCTGCCGACGCGGACTGACGCCTTTTCTGCTCGTGCTGCTGGAGTCGGTAGGGAATCCCGCAAGAAGTAACTGCAGCAAAAGTGACAACGGAACGACTTCCTTCGTGACACACGTTTGTGCGGCTTCTTTACCTGTTATCTCCCACCGTGGAGCCTGTTGAAGATGTCGCGCACCAACAAAAGTGAACTACAGGTGCTGTTGTGGTGGTCGTCGGTGACGCGCCACGGAACAGCAGCACACTCCGCCTAAAGCCTTTGCGGCGTGCGTCTAATTTTGTTGCGCATGGGTAATTTCACCCTTCGGCGTCGCAAATAACATTCACTCCAGCCGGGCTGCATTCACGTCACATGTGCTTGCTGTTTCAGCCGATCGATTTGGTTGGCTGATATTCTTAACAGAACTGTTGAGCAGGGGACGTAGCAGTGGTTGGAAACTACAGTTTCGCAGATGTCACCATCAGCTGATCTTCGTGATCAGCTGATACGTTTGCGTCTTTGGCCCCCCAGGGAGGAGCCGTCTTACACGCACTTCACCACGAACTGTCTTCATTGTTAGAGCCTCTCTGTCGGCGTGAGACCGTATTGCTTGGTAACATTCCACAACCCCGTTTGTAGCAACTGCATGAATAGGGCCAGCAGCCCCTGTGTAATGTCGGCAGTGTCCTGCGGAAGTTTTGCAAGTGTGTCAGCCGTTACCCACGATGCTGATACTGCGACCTGTTTTTGACAGGTCTGAATCATCACGTGTAATGTGGATTCCTCAGCGCGTATTCGCCACTGCTCTTTCAGGAAAAGACACGTACGTCTGCGCCGCGGGTTTTGAAGTTCTGTCTTCGTGGTAACCGAAGAAGTGGTTCTGCAGCAGTTGCTGCCCGCACTGACGTCAACGCCGCCTCCTGCGCCACAGCGGCTCCGCTTACTGTCTGGTAGCGTTCCTGATATTGTTGGTGTTTCCATATCATATGTGTATCGAGCCATGCTGTCTGTTCTGCGGGAAGCTGCCTGGGCTTTTGACGACCACATTGCTGTGGGAGACAGGCCGCGAGTTCGGTGCGGTCAGCCGCGTGACCGCAAGGGACTATACAGAGAAGATGACAATGTTGGGGCAGACCGTTCTAGTACTATGACTAGTGTATTTGTGAAATCCGAGCAGCACCAAGGTGGACGCCGAGGTGGACCGCTGGTTTTCGCGCTGTTGTTTCTTTGGCCTCTTTTGTGTGTACATGGTGTTGGAAATGCTCCTGCCGGCTTCGGGCCTGAGACTGGCCACACCAAGGTGGGGAAGTCGCAGGACGAGGAGAATCCCGCCACCAAGCCTCTCGAGGCGGGGCCAGAGGGGACGCAGGAGGAATCACGGTTGCTAGGACATCCAGGAATGAATCTGCATGCTGCTGCTGACGCCGTAATGCAGTCGTTTCATGGGGACACAAGTAAGTCCTTGACAACAGCCGACAAGTCCCCCCTCGAACAGCGCAGAACTACCCCCAGCAGGGCACGGCGACTCTGTTCCCTGCCAGAGCCGCAGGGGGGGGAACATGGTGTACCAAGTACGGAGAGCTTCGCACCAAATGAGTCGCATGACGATGAAGGCACTGACGAATGGCCGGCAGGCGCCACGCCGCTCGAAGCACGCACGCCAGGAGACCTACCGGATCTAGAAAGCACAACGGAACATGAGCAGCGGCAGAAACAGCTGCCGCAGAGACAGCGTGGAGTCGACGAGGGTATTCGTGGGAAAACAGGTAAAGAAGGTAGCCAAGACGTGGTTTCATGGGCAAAGGATTTTTCGCAGGAGGAAACAAAAGCGCAGAGTGAGGAGGGGGCCACCGAGTTTGCTTCCCGAGAGGCGCAGCAACGGTTTGCTGCGTCGCCGACAACGGAGGACGTAGCCGCCTCAAAAAGTGGACCGCTGCCAGGAAACGGTAGTTTGGTTGCGACGGGGAAGACTCCCACCAGAGACGACCAGGAATCTGCGCATAAGACGCTAAGCCGTGCTGCCGACGGGGACGGGGACTTCTCGTCAGGGGACGACGGCGTCAGCAGCTCATGCAGTGACTATCAGGAGTCGTTGACGCAGAGTTCTGCAACAGCGTCTGTTCACGTTGAAGGCCCCAGCGGCGTGCCCAGCAGCGTGCCCAGCAGCGAGCACGACGACGCCAGTTTGGACAACGAAGAGGCCGACGAGGTGGTCGACTCTATCACTCCTAGTACAGCGAGCCTCTTCTCTGTCAACAGGCAAGAGCAACACAGGGGAGCCGACTCGGGCAGCTCTTTCCTCCGAGACCAGAACGTCGCCGCGACAGCATGCAGTCATCACAGCGACGACGTATGGAGCCCACTGACTGAAAGGGCGAGTCACGGGGATCACTCGACAAGTGTCCCTTACGCTGAGTACGACGCGGACAGCGGCGTTGACGGACGACGCCACGTGGGTCTGGCTGTTGATGCTGTTAGTCGGACGGTGGAGGGACAGGGGCAGCTGCCGCAGGCGCCGGCGAGCAGCAGTGGCGGGGACACGGCGACGACCGGCTTCGGTGCGAGAGGGAGAAGCTTCAGCGAGTCAGAGGGGCAGAAAGTCCACAGGTGGATACTGCCTGCGAGCGTATTCTCCCGGGCAGGTTCTGATTCGTCGAGCACAAGCTTCTCTTCCTCTGACGAAGAGGACGTTGCAGACCGCGTAGTAGCAGATGGCGACACGGAGGAGATGCAGACGGAGACGGCCCAGGACCGAACGCTTTCATGGCTGAGTGATGTCCTCGAGTCCTTCAGTAGGGCAGCAGCCGCAAGCAACGCCGGGGGCGGCGGTCCACGCGATGAGGGGTGCCTCCCTGGCAATGGCGCGCCTGATCTGGGAACGTCCGATGAGGCATCATTCGCCGACCTCGCACCGTCGGCAAGCCACAGCAGACACGGGGCCGGTCCACTGTCGCCGACGGGCTTCACGCTTCCCTTCTTCCCTGCCGACTACCCTGGTGATGTGCCGCGTGACAGCCCTCCGACGCCAGAATACTCGCGTTTTACCGATGGTGGTGCAGGCGTGAGAGGTGTCTCCAGCGCCGTGCCGAATGGCGGTGGGGCGACAAGCAACGCAGGTGTTTCTGGTGTACCAATTCATGGAGAAAATATGGACAACTCAGCCGGTCTTGAACAGCAGTTTATTCCTGGGGAGACGAGTTTCTACCCGGCTGCTACTTCTGTTTCGCAGCAGCCTCAGGCGCACCAATCCGAGTTGCAGAACGGCTTCGCTGAGAACGCCAACTACTTAAACTTCCTCGGTTGGCAACAGGTGCCAGGGGGAGGCCTGCCGTCCCCCGGCAGTGGGGCCCCCGACGGTGACCTCTGTTCGATCGGCAGTCCTTTTAGTGTACACTTTTCTGATGAGGAAATACGTGCGTCTCTCGAGTCGTTGCTTGAAAACCACCACAACGGAGAACAGGTGACTTCAAGCGACTCCGTGGGCACGACACGGAGCAGTCCAGAAGCCGTTGTTCCATCACCGACGAGTAGTTGTTCTGCCGCTCATTCGTCGTCTGACACTTCGGCTACGGCAGCAACTAGCGAGCTGTCTTTGGGAGACAGTTTCCATTTTGCCGCTGCTCCCCCAAGTAGGGCTGAAGCGGCTGCTGCGGTGGTGCGCGCGACGCCTGTTTTCCTGACGCCGGAACCTCCTGTTCAGCAAAACGTTGCTACTGCTAGCCTTCCTGGGACTCACGCGGCACAGGGGTCCTTCTACAATGGCTCCACACCAACGGGCGGCTTCGCCAGCGCGACACTTGTCGCAGGGGGTGGCGCGCAACATAACGGCACCAGGACGGTGGAGAACGGACGGTTTTTTTTAGCTGGTACGAGCGGTGAATTCGGGAATTGGTCACTGCCGTTGTACGGGGTGCCGGCGACAGCTCCTTCCCATTATTTAGTCCCACAGCTCCCGCTCGTGACAGCTACTCCCGCTGCTGCGGTGGGAGCCCCGCCCAGCAATCCTGCTGCTGCCACTGCCCTTGAACAGTGTGCCAACGATATCACAGTCGCTGCTTCTGCGTTAGTCGAGGCTAGCGCCGCTCTACAGAGAGCGTTGCTCTCGCTGGCGACCACTGCTGGCCTCCACCGCTGTGCACGTGAGCTCTCGACCCGAGCTTCGTTGCCTTCTCACTCTCAGTCGGTAGCGGATAGCTCGTGCAACAGTCCTGGAAAGAGTGGGCCGCAGGCGACGCAGAACCCGCCTCAGCAGGAAACCTCGTCGGTCGCCTCGGGGAGCTGTGCGGGAACGACTGCGGATGGGGCATCCAGCAGCTGTCCAGCTGCTGCAGCTTCTCAGCATTTGGGTCCACCGCCCCAGCAGCAGGTTTCTTCGTCGTCGAGCGCAGGCAGTTGTCGGTCGTCTTCGACTGATCCTGCGGCTGGTGGCGGTGACAGAAACGACGTGCCCGCCGCCGCTGCTGCCGCGGGTCCCCCACCGCGAGAGCAGCTTTCTGTTGAGGCGGATGCTGCAAGCCCTCCCGACGGACAAAAGGCCTCCGGGACAGGACATCCTGTGAATCTGCTCAAAGGCGTCTCCGCGCGGTCGTGTCGACCGAGTACAGCGCTCGAAACTTTGTGTGACGCTGCGGTCACGCAGGCGTACGAGAGTCAGATTAAGAGGCATGAGATGGAGGAGGCAGCACGGCAGCTCCTGACGCATGCGTCGCTCAAATCTACGGCGTGTCGTAGGATTGTCTCACGTGCGCAGAGGTCAACGACAGTCTTGATGGATTGGATTCTTTTGTGCATGACGGCGACCCGCGCGTTGGCGTGCTCGAAGGACATTTGTTCTTTCTCTAAAGAAGAAGTGAGGGCGCTTCTCGAACGTGCTGCCAGTGGGCGGCTGTCGCCGGCAGAGCGATGCCGAGCCGCACTTGGCGTCGTGTACCTGCATCTCGCCGCGTGCGCAACTGCGCCGGAGGCGGCGGACGATCTTCAATGTGCCGTGTGGAGAGCGACACCCCTCATCAAGAAATTGGCCGCCGAGGCTTCAGACAATGACTGCGTCCAGGCTGTTGCTGCGGAGTGTCAAAGGTGTGAACGTCTCCATTCAACGCTGCTGACGCACTCGCCTCTGCGGATGCCCTACCTCTGCTGCGACCACGTTGATCTCTTCAAGTGCTTCACTGCGTGGTCCTTGAGGGTGGGGTTTGGCTGGATGCAGAATCGCGTGTGCATGGCGGCCGTGCTGCGGCGCTGCTCCGCCATCCTCAAGCCACGACTGGTCAAACTGCTGAGTACGAGTTCGCGGTGGACGCGGTACATGAACGCGGGAGTGTCGCTGTCGTCGAAGTTAGGGCGGCGCATATTCCTGCGCATTCTACGCACTTTGCGAAAGAGGGGCTGCCTCTCGCTCACTTCAGACGTGGCGAAGCTGCAAGAATTCGCCGAGGCAACGGGCGACGCCGCGGTCGAGACAGCGCCCGTCCATCCTTTGCTCCGGACGTTCGTGTTGGCTTCCTCAGCAGCAAGAGCCGACGGGCGCAGTGGCGGCAGCGGAAACGGCGGGGACGAGGTACAAGAGGAATCCGGTGGCGTGACCAGCGGGGACGAGGCGCAGGAGGAATGCAGCGGCGTGGCCAGCACGGGGAGCGACGACACCGCTGTTACGCGACAGCAGAGGGTTGGCAGCGGATTGCGTGCTGGCGCAGACACACAGACGGCCGTAGGGGATGCTGCTCCACCAAATACATGCATAGGACATTCCGCGGTGTGCAGCTGCAGCGTGTCGGAGAGGTTGCTGCTGCCCGACGCTACCCTGTGGAAGGATGCGTGGGAGATCGTCAAGAACGACGCCGAGGTTGAGCCGTCGGCGTATACGCTGCGGGGCGCGGCTGGTGTTGCGCTGGCGTACTGCTGTGGGGGGCCTGTGGCCGCGGTGGATGCTTCGATCGACGCCGCAGAGGCGACGGCCCACGAACAGACGTACAAGTTTCGGTTCGGTGGCCCATGGTGGCTGAACCTCACGCGGCGATCGGGGCGGACACCGACGCGCACGCCTCTTTCTTGCTTCTGCCCCTCTCTTGCCGAGGTGGTCGGTGAAGCTTGTGCAGAAGGACTAACTAGCGTGGTGGAGAAATTCTTTGCAGTTTTCTTTTGCGACGGAAAGGATACGCAGGGCTTATTGGGTCGCGCGGTGCCGGTGGTCGTCCCTGGTCGCGTGTGTGGTCGCCGTCGTGGTGCTGACGACACTTTTGCCGCCTCTTCTCATCCTCCTGCTTCTCCTTCGTCTTCGACGGATTCTGCTGCCGCCTCTGCTTCTTCTTTGTGTGCTTTAGAGCGGCGTTCCACTTTGTCGGACGGGCCGGTCTATCTTACTTCCACCTCCCGTTCCGCTGACACGGGACACCACACTCAACTGCCACATGCTAATGCTGCTCCTGCTTCAGCTGCTCCTGCTCCTGCTTCTGCTACTCTTGCCGCCGGGTCGATCGATGTTTCTACCACCTCCCCTTCCGTTGACACGGGACATCAGACTCAACTGCCACACGCTAGTGCTGCTCCTGCTGCTGATGCTCTTGCTGCTGCTCGTCCTGCCCCTGCTTCTCCTGCTTCTGCTTCTGCTGCTCCTGCTGCTGCTCCTCCTCCTGCCGCTCCTCCTCCTGCCGCTGCTCCTGCTGCTGCTGGTGGTGTCGCAGATATCAACGAGAATGTCGTTGCGGCCCCTGGGGCGCTTCTGTCGGCCAGCGGACCGTCACTGCTGCGCGTAGGCACGAAGATCGCACGCAGGAAGAAAAAAAAACGTGCGTCCCTGCAGATGTTGAGGGCGAAGACGGAGCAGCGGCAGCAGCAGTTACGCCTCGCGCCCACCGGTGGTGCATCCAGCAGCTCCTCGCGACACGCAGGCACTGCGGCCCTTCCGAGCATCCCGCGGAACAGTTCGGAAGAAGACGACGCGTCGCGGGCCAGCCCACTAACAGTGGCCGGAGAAGCGGCTGAAAGGCAGAGGGGGGCCTTGTCGACCACAGATGCAGCAGCAGACTTAGACGGCGATCGCAATGCCTCCGCCGCTAAGAAACAGAAGTTAAGTCTGCCAGAAGATGGTCAACTCCAGTTAGTCAAGGGCACTCTTCTGCAGAAAGGCGGCAGGCAGTTGCGAAGGAGCGGGCGCCTACGACGGGCAGACTTGGACGGCGATCGCAGTGCCTCCGCCACTAAAAAGCAGAAGTTTAGTCTGCCAGATGATGGTGAACACAAGCTGGTCAACGACACTCTTCTGCGGGAAGGCGGCAGGCAGTTGAGAACGAGCGCACGCCTACGACAGCCCCAGGCAAAGGAGGAGCATCGAACAGATACAGGCGTCTGTGGTTCTCGCGCTACCGGTGCGACTCCTCGACGACTAGCTGCTGTTGCTGAAGAGGGCCCGCCTCCTCCAGCTGCTCCGATTCTTGGGGCACGGTGGAGAAAGGGGACGATGACGACGAAGGAGGAGAAGGAGGACCCGCAGCAGCTGTTTCGGCACGCCACCGCCGAAGAAGAACCGGGCCGTGTTGCTGCTGCCGCCGCTGTAGGGGCCTCCCCTGGGGACTCTGTCTCTACTGCTGCTGCTGCTACGGCGACGAATGGTGTCACTGCTGATCGCCTCTGGCATCCTACGGCTGTCCGCGTAAAGAAGGCTGCTGCAGCTTCTTTCCTTGCGGTGGGAGGTCCTTACTCCGCTCGAGAGCAGTCTGTACAGCAGGAAGCTGCAGACACTCGCTGGCAACCGGTTCCTGCCGCGGGCCGTTCCTTTGTCTACCGAGAAGTCGTGCTGCCTCCCCCGCCTCCGCCTGCTCGTCCGCTTTCCCCGCTTCAAAAAACAATGCAAGAAAGCAGTTCTCTCGTGGAGCAGGAACGCCAGACCCCCAGCAGCAGCAGCGGGAGCGACAGCAGTAGCAGCAGCAAGAGGAACGGCGCGCGCAGCAGCGTGGAGGCCGGCGGCATCAGCAGCAGCAAAGGCAGGAGCACGCGTAACAGCAGCAGCAGCAGCGGCGGTGTTGGGGGCACTGAAGAAGAGAACAGAAACAAGATTGCCACGCTGGACGCGGTGCCTGCTGTTGCTGCCGCTCGAGTTCTGTTGTCTACGTTAGAACCGCTGCAGCAGCAGGTCTTCCCCGTCGGCCTTCCTGAGCGGTACCTCACGACGTCCGTTGCACACCGAGAGTTGAACCAGCAGCAGCAGGGGACGCCCGAGCAAATGGAGCAACAGGCGAAGCAGGCAGCGGCCGGGCCGCAGCCCCGAAGTCATGAACAACGAGAAAAAGAAGAAACCAGAGAGGAACCCAAATTCTATTACGTGCGCGTGCTGGGGCGTCTAGACGCGCGGAAGGCAGCTGCCCACATTCGTAAAATTGAGAATGTCGACTTCGACGAGGAGGGGGGTCCGACGTCGTCAGCCTTCGCGTTGCTTTCTCCACCCCAGCGGCCGCGGCAGCCAGAAACGTCAAGCAGAGGGGCTTCTTCGAAGTCTTCCATTCCTCTTCCACACTCCGCGACAGCAGCGGCTCTTCTCTCCTCGAAGAATAGCAGGCAGCAGCTGCAGCACTCTGGGACGGCGCAGCGGGACGCAGCACCGGGAGCAGCGGATGTGCCGGATATAGTTCAGAGGGAGACTAGTGAGCAGAAACAACACGAGCCGAAAAAGCAGAAGCCGCAGGAGCTGAAGAAACAGCAGCAGCAGGAGCCGAAGAAGCAGCAGCAGCAGGAGCCGAAGAAGCAGCAGCAGGAGGAGGGGAAGCCGCTGCAGGGAGAAGTGCCGCTTGGCGAGAGCGAGACGTCGGCAGAGAAGGGGCTGGTGACTACTAGCGGGACGGCAAAGCTCAGAGGAGGTCGGAAGGATGTTGCTGCTGTCGGTGGCAGCAAAACGAACTCAACTGGGCAAGCCGGTGGTGCTGCTGCTGCCGCTGCGGCTAAAAACGCGTCGCAGCAGCTGCTGGCTCTGCTGCTGCAGGAGAAAGCGCTTCATGCGGCCGAAGACGTGTGCATTGCTCTTTACGTCCAGCCGCCAACAGCTGTGTCGTCCCCGACCTCCTTCGAAGCGACAGCTGCACACAGCGGCTTCTCTTGGGACAGTGGCAATAACCACCGTGGCGTAGACAGGGAGAACATCAGCAGGGAGGACAGCAGCAGGAGTCGGAAGAGCGGCATGGCAAATGCGCGGGAGCTGCAGTCGGCGTTGGAGGGCAGCGATGGGAGAGAAAGCGAAGGTCGGCAGTTGCTGTCGGCTGCGGTTCCCGAGGACGATAAGGCGCATGCAGAAATGGTGAACTTGGTAAACTTCAGCGAAGACGGTCTTCCACAGTCCTGCGAGGAGGCGTTCGAGCGGTACGACGCGCAGCAGCAGGCGTCTCTGAAGGAGCAGCTGCAGCACTGGGCGGAAGGCCTACAGACGAAGCAGCAGCAGCAGCAACACAAGACGCAGAAGGCTCCGTCGACGGTCGTGTGTATCAGTCCCACAGAGACGCTGAGGGCTTTCTACGACAGCAACAGCCTGCAGCAGTACGTTACCTTTCCTGTGCCTGCTGCACTTGTTGACCAGATCCTCGAGCGCTACCCGCTGCAGGGGTGGTCTCCAGCTTTTGGCCGAGACCCTGCCGCCGCAGCAGCGGCACTGCCCAGCACAGGAGAAGCACAAGGAGGAGCAGCGGAAGCGCTGCAGGAGCTACCGCGACGCCCGGACGAGACAGCGCGAGACGAGCGGCATCATAAGGACGAAGAGCCGCAGCCGCGGCGGCAGACACAGCAGCTGCCTGCCTTAGCAGCGACAACAGCAGCAGTACAACCGGAGTCGTGGACAGCGGCCACTATTCCTTCACTTTCTTCCTTCGTGACGCGACGCCTTGCTGCTGTCGAGGACCTAGTGAGCAGCAGACGGGAGAAGTCTTTTTCTGCAGTGCACAGCCTTCCTGGCAACGATGCTACACCTGCGGCGGCCACAGCAGCAGCAGCAGGGGCGTCTCCTGCAGGAGTAGCAGCAGCGCTATCAGCAGCACCGGCAGCGACGGGCGGGAAGAGTCGCGCGACAGCCGCGCGCGTGGGAGTCTGCTTCCGGGCAGGCAGAGCTGCTGCTCCAAGAAATGTCAGCAAGCAGGAGCGGCACCCGGCAGCAGCAGCAGAGAACCGAGGAGCAGCTTCGCACCGGCCGACGCAACAGGGGGCGACGGAGGAGCACGCGACACGTGACGACGAGCCAGCTGCGGCCCCGATCGAAGTAGGAGAAGTGGTGTTCCACGTGCTGCCCTCTTTGCTGGAGCCGCGCGCAACCGCCGTGGGTGGTGAAGGAGCAGCAGCAGCAGCAGCCAATGAGGCAGTTGTGGAAGCGGCAGCACCAGCAGCGCGGCAGCAACCGGATCAAGTGAAGAAAGCGAACACGGCTTTCGGGGAAGGCCAGGCTGCTCCGTCGGGTGCTGCAGCTGCTGGCCCCAGCAAGAAGACGGCGACGGCGAGGTCTGAAGGTGCTGCTGCTGCAACACTGCGGCCGGGGACCGCGCGTGTTGCGGACGACGCAGCGGCTCCCGGCAGCAGCGAGGAAGACGAGAAGGACCAGGGACACAACGGAGGCGAGACACCGCAGCAGCTCAAAACAACGGAGGAGGAAAACACGGCGCAGGAGGAAGACGGAGAAAAGAAGCAGTCGCGATCTCTTGCAGCAACGCAGTCCGCCGCAGCAGGGGAGAACACAGCCGACGCGAAGGCAGGCGCTGCGACGGTGCCAAAAGAGTCAATATATACGCGACGCTTCATCGTAGCCGGCTGGGATTATGTCAAGGAGATAGGTCAGTCCCCTCGAATTGCTGCTTGTTTTTCTCTTCGCGCGTCTGCTCTGAATGCGTACAAATTCATCGACGTGCGCCGGGGTCTCTGTCTACACGCGTGGACGTGGACCTGGTGAGGAGGTGCGCCGGCATAAAACTGCCAACTCAGCTGCGACGAGGACGCTGATAGTCAAGATATACATATGTGTATATCCATGCGTGAACCTTGACGTATCTACCTATCTCTGTGTATAGGTACACAGAGATATATATGTACATATATATACGTACATATATATGTCCGTACATATACGTGAATACGTAATATGCATACGTACAGGAACTGCAAATATCTACGCAAAAGCCAAATGCATATCGACTTGCCTTCCCACGCATGCACGCATGCAGATTACATGCATCTCCACATGTAAACCTCGAGAGACCCACCTCTCTCTCAATACGCGTCTACGTACATGCATGTATGCAAATACGTAGTACATACACATATATATGTGCAATACAGACATATATGTATGTGTAGCGGGACGAGTGTGTACGACGCACATGTGTGTGTATCATACGCGTAGACGCTTTTGCGGGAGAAGCTGCTGCGGGTCCGCACGTGGCTTCGGAGCGGTTTAACAGAGCGGCAAACGACCGCGCCTGCATGCGCTCAAAGCAGCGGCTTCCCGCAGGTCCCCTGCTGCAGATAACGACGTGTGCTGCTGAAGCGCGCCGGCCGCGCATGCATTCTCCCCCACGTCCTCGCAGACGGGTGCTGTCCGTCAACAGGCGGGCCGCCGCCCCACGCCCCTGCGGCCTTGCAGCCTCATATTTCTGGTCGCATGCACGCCTCCCGAGCGTAGACCTGTTGACTGACTTGCCTCTCTGTGTCACAGCAGGGGAGGGGGGACGGATAGACTGCCCCCCCACACGAAGACACCGATGGCTACTATATACAAATATATATAATATGAGTATCAGCTATACATACATATATAGTGAGTACCAGCGTCGTACTGGCATATCTCTGTATATGCTTCGAATATCAGCGTCGGTAGTTGAGGTGTGCTGACATTCCTTGATAGGTGTGTACGTCGGTCGAACGTCTATACACCTAGTTTTCAGCGGCAGTGGCACTCCTGTACATATACATGGATCTAGTCTGTGGCTGGGGATATACTTTTGTGAGAAGCGTCTACGGGAGGGAGGTCTGCGGGTGCCGGTGTGGTGGAAGTGCGGAGAAGAAGGAAGTGTTTTCCGGCCATTTCTTCCGTAGGGAACGTGCGTCTGTGAAGCAGCCACACCCGCTGCTGCTGCGGTGACGACTGCGGGTTTGCAGCAGCGGAGTCGCTGTTTTTTCGACCGTCCGCTCTACCTTTGGCAGGCACTGCTGTCTGTCGCCTGTTACTTCCGCCGCTGCTTTTTGCTGCTGCCCTGCTCGCGGGCCATCAGGAGGCTGCTGCCGCCTCTCTGTGTTGCTGCTGACGTGGTTTCTGCTCGGTCTCACTTCTCCCGGTGCGGAGACGCTCTGCAGCAGCAGCTGCTGCGGCTGATGCCCCGAGACGCGCGCGGCGCATGCGCCGCAGCGAAGCGCAGCTTCTCGCTGCCGCTTCGTTTCTCTCGCTTTTGCTGCTGCTGCGAAAGCTGCCACGGAAGGGCCAGCTGCTCTCCGGTCGCGTCCCCCCTTCTGCCGAAGACTGGCCTTCTTTTCCGTTTCTTCGTCGTTTCTCCTGCGTTGGCCTCCTCGCTGGCTTTGTAGAAGAGTTTGTGCCGTCCTTTGCGGCAGGACACGTCGGGGGTGCTTCTTCGCACCGAGAAGTTGCTGCCGTTTTTTCGTCTTCGATTCTCCTTTCCCTTCCTTTCTATTCTCCTCCGCGGCCTCCTCGTCTTTTCCGTCTCCTCTGCATGCGGCAAATAACGGCGCGCTTCTCTCTGCATTTCCTCTGCAGCTGGGAACCACCTCACAGAGTTCAACCGCCTCGTGTTGAAAGTTGCCGGCCCCACGTCCTCGACCCCCTGCGCAGGTGAAAAGTGACCCTTTCTCTGCCCCCACGTGCAAGAAGTCCCTCGTCGACTCCGCACGCCTCGGGCAGCAACTTCTCCCCAGCAGCTTCAACAGAACAGAAGACGGAAGAAGACGCTGTAGAGGGCCACACCGCAGGAGTTCTCTACTCGTACTCTACACGAATATATCTGTAGAAGTTCTCGCTAACTTCAGCACAACAGAAGACATCAGCAGGAGGTGTAGAGGGCCACACCGCAGGATTCTCCCACTCATATATATGGGGATACCTGTCGAACTTTCTCCTCGCCGCTGCACATCACTGGCGCGAAGATGGGGAAGGCAGTCGCAGGTGGACTCCTCGAAGTATTCATCTACAGTCGTATGTACACATACATGTGTTTGTGTGTACGGGAATATCTCATCTTCATGAGACCCACTTCTGGCGCCCTCTCATTCCACGTGCGTGTGTCTATATCTGCTGTACTATATATGCATATAAATATACACTTATTAGGATACGTAGATGTAATGGTGTACACGTACACGTACATATATATAGAGATATATGTATACACATATATATACACATATATGTATGTGGTGTTGTGTATATATAAATACCTGCAGGTGTGTGTATATATACGTATATACGTAGGGGTCTGTGTAGGTACACGTCGATGCACATGTGTACGCCTGTTGGTCTACATGTATGTATACATGTATATACATATGTGTGTGAGTGTATATATATATATCCACACATATATATTGCTATATACATATATATATATATATATGTGCATTTACGCCGCTGTGTTGGAAATGCTTTCCTGACGTGCTCCACGTTTCCCTGCGCGCAAGAGTAAAGCATCCCTTGCAGTGTTGCCGAGGGACGGGAGTAAATAATGAGGAAGAAGTTCGGCATGAAGATTTCTCCGCATTTCGGACTGCACATCTGTTCGTAGGCTTCTGGGAAGACCGGGCGTTCATGGGCGCAGCGCCGGTGGCCGTCGGCCCCCCCCCCTCCCCAACCCCCGCCGCCTCGACGCTCTTCGACGGCTTCCACGCTCTCCGCTTCGAGTTCGTCCAGCACTTATATACATATATATGCATATCATATCACACGTATATACATATCCATATGTATGTATGCATCACACATATGCATACGTGTGTCTTCATTAAGGGAAGTATAAAATACAGGTACTGGGGGAGTGCCTTTTTCAAACGTTGTGTGGTCATAGCTTTGTCCTCATTGTATGCAGGCGCCATATATGTATATAGGGGAAACTGTCTTTTTTTGTCTACATATATATGACGTCGACGTGTCCACGGATGCGTATTCGTGTGTGTGTAGGCGTGTGTGGGGTACCCTCGCAGACGTCTGTGTTGATCGTCTTACGCCTGGTGTATCTACACCTCAGCTCTGAACTTGACTCTCGCGGTATGTGTGTGCCAGACAGACCCGCACATGTACACACGACTTTCTTCATCCTCTTTTATCATGTTGACAAGTCCTCTCCACCCGGTTCTGTTACATACGTGCAGGTGCATGCGTCTCTTCGTTTTTTGCCCATCCCCATGCTGTCTCTACCACTCCCTGCAGCGGGATGTCCGCAGGCATGCGTGTTTCTCCTGGTGGTGGGGTTGGCCCATCGGATAACTTTTACGTGGATTTTGCAGACTGACACACGTGTATCCGTGGGTGCATGCGCCTCGTCGACACACACGCTTGTAGACAAAGGAAGGCCGCAGCGCGGTGCGTCGTGCCTGCCCGGACAGCAAATTGCGTGAGGCAGCGAGAGCGCCCAGACAGCCGCAGCCGCAGCGACTCCAGCAGCAGCAGCAGTCCACGCTGGTACGGCAGACACGCAGCAGCCGTGGCAGCAGAAGAAGCAGCCGCGCGGAGACACAGCAAGACAAGCAGAAGCGGCAAGAGAAGCAGAAGCAGGAAGAGGACAGCAGCAGCAAGAAGAGAGAAGCAGCACCAGCAGCAAGAGAAAGAGACGCAGCAGCAAGAAAAGCGGAAGCGACAAGAGAAACAGAAGCAACTAGAGAAGCAGCAGCAGCAAGACAAGCAGACACAGCAAGAGAAGCACCAGCAGCAGCGAGGGAGAAGCAGCAGCAAGACAAGCTGAAGCAACAAGAGGAGCAGATGCAGCAGCAGGAACAAGCGTCTGGCCGTTTTGTTCGAGATTTTGTTGCAGGCTGAGGGAGCGATACAGCGAGGAGAGCGTGAACAGCTTGTACGACGGCGGCTACGTCCCCCCCTCGCACCTTCGAACGGTCGTTTGTTTCTACGGCAATGACGCCCTTCCGAACGGCGACCTCGTGGCCGAGGTAGTCTTCACCATGGGTGAGTTTTCTTCTTGTTCTCTCTGTCTATCGTGCTCTCATTTATGAAGACGTTGCTGCCCATTCTCTTGCTTCTCTCGACGCTTTTTTGTCCGGAAGCGACCTGGCGAAGGGAGCTCTGCAGCGCCCACGGGATCAAGTACGGGGATCAAAGAGACACACACATGGATATATATATATGTATATGTCTTTGTACCAATATATATATATTTATAGAGAGAGAGAGAGGAGGAGAAATATAGGAATATAGACTTATATGCGTGAGTGTGTACTTGCATATATATGTAAGGATACATACGGTAGAGATATGGACGCATATATATATGTGAGTGCATACGTGGATGTACACACAAGTACATATGTCTATATATAAGTTTGTACGTGCATATGTACATATGAGCATACATATTATGTAGAAATACAGACGTACGTATATCTATATACATGTGTGTATACGTGGATATACATGTGAGCGTACCTGTGTACATATATACATATATATGTATATATATATGGATGTATCTAAGTGTGCGTGAATGTACCTGTATGTTTGTTGTAACATATATCGGTGGCGTCAGTAACAAGTGCCTTGTGCGTCTATTTCTGCGTCGTGTAGATGAAAGGGTGAACGCAGGAATTTAACGAGAATTATTCTTGTTATACGTCTGGTAATGTACCTTGGCAGATATGCGGGGAGATATATATGTCACGCTATATATATATATGTATATGTATATGCGTATATTGATACCTTCGGTCCAACACCTACACAGACACCCTCATATCGCTGGAAGTAGAGAGGGCAGATGCGTCTGTTGTCTGCGAGCAGATAAAAGTATACACGTAGAGCTTTGCAAATAAAAACGTATGCGTGTGCGGCGTCTGCATGTCTGCGAGTAGGTTAGAAGTAGACACGTAAGGACGTACGCATAACAAATACCGACAAATGCAGCAGACGCCGAGTTTTGAGCAGAGACACGGCTGCGTTGCTGCGGTAGTACTGCACTGCTGCCGAAGGGGTGATTTTATACACTGCTGCACTTCAAAAGCGTATGCCACACGAATACAGCCACAGCAGATATCGGCACAGGTGCTGCGTCATCCACAGGGGCTTTGGCTGACCATTTATGTATATATACGTATATATTGACGCACGTGCGAGACAGCTTCAAACGGACAGACCCATCCACGTCCATATATAGATTTGCAGGTGTACGCGTGTAAGTACACACGCGTGATGAGAGCAGGGGAAAAGTGAGCGAAGCGGGCCAATGCATGTGGGCGGTGGAGAGGGTGGAAGTTGCAGGTGCTGCCGCTAGAGCGGCTTAACATTCTAATGTGCCGTTGGTAAACGACGCAGTCTGTCTTAAATATAGCCTTGCTACATATATGTGCAGCTGTGGAGAGCGGGGGAGTTTGACGGTGCAGGATGCTGCAGCCATGCGCGTGGAGAGGCAGACGTGCAGGCAGCTGCGCAGTCGCCGAACCACGCCGTGCCGCCACCGCCGCGAGCAGCCTCGAAAAGGCAGAGACAGCGAGAAAGGGAGCCGTGAGGTTGCCGCGTATAAATCTTTAAACAGCAGACGGAGAAAAGCGCAGGAGACTCACGTGTGGAGAGGAGCAATGTGGTGGGTGCCTGACTTCCGCAGATGCCAAGGAAGCCATTGCTGTCGTCCTCTTCGTCCTCTGTCTCGTCATGGCAATCCCCATCTGCTGCGCGGTTACAATTTCCTGCCACGCCTTCAAGCACCGCAAGTTAGTCACATTCTGTTGAGGAGGAGGGCGCAGAAGGGGAAACTCTGTATAGTTACGAAGACGAAAGTCACGTCTTCTAAAACAAGTTTTCGAGTTCGTGCGCATCATCACACGGCCGCAGACCCAACGACGTCGTACGATATCTTCGTCCGGATAACTTTATACATACATATAATAGGCCTCCAGCATGTGTGTGCACCTATCATATATATGTATATTTATATGTACGTATGTGTGTCCCATATCCTTGTATGTATACGCATCTACAGTGTGTGTCTATATATGTACATACTTACACGTGCGTGTTTTTCTCTCTCTGCATGTATATATATATGTGCGTGTCCCGCGCATATATATATTATGCGGTGTATATGTATATACGTATGTGTTTGTCTTCAAGGAATGCCTTACGACATACGCATCTGCTGCTTTTAGTTATTGATTGTAGATGCCTGTACGTGGGTTGTGTCTGCAGTGGGGTAGACGTGTGTTTCTCGGACATCCACAGTAGACGGAATTCTTGGATATACACATATATGTATGTATGTTTATATGTGTGAATAGAGATGCGTTTACTTGAACGAATGTTTTCGTGTCGCGCAAAGTTGTGCACACATACGCAGATATTTGTGTACGAGTGGACAGACACGCGTGTACGCGTGTTCGTCTAGGTGCGTTGTCCTCCGATAAAAATTCTTTCCTTTCTTGGCGGAGCGAACGACTGGCGTGTCTGCAGGCTGCGGAAGAACCTGCGACGATTCCACCTAGTGCAGCAGCGAGACACGGTAAGCAGAGAAGTCTGCGGGGGCTGTTTCGGCGTTTCTGAGACATGTTGCTGCGCGAGATTTGTGCGGGTGACCGGCCAGAAGTATTAAAGCACGCACGACCTCTTGGAATGCATGTGCGGGTGTCTGCTGCCGTCCGTCTCTCAGTCGGTCTCCCTCTTTGGGCCCCTCTGTTGGTGTGTGTGCGTGTGTCTGCCTCTAGGCCTCTCCGTCCGTCCCCCTCTTTGGGATGTTTCTTTGCTGCTCGGTGCATCTCCCTCGTTGGGGTGTTTCTTTGCTGCTCTGCCCGTCTCCCTCTTTGGAGTGTTTCTTTGCTGCTCTGCCCGTCTCCCTCGCGGGGCGTCTCTTTGCTGCTCTGCCCGTCTCCCTGTCACTCAGTGTGTCTTCCTGTTTCTGTGTGTCTCTGTCTCTGTCTCGCGGTCTGTTTGTGTGTCTCTCGCTTTGCCACTCTGTGTGTGTCTCCGTCTCTGTCTCTGTGGCTCGCTGTCAAACACACGTGCGTTTTGAAGCACGCGGTTCGCCGAAGCGAGGAAGCGCCCGAAGATCCCCCCGGTGCGCGTAGGGCGCAGCGGTGCGGAGAACTTTTCGTTTTTTCTCGGCGTCGCTGTTGCACGGACTTCCCGCGTTCCAAGGGAAGACAGCTTGTGCAGGGGTGTTTCCTGCTGCGTGCAGATTGAAATGCACCTGCGGGACGAATTGGGCGTCGGGCCGGAGGAGGAGGAGGAAAACGAAGGCGACGCCGGCGAAGAAGAGGAAGATGATGTCTGCGCGCCCGAACTGACAGCCACAGAGACACGCTGCTTGCAGTCCACCGCTTTCTAGCCTCCTGTCCACGCCGCTCGCAGACCTACGCAGATTCGAGCGCGCGCGCAAGACCGACCAGGTTACTGATAGTAGTGAAGAAAAAGCCCTGCGGCGGCTGCAGTTTTTGTGTGTTTCGGTGGAATGTCCATACACCCGTTCGTGGGCTGACATGTATATATGTTTGCACGTATGTCTGTATGCATAAATGTCTACACGTTTATGCGTATCCATATGTGTAGATAGATACGTGTGCCCATGCGGTTTTTTTTTTGAGGTAGACACGTGTAGGTCCGGGTGTTTTTGTGCTTAGTGCGGTAGTCGTAAATACGACTACCGCGGGTAGCGGTGGATTTGGCGCTCAACTGCGAGGTGTACATACACCGCAGAGGCGCGCTCAGCGACTTGCGTCCGGAAGGAGAAGGTCGCACTAGGAAGGGCAAAGACGAGACTGGTCTGACAAGGGAAACGATTGTTCCCGAGGTTAAGGGGAACGTCGGTCATTTTTCTGTGGTGTACGTTTTTGTGTGTTCGTGTCTCTTCTGGTGGGTGTAAATACTCCATGGAACGCCAGACGTGCGTGTAAGATAGTTTTCCCGTTCTGTTGGTACTGCCCTCTTTCTGCGTCTGCACGTGAGGGTAAGGCACTGTGCTACCTCTCTGCGTTTGTGGGTGAGACAGCGGGGTGGCACCGCCCTTCGTATGTTTGTGTCGAAGGGCAACGTTTTCCTCGTACCTGTTATCTATGTCTGTGAGAGAGAGGCAGTTCTGCGTGTTTTTGTACGGTAGAAGGAAGTGTACTTTCGTTTGTACGGCAGGGGCACACCCCCTTGTCCGTGAGAAAAGCTGGTTTCTTCCTCCTACCTCGCGATCGACGAAGAGCTACGAGGTCACGTGTTTTTTATTCGGGACGCTGGTGGTCGGAGGTAGGGGCGAAGGGGTTGGCAACTCTGTTAGCGTCTCAAAGACAGGTGCAGCTTAAAAGAAAAAAAAGGAGCAACTTCCGCAAGGGCGTGCCGCAGAGACAAACGTGAACAGCAGGGAGCAGCGGGCGGAACATCATTCGAACAAAGATGCAAATACAGCTGAGCAGGGAAAATGCCGCGGTGACCACCGCCGCATAGAGTTACGGAAAGCCACTGTATTTTTAAAAAAAGGCAGCTGCTCGAAAACGAAGCAGCCGCCCGCCAGCGTGTATATTTGTACGCAACAAGCTGCCCGCGGAAACGAGTTGTGACGGCGGGATGTATGGTTGTTGCAGACATGGCGGGCTTGTATTGTAGTGGTTATATTGACGACGGCCGATATCGCGTCTGTATACATACGTGTATCCATACGTGTACAGTACGTATTCATACGCTCATACATATATGTACGTATGTCTTTTTCTTATGTGTGTGTGTATGTTGAGATACGTAAAGAGAGAATCTCGGTCGCAGTCGGAAAGAAGGTTTCCGCGTTATGCGGCCCTGTGGCCCTCTGTTTCAGCGGCGGAGATTTCTCTATTCAGTAAAGGTATGCACTCTACAGAAAACCAGGTAGCAGATTTTTGTAAAACCGAGGCAGCGCACGTGTGTGCGTCTGTGTGGCGTAGAGGGCAGGCCTTTATGGAGAGAGAGGGGAGAAACGGGATCCGCTGCCTGCGTCTGCAGCTCCACAGAACGCAGCTGCAGGGGCTGCTTTGGCTGGAGACAGAGGTCCTTTTTGTATGACGTAGTTGCGGCAGAAAGGAAAATGCACCTAGCTGACCTTCCTCCTTGTCCACTACCCCATGCACAGCGAGTGACTCCCTGCGGAAGGCGGACCTGACGTGCGGTCACAGAGGAAGTTTTCCTTCCTTCGAATGTTGCAGAGCGCAGGGAGCTTACCCATTTTGTTTCTGTTGCGTGTGTTGTTCACGTCGGAGCTTGTGAATTCGGCGGAAACACTCCGGCTTCACAAGAAGAAAGTGCGGAAAAGCTTACCCCTCGCAGACAGCCTTTTACACAGTGAGCAGCGGAAAGTGACTGCGTGGATTGCACCACGCTTTCGTCTTTTATGTAACTGTCGAACATCTTTTGTCGTCAGGGGCAGGCTGTTGCTAACAGCGGAAAAACCGCTGGCGATGGCGGGCAGGACGCCTGCTGTGAAAAGTGGAGGAAATTGTAGCTTCGGGAACAGTTTATCCGTGTTGAGTAGCGCATGAGCCGGTACAACTCTAAATAACATAATGTGCAGGTGCTAACACCTGCACATTATGAGAGAAAATACGGTGTTTCCGTGCAAGCGGTGCTGATTGAACTCCACCACTAAAGGCCGAAATACAGCAACAGAAACGGAAGAAAGTTTCATTTTTGACAACAGTCCACCTACGATCCGTGTACGTGTACCAGCCGAGCAAGAGGGTAGGGTCCTTGTAGCCGACCAGAAACCTTTGTGAAGCGCGCCTCGATGGTTCATCTGCGGGGAATTGTCAACATTCTCAAAAAGAGAATGTTGACAGTATAGTAGTAGGCCGGAACAATGCTGCAGACTTTGAATAGTGGGTTGTATTGATCACTCCTCGGTGTTGTCAGCAGTGTGTTTATCATGTTACCAGGTGCAGTTAGCATCTTTGTGCATGAGTAGGGTACTGGTGAAGAAGTCGTGCTTGGGCGTTTAAATTGAGCTCGTGTGCCTGTGATTGTGGACAACATCGGCGCAGAATGAGGAGCGAGAGGTCAGCGTTGATTACGTGTGTGTATGCGACCTAAGACTGCTAAAAAGTGTGTGCACGCGACAGTGTGAAAAGCATCATTGCAGCGTCCAGATCGAGCTCTCAGTCTCGGGGGCCTGTGCAAAGAGGACACGAGCAGAGAACAAATTCTTCGGTATGCCGTTGTCTCGTACGGCCATCGCATCGGTACGAGTGCGTGTTCTCTTCAAAAATTGTTACGTGGCGTCCATGTTGAACGGACAAGCTTGTTGCACCTTTCGGAGCCTGCTGCACTCCCTGCGCGATGAGTAATGTGATTGTAGTAGAAACAGTCACAGGATGAGTCCGTGGTTGCAGGTGGATGCCTTTTTTCTGGACAAGGTCCCCACCAGCTAATTAGGCAAGCTGCTTTTCTTTGGTAGCTTTCCTATGAGGTGAACGAATGGGATTTCGCAAGAAAAGATTTAGACGCGGAGGCAGGGGGTGCACTTCCTCTACCTGCACGAATAGCATGTGGCTCCTCTTAATTCGAATGCTTCGGCACTGTTGAGTTCCGATGCCCGTGCCGCTGCGGCGACGTGGTGACCAGCTGCTGCTGTGAAATGAAATAGCAGACACCGTGCTAGTGGTTACGCCCCTTTTATCATCAACTCCGATCGTCGTATTTCAAGGCCCCACATAGAGCAGCACCGCATTTCACTTTTGCGTTACTACGAATGTGGACTGCAGAGGGTCTGCTCTTTAAGATATACACGTTGTTCCGCGCGCGCTTCCTGGCACATTAGTGTTGTTTAAGGACTTGCACTCGAGCCACCCGACCCGCAGAGCCCTTGGTGTTTGCTGGGTCTCTACGCTGGAGTGCTCGCACGTGGAAAGTAGGCGCAACGAGCGACTGCAGCTGCTGTCTCTTCACTCTGCCTGCTTAGGCAAAAAGAGCTACCTCGACAGCTTGGGAGAGAGACCGCCACTGCCGTCGACTCCATGTGCTGCTACAAGTATTGCTGCGTCTGCCGCTGATTGCACGCTGTTACGTCCTTACTTGTTTGCGCGATGGTTCACGACAAAACAACTGGTGCTGGTCGTACGAACTGCTGTAGTCCCTTCTGTCACCACGGGTACAACGTTGTGCTGTGTTTCCCAATGTCGCGGAGTTCGCTGCCTTGTGCGACCAGCTTCAGCTCCACACCTACTTTCTCGTGCGCGAAACTGCGGCCGTACGACTTCAGCTCCACACCTACTTTCTCGCGCGCGAAACTGCGGCTGTACGACCTGAGCGCTGCAGCATGCATTGAAGCCGGTGGACGATGTTATCAAAACAGCCTTCCTGTCCTGCTACTTCCAGCAAGCTTGCTGGGCACGCGCCAGGCATCTGGTGCGGTCACCGAGCTCGCCCGTCGTATACCTTTCAGTAAACAGCTGCGCAGACTTTAGGTCTCAGAGTTCTTCACGGCAACGTTGCTCTCCTGTTGCTCGCGAGCACAGGTTGCACCGTATCAAATTCAACACCAGTGTCCTCGACTGACCGTATTTGCTACTATACTCCGAATATTTATCCATTGTTCCGGCTGACAGCCAACGTTGGCGGTGTACGGACCGTGGTCAGACTCAGGTTCACTGCGAGGGCTACGGCTGCTGCGGCTCCTGCATAGGGCTGCGTCACCTGGTGTCACGTCTACTTTCGCAAGAAAGTGCAACACATGCAAGTGTGCTGCAGTTGTCCCTCCTTGGCGTGGTGCTTTTCTGAAGCACCAGTTAGTTGGTACTGCCGCTGGTGGTGCGCTGAGAGCGCCTGCTGCTTCTCCTGTCAACGGGCGCGTGAGTATTATTTTAGTGAAGTTTCTGCTTCTGCCGTTTACTTGCTCCTCTGGTACCGCCATGGCGGGCTCTCTGGCCGCTGCCGTTGTCCATTACTTTAAGGCGTTGCTGCAGGTTCCACATCCACTGCTGCTGTTGGAGAAGTTGTCACTGCCTCTGACGCCCCAGGAAGGCCGTTGAGGCTGTTGCTGATGGAGTCTTCTTCCTCGCGACTTCTGTGGCGTGCACGCCGGATCCTGTTCCTGATTTTTTGCAGTGCATGTGCTTCTGTTGCTGGATTGCTACCAACGATGTTGTCGCCCGCAAGAGTAGTCACCTGCGAAGACCAGGATGGCTCTGCTGGCAGCAACTTGTCCTCAGCAGCTGCAGAGTTTCTGCTCTTGCAGATGAGGAGCAGTCTCTCGAAGAAGGCACGAGTGCAGGGACTCTTGGATCGCACAAACAGAGATTTTAAGAGGTGTTTATGTAGACGTATCTATACGCAAGTGGGTGGACAGCCGACAGCAGCGCATCCCGAGTAGCACAATTACGGTATGTATGTATGTACGTATGTATGTACGTAGGTATGTATGTATGTACGTACGTATGTATGTACGTATATACACATATATATATATATATGCATGCAGACGTAGTCGTAAACACGCATATGGCAGCTTTCAAAGTGCACACGTTGCAGCTGTTAGGACATACCGTGGTCCTACGCACTCACGCGGCTGGTCTGTCGGACGTGCACACACACAGTTGGTCGGTGACCCCTGCCGTTACGTAGACGCGCATGCAGCACTGGCCACGCATTTAGAAACCCTGGCTACGCCGCTTTCAAAAGACGCACACATCGTAGACACGCAGTTGATGCGCCCAGCTGCACACAAACTGACATCCTGCAAAAGCTGCCTTGTAGAAGAGGCACTCTTCGTCGTTCGGTAGATGGAATACGCGTGCACAAATGTGATGGAAGCGCTTCAGCGCATGATCAAAACCAAGTGTATCGAATAGTCATACACAGACGTAAACGCGTGCATATCCCTTTATACTTATAAATATGCGTACATAGGCTCTCTCTCTCTGTGTATACACAAGCATGTCTGCGCAAACGTTCGCTAACTCACACACACACACACGCACACACACACACACAAGACGGGCACCCAAGACGAGAACTGGAGAGTGGAGCGCAGAAGTAAAGACAGGCGGAACTCAGGAAGAGGCAGCGGAGGCAGCACGAGGCCACCAGAAGGTTGGCAGCGGGAAGACGCACACGAAAGTCAGAGGAGGGGTACGGGGAAGGGCGGGTTGAAACGTTCGGGAGAAGTAGCAGCAGTAGAGTCATCCAGCAACAGTATCGGTAGCGAGAGTCGCAGCAGCATTGAACACAACCGCACTCCACGAGCTGCATTGCCAGCACAAGAGTATGCATATATTTGCATGTGGGTGTAAGCGGCCAGTGAATTATGGAGGCCTTCACGTGTATACAACTAAAATCGCGCATATGTGCAGGTACTCTAGAACAAGCATGCCCAGTCCAGGTGTCTATGCAGCGCACACTCGTGACATGAATAGGAAACTCATGAACGGCTCCACAATTGACTGGATGCTCACACGCACACGAATACACACATTCACATGTGTACGTGCATGCTTTCATGCACCACGGAAAAAAAATTATGTATAAATAGATATATATTTGTGTAGTTACATGCATCACGAGAATATATATATATATATAGCTGTGTGCATCAAAAGAATATATGTATATATAGTTACGTGCACCACGAGAATATATACATATATACATATATATATATATATCTATATATATAGAGAGAGAGAGCTACGGGCATCACGAGAGAATATCTACATATATACATACAGAGTTATTTGCACTACAAGCATATGTATATATATATATATATATATAGCCACGTGCACCACCAAAATATATATATATATATATGTATATATATATGGATACATATATATAAATATATGTGTACTTATGTGTACCACGTGAATAAATATATATATATATATATATATATGTATACGGTTATGTGTATGAATATGTGTTTACAGACGTACAAGCATGTACACACGTCTACCTACCTCCACACATACGGACGTTTTAATATATGTAAAGGTGCACACACATGCACAAACGCACCCCTCTCCAAATCTACACGCACACAAAAAGGTAGTCACGCGTGCCTAAAAAACAGAAATAAGTCCCGAATTTACAGGAGGAGGGCAGCACTGGCAGAAGCAGCTCCACGGGGAATGCCACCGGGAGAAGTGCAGCGGCAGCCGCAGCGGAGTGGCAGCACAGTACTACCCAGCGGTGACGGCTACTAGATTGAAGAGGCCTAACCGGTCAGTACTGGCTGCGCCCTCACCGGACTAGCATCAGGAGCAAGGCAGCAGCCAGAGAAAGGATGGGTGGCTTGGGGGGGAAAGTCACTATTCAAGAGGGATTGATTGTGGAGAACTCGCAGAGAAAAGAGGGCACTGTGTATCACAGCGGATTAGAACCAGCAAGGCCATGGCATGCGTCACTTTGCAAATGTGTACATATTTTTACACATGAACAGCCACAGGACCAAGAACAGAAACAAGCCCCGAATTTACAAGAGGACGGCAGGACTGGCAGAGGCAGCACCGCGGGGAAGACCACCGGGCGATGCGCAGTAGAAGCAGCAAAGGAGCGGCAACACAGCAGTAGCCATACATATATACATATATGTCTTTGCACGTGGTGCACACAAATATATATATATACATATATATATATATATTCTCGTGACTACACATATGCACATGTATATGTACTGGGTGTGTGCAAGAAGGTTTTATACGAATGTGCATTCAGTACTTGTGTGCGTGACGTGTACTTGTGTGTGCATGTGTCTGTCTGGATCTATAGGTG
Source organism: Sarcocystis neurona (assembly GCA_000727475.1). Taxonomy (NCBI): domain Eukaryota; phylum Apicomplexa; class Conoidasida; order Eucoccidiorida; family Sarcocystidae; genus Sarcocystis; species Sarcocystis neurona. Next base: position 738,296 of record KL647300.1, on the reverse strand, counting down.
GGGAAGATTCTCAAGGCAGCGCCGAAGGGAGGTGGTGAAGCAAGAGCAAGTTTGAAATTGCTGGAGTCTCGATCGTTAAGCTCCAGCAGGGATCTTGACCCAGATACACGTGCACACATACGTACACGACACAGAACAAGTACTGAATGAGTAGGCGTATAAAACCTTCTTGCACACGCCCAGTACACATCCGTGTACATATGTGTAGTACCTCTTCGTGCTGTGGCTGCTCATCTATACAAATATATACAGCAGCAGGAGATGCTGCATCCACCGAAGCTCGAACGAAAGCCACGGCCGCGCAGCCCACGACAGCAACAACACCAGCAGCAGCGACAGCAGCAGGAAGGACGGAGCAGCAGCAGCGGTCGCTGCTGTGACAAGAGCCCCACCAGGAGCAGCAGGACAACAGGACGCTGCGCAGGCGCCTGTTTTGAGGAGGTGACAGCAGCAACAAGAGTGACGGCAGGAGCGGTGCGAGCGCGGCAGCACAGCAGCAGCATCAGCTACGGCAGCAGAATAACCGCCTGCTCGCGAGCAGTGGCCTTGACAGCAGCAGCGTTTGGGGCAGCAGCAGCAGCATCTGTACGGCAGAAGCCTGCCAAGGAAAACGAGTCGAGTAGCGTCTTTTCGTCCCTCGTTCTGCTGCAGGTGTGAGCAGCGTTTGGGGCAGCAGTAGCAGCAGCAGCATCTGTGCGGCAGCAGCATCCGTGCAGCAACAGCACCTGTGCGGCAGCAGCCTTAAAAAAGGAAGAGCGTCTTGAGGAGAAGCAGCACCTCCTGCAACACGAGCACGTACGAACGCAGCAGCGCCTTGCGGCAGCAGCAGCCCTGTCCAGCAGCAGCAGCTACAGTCGTTTCAGCTGCCACAGGTAAGAGGACAGCAGCTAAGATGTGCGCAACAGGAACGCATAGCCACACTCAACGACGCAAAGAGGTGAGACGGACTTTCGAGAGGAAAACGAAGAAGCACCACCAAAACGAAGAAGCACCACCAGCAGGCGACCAGTAGCGCCAGCAGTCTCGCCGCGCATCAAAAACACCAACGAAACCACCAGCCGCAGCAGCGACAGTTTCACTGCCGACAGCCGCAGCAGCAGCGGCGGCAACGAGAGAGTGCAGCAATTTCCTGTTGAGCAGCGCCAACGAGGCGCGCAGGTCGTGGAAGGGGGAGTGTGAGGCGCAGTGGTCGGAATAGCTACCAGCCATGCCACACCAGCTAACTGGGATTAACAGAAAAAGACGATGGAGGGAACAGTGCTGATAAGAAAGCAGCTGTCGCGGCAGTGGCGTATGCTTGTTGTCTTTGTGACACCGTGCCGCTGTCGCAGCGCAAAAGCTTGGCTGCACCACACGAGGAGCTCTCAGCAGCAGGCTCACCGCAGCAGCAAGTTCCCAGCAGCAGCAAGTTCTCAGCAGCAGCAAGCCTTCAGCAGCACCAAGTTTTCAGCAGTAGCAAGTTTTCATCGGCAGCAAGTTCTCAGCAGCAGCACGTCCTCAGCAGCAGCAAGTCCTCAGCAACAAGTTCTCAGCAGCAGCACGTCCTCAGCAGCAGCAGCAAGTTCTCAGCAGCAACAACTTTTCAGCAGCAGCGAGTACTTCCCACCAGCAGCGAGTACTTACCACCAGCAGCAAGTTCTCAACAGCAGCAAATCTTCAGCAGGCGCGTGTGTTCAGGAGCAGCGAGTTTTCAGCGGCAGCAAGATTTCAGCACCAACAACTCCTGAGCCGGAGCATGTTCTCAGCAACAGCCAAGTTCTCGGCTGGGGGAAGTTCTCAGCAGCCGGAGCAGCAGCAGCAACTGCTGCCGACGAGCAACAGCCGCACAAGCGGGCCCCATGTGCACAGCAGCGGCGCAGCTGCCCCACGACCGCGGGTTGCAGTTCTCTTCGCCAGGGCGTATACCGGCGTGGAGAAGGAGCAGCAGCAACAGCAGCATGGCGTGCACCCGAGCGGCGTCTGCAGCGCAGCAACAAAACTTTTTCCCCCGGCAGTGCTGCTGCTCCTTCTGCTGCACGCGCGGGCGTCCTGCGCGGTGGCTCTACTCCTCCCCTTCAGCCAACTTCGGACGCCAACGGCAAAACCTAAGAAAAGAGCCACCACACATATATGCCAGGGGTTTTCTCAAGTCCTTTTATTCGCCTGATTTGACGCACATCAGCCCTGTATAGAGATAACACAGGCTGCCCAGATGCATGCCGCGGTGATAGATACACGTAAGCTACACGCACCGGGGAAATGTGCGGAGATATAGATACACACATGGATACGTGTGCTTCTATATTGCAGAGATTCATGATAATATGACGAGGTTAATAAAGAGAGAGTTCCCAAGGTTGACAGAGGGATAATGCAGAAATCTCTTACCAGTGAATGTGTGCAGGTATTGCCGCTGGCCACCGCGCTAGCAGTTGCATGTGAATGACTCTCTCGACGAGAAGCATCTCTTCTCCCCTTCTCCTGCCGCGGATCGTGTCTTTTCTTTTTTTTCTTCTCTCTCTCTCTCTCTCGCAAGAGCAGCAACAGCAGGAGCCACCAGCAGCTAAAGACGCATATGCACCAGCAACAGGAGAGCACGACACGCCGATAGCAGCGCAGCAGCAGCAGGAAGAGCAGTAGCAGCAGCAGGAAGAGCAGTAGCAGCAGCAGGAAGAGCAGTAGCAGCAGCAGGAAGAGCAGTAGCAGCAGCAGGAAGAGCAGTAGCAGCAGCAGCAGCAGAAAGGGCAGCAGCAGTAGCAGCAGCAGCAGCAAGAGCACTAGCAGCAACAGGAAGGGCAGTGGCACTAACAGCAACAGGAAGACCAGTGACAGTAGCCGCTGCAAGTCCAACAGGGGCAGGCTCAGCAGCCATTTGTCTGCAAGCCGCAGCAACATTTACTCCAGCAGCACCAGTCGCGGCGTTTGTTCCTCCTCTTTCTTCTGCAGGCGAAGCAGCAGCAGCAGCAGCAAATTTGCAAGAATGACTGGCAGACACTCTTACGCGAGTCGTAGCAGCTTGTTCGGCAGCAAAAGCAGTCACTTTTCAGGAAGAGCAGCAGCAACGTTGCCGCGTTCTCCCTCCTTTTCTTCCAACCGCCACCAGCAGCAGCGCCCGCTCCTCCTGCACCAGCTGCTGCATCAGCAACTCCTGCGCCCGCAGCAGCGCTAGCGGCCGGTGCTGCAGCAGCACCGGCAGCAGCACGGACGCAAGGCGCTTCCTTTGGCGCAGCGGTCGAGCCCCCTGCTTCCTCCGCAGTCGCAAGGCAGACAAGACCGTCGTCACTGCAGCAGAGATGCAGGAGCAGGAGCGGCAGCAGCAGCAGGATCTCCTCGAGCAGCTCCAGGAGCACCAGGAGCAGCAGCAAGACGAGGAAGAAGAAGAAGACAAGACAGAGGAAGGCCTGTTCGAAGAAGAGAGCCAACGCACAGCAGCAGCAGCAGGAGCAGCAGGCGACGACGTGAATTGTCGAGATGCAGACGCAGCGGATAAATCCTTTGACTATCACCTGGATGCCCTCATGCGCAGTAATGCCTCTTCTCTGTATCAAACATATACACACGTATACCTATAAACTACCTACAACTCTATAGATCTCTATACAAATATATCTGCACATGCACATACATATATATATACACACATATTTATATGTATATATATATATGTATCCACACATATATACATCCATAGGCACAATACATATGTATATACATGTACATATATATATACATGTATAAGTAGACGCAACGTTTACTTACGTACAAATATATATATATGCTAGGGAAAGTACTTTTCAGCAGTTGTACGAGATGTGGAAGTGTTGGCATTTACTGTTCAACTGAGGGTATGCAGCCCTACCCGTGTACCCATACACATACATGTATATGTATATATGTATGCATATCTATATATATCTATATATATATACATATCTATATATATATACAATGCACACATATATATATTTTCTAGTGGGTGATCGAATGGTGGCCACATATGCGTATCAATACATATGCGTCGCAGGGAAATACACTTGTGTATAGACGTCTGTATATATGTGTGCGTAGGTCTTGAAGAGGGCCAACAGCTGCGCCTGCTGTCGCTGCACATACACACACCGACGTCCCCCCATATCTTCGGGGGTATATATCTGTCTCTCTGTATATACACGTGTATGTGTATATTATCGGTCCGCATGTATATATGTATGTATTTGCGGATATATACGCTGTCTCTGTGTCTCTCTCCGTTTCTCTTCCCGTCTCGCCCTCTCTCTCTCTATATGGTGTTCGTGCATGCATATGTATGTAGTTGTAGAGGTATGCGCTGCGTACAAGTGTACGCTACGCACGCACGAGCCTCTCCACGGCAGGGGACCCCACACACTCATACATATAGAGGGAGAGGACGAGAATATATATGTATATCTATATATGTATGTGTGGACAGGAAAGTACATGTAGAGGGAAGGGGTGAGAGACACGGGCAGAAGAGAGACACGGAGACAGGGGGGACGGAGACACGGAGACAGGAGGAGGAGAGAGGGAGACACGGAGACGGAAGGGAGGGAGACGGAGACAAGAGAGGGGGACAGGGAGACAGGGGAACGGGGGCGGAGACGGGAGGGAGGAGACAGGGAGAAGAGAGAGACGGAGACAGGAGAGAGAGACAGGAGGGAGGGGGAGACGGAGACGGCGAGTCAACGAGTTGCTGTCTCTGCGTGGGGTTCTCTACGTGGTGGTCCCGGTGTGAGGCCGCTGTCTGCCCACACATATATGTATGTGTGCATGCAGGCTTTATGAATGCATGCGCTCGCGATATATTGAAGGGATGATAAGAAGTCGTCCGCATTGAATTTGTGGAAGCCTTTCTCTGCATATGCGCGCGGCTTGTCCTTCTTCTTCATGTCTGCGTGGGGTGGCAGCTGCAAGAGAGAGCGGAAAGTGGACGCGCATGCAGTTTGTCTCGCGTGTGCTGCAGGGGGTTTGCTGCTGTCTGTACACTCCGTGTTGTCTCTTTTTCGGGCGTGTCCTGGTGGAGAAGTCAGCTGCCGACTGCCCCTCTACGCAGGAAGCTGCAGCCGTCTCTTGGCTTCTGCCCTTCGCACGTGTCTCCCTTCTACAACAACACGGAGACACGGAACCACCGTGGAGACACCCGCCTGTGTCTCTGGACTGTGCTGCTGCGCTGTCTCCGTCGTACGCACATGCGTATATATGTATGTGTTGGAAGCTCTGCGTGTGTCTCTCTGCGAGTATTGGGGGACCAAAAAAAGGATACCGGGGAAGACAGGAAGGAAAACGAAGCAGGTATGTATATGTGTGCATATGTGTGTATATGTATGTGTGTGTGTGCTGTCTTGGGGTCGTCTGTGCCTGAGGATGGGCGCGTGTCTCCGTGTCTCGCTCTGTGCCTCTCCAGAGATACGTGTTTGTCTCCCCACACGTGTCTGGTTCCCGGCTTTCTTTTGTAGACATTCGTGTCTCCTGCGAGTCTGCAGAGGAGCGCCTTTGCTGCCTTTTTTGTGTGCAGCCGTTCGCAGGCTTCTCGCCACCGCTTCTGCTGCTGGCCCGGGCAGCAGCAACAGCAGCAGTTGCGCCAGTGAAGCAGCCGCAGCTGTAGCAGCAGAAGACGAAGTGGCAGCCGCCGTAGCACGCGAGGAGACAGCCGCAGCAACAGCCGCAGAAGCGAAGTCAGCGGCAGCAGCAGCGGACTCCCACCGCCACCAGCAGCTCCGAGCAGCAGCAGCAGCTAATGCTGAACGAGGATGCGAGGCGGGAAGGCGGGACAGCGCAGGAACACCAAGCTCAGCAGCAGGAGGAGCTGGAGAAGGAAACAGGGAGAAGGACACTGCGACAGAAGCAGCATCAGCAGCGGCAAACAGACACCTTGCAGGCTGCGCAGCACCAGCCACAGAAAGGTCGGGCTTTTGTCTGGCTGCTGAACGGCTTGCTGAATCGAGCGACCCAGCGCAGCCGTCGACGTTCACACATGCTGCAGCCGCACTACGAATCGCTGCTGACCGCCTCGCGGTGCTGCGTGCTGCGTGCGCCACCGAAGGAGAAGCCTATCGACGCAGGCTGCAGGCCGCGGTAGGTCCCACACGTAGCAGCAGCGCAACAGCAGCAGCAGCAGTCGCACGAGAAGCTGCAACAGCAGCAGTGCAGCACAGCAGCAGTGCAGCAACAGCAGCAGTGCAACAGCAGCAGTGCAACAGCAGCAGTGCAACAGCAGCAGTGCAACAACCACAGCAGGAACCGCAGGAGAAGCAACAACAGCAGCAGTACAATAACAGCAGCGCAACAGCAACAGTCGCAGTAAGAGCGGCAACAGCAGCAGTGCAACAGCAGCAGTGCAACAGCAGCAGTGCAACAACAGCAGCAGGAATCGCAGTAGAGACACCAACAGCAGCAGTGAAACAGCAGCAGGAATCGCAGTAGAGACACCAACACCAGCAGTGAAACAGCAGCAGGAATCGCAGGAGAGGTAACAACAGCAGCAGTGCAGCAGCAGCGGTGCAACAACAGCAGCAGGAATCGCAATAGAAGCAGCAACAGCAGCAGTAAAACAGCAGCAGCAGGGATCACAGGAGAAGTAGCAACAGCAAGAGCACCAGTGAAGCATCAGCAGCAGCAGCAGCAGTCCTCGCAGTGGCGCCAGCACCAGGGCCGGTGCAACTGCAGCACCAGTAGCAGCGGGGCAGCACGAGCAGCCGGACAGCAGCATCAACAAAACGACAGCAGAGGGCAACAAAGCGAAAGCGGCAAGACGGGTGCGATGGCTGGCCTGGGGACAGTGCCAGCAGCAGCAGCAGAAGCCCTGGGGGGAAGCCACAGCAGCAGCGGCCGTGCCGTAGTGGGAGCAGCAGCGACAAAACAGAAGACACAGGAGCGAAGCAGCAGAGCAGCACCCGCGGAGCAGCCATCCGACAGCAGCAGCAGGAGCAGCGGCTGCGGCACGGCTGCACAGGGCGCTCTTTTGTCGAAGTGCTGCTGCTGCTGCTATTCCTCCTGCTGCTGCTGTTTCTTCTGCTGCTGCTGTTCCTCCTCCTGCTATTGTTACTCCTCTGCTGTTGCTTCTGCTGCTGCTGTTACTCCTGCTGCCGCTGTTTCTTCTGCTGCTGCTGTTCCTGCTACTGCTGCTGTGACGCTGCTGCTGCTGTTCCTGCTACTGCTGCTGTAACGCTGCTGCTTCAATTGCTGCTGCTATTGCTGCTGCTACTGCAGGCGGTCACGAAGCTGCAGCAGCAGCTGGAGGAAGAGCGCGTGCGCCGCTTTGACGCTGGGCGCCAGAAGATGGGCGGCAAATTCTCTTTTAGACGAAAACCGCAGCAGCAGCAGCAGCACCAGCGACGGACTTCTGCTGCTGCTGCTGGCCCGCCAGGCGCTGCTGTTGCTGTCGGAGGAGAAAGAGGGGGAGGAGGAGGAGAGAAAAATACCGGAGAAGCACAGAAGAGGGAGCCGCTCGTTGCCGTTGCTGCTGCAGCAGAAGCGCATTTCAGCAGCAGCAGCAACACTGGTACACGAGCGAGCGGCAGCGCACTGCAGACGTCTTTGCAGCAGCAGCAGCAGACTGAAGAGTCGAATGCGCACGCCAACAACAGCACCTGCGGAGCCGAGGGGAACCGGCAGGTCTACGCCTTCCTAAAAAAAAAAACGTGAGACAGCAGCAGCGCCAGAAGCGCAGCAGCACCAGAAGCGCAGCAGCAGCAGACGCCTAGCAGCAGCAGAGGCGCAGCAGCAGCAGACGCCTAGCAGCAGCAGAGGCGCAGCAGCAGCAGCAGAGGCGCAGCAGCAGCAGCAGAGGCGCAGCAGCAGCACCGCGAGCGCAGCAGCAGCACCACGAGCGCAGCAGCAGCACCACGAGCGCAGCAGCAGCACCACGAGCGCAGCAGCAGCACCACGAGCGCAGCAGCAGCACCACGAGCGCAGCAGCAGCACCACGAGCGCAGCAGCAGCACCACGAGCGCAGCAGCAGCAGCAGAAAAGGCGCTTCCGCTATTGAGGAAGAATCATCTACATGTGCCTGGCGTGTTAAATCCTCTCTCTCTTTGTCTGTCTCTATCTCTCCATATCTATATATATGTATATGTATGTGAGCGGGTTCACACACGCAGAGGGGTCCAGATAAAAGAGCATGCACATACACACCCGCAGATACGCGCCTCCACGCGGAGGTACATATGTCTGTATACATAAATATACACACACAGCAAGAGAGAAAGAAGAAGAGACAGAGGAACACAGGCACACAGATAGACATATCTTTCTATCTCCATACAAATGTTTATATATATGTATGTCTCGACGTATATATGTATGTGTGTGTCTCTCTCTCTTTATATATATATGCATGTGCGTATGTGTGTCTGTATGTGTATGTGTCTCTCTCTCTATATATATTCGTATATCTCTCTCTCTACATATATATATATACCACACAGGTATACAGCGACATTATGTGCACATGCAGAGGCGCACCTGTCTATCTGTTGCACCATCTGTCTATCTCCATACAAATACATATATATATATGTATCTTCCTCTACATATATATATGTGTCTCTCTCTTTATCTCTCTCTCTCTCTCTATGGTATGTCTGTCTCTTTCCGTGTGTATCTCTGTGTATAAATATATGTATGTATACGGTGATATTATATGTAGGCGTTCAACGGAGTCGTAGGTCTTGAGATTTACAGAGGGAAGGATATATACGTCAGTCAGCAAGGGGCCAGCAAAAAACTGCGCGCTTACTCAAGTACGAGTAAAGCGATACTAACCAACAAATATCCATCTTTCAATATATATACATATATAATCATCTACCTCTATACATATATATGTACGCGTATACACATATGCATATATCTACACACACATACACACACATACACACACATACACATATATACATATATATATGTATATGGAAGTATATATGGATACGTTAAATAGGAGTAAAGCACTTATAAGGCGAAAGTACATTCACTAACATGCATATATATATATAAGCATCTACCTATGTGTATGTACAAGTGTATATATGTATACACACAAATACATCGGTTAATATATGTGTGTGTATACATATGGGCATCTACGTATACATTTATATACGTATGAGTGAACACATGCACATATATACGTGTGCATGCATCCACGTATATAATAAATGGATCTACACGGATACAAACGCGCACTCGTATATACGTCTATCTACCTGAATTCACCTCTCCTTTCCTACCCAGTACTTATATATGTAAATAGATATGCATGCACATATGTATATGTGCGAAGGGGGATGTATACGGGGGGAAGACACTGCTGAAACGTTTCACAGAAGTGCTTCTCTTCTTGCTGGCCGTCTTTTCCTTCTTCTTCTCTCCGGTGTCTGTTTGCGGCTGCTGCTTTTCCTGCTGCATGCGCCAACTTGTGAATGCGGCGAATGGGGGACCGGCCCGCAGTTCCTGAAGCAGGCAGCAAGCAGCAGGCTTCTTCTCCCGTCAGGCAGTGTCTCTCTGCATGCATATAGAGAGGGCAATAGATAAACAAACATATATATATATTCGTGAGCACACGGACGCCGGCGTCTGAGACCAAAGAAGTGCCCTTGTCCCCGTCTCCGTGTCTCCGTGTCTCCCTGTCTCTGTGTCTCCCCGTCTCCGTGTCTCCCCGCCTCCGTGTCTCCGTACGTCTGTGCGTCTCCTCCTTTTGCCAGTGTGTGTGTCTCCGTTTTTTTGGTGTCTCAACGTTTGATACGCGCAGCATTTCTGCGTGCCTTCGTCATTCTGCGCGTTCTCTTCTCAAGCAGCGGGACGCCGATACGTCTTCTCTTGCAGCTTCTTCATCTTCGCGTCCCCCACCCGCCAACCCCCTCCTCCCACATGCGTGTTCCACTTTCTTCCCGTTATCTCTCGTCAGTCCTCGTCCGTTCTCTCCGGCTGCTGCTCTTCTTCTTCATCCTCTTCCGACTGCTCCTCTCCCCGTGCTGCTGCTGCTGCGACCGTCTCGGCAGACGTGCGAGGGAGGGAAGGGGGGGTGCTCCTTCAGCAGGTGCGCGGCAGGGCCGCTGCTGTCCAGGGTTCTGTTGCAGTTTCGCCGCTGCTGCAGCTTCTTTGACTGTGGTACCTTCGTTTGCTGTGCCTGCTGCTGCGTCAGATCGCTCTCCTCTTTTTCTTCCGTTTGCTCCTTTCTTCTCCCTCTCTTCTTCTTCGTTCTCAGTAAACGGTTCTGTGCGCTGCAGTGTTGTCGGGATGCTGCTGCTGCTGTTTCTGCTTCGCCTCCGCTACTCTCCGCTCACCAGTTGCCGCTCTCTGCATATGCCTATCCCCCCACCCGTCCCTCTCTCTACATATATATAGGTATGTATATATGTACCATGTATGTTTCTATGTACCTTGGCGCATAGATTGACATGTGTGAGCCCCTACGTGCACGTATATCTCAAAACTGCTGCTTTTAACTCCCGTCAAATATTTTTGTTCCTGTACGCGACCCTTTGCTGGTCACCCGCTGGCACACTGTGCGTATCGACCACTCCTTCCTCTGCTGCTGCGCTCGCTCCTGCTGCTGCCCTTGCTGCTGTTTCTGCCGCCCTCGCTGCTGCCGCTGCGCCTGCTGTTGGTGCTGCTGCCCTTGCTGCTGCTGCTGCTGCGCTGGCTACTGATGCTGCCCTTGGTGCCGCTGCTGTTGCGGGTTGCAGGCTTCTTCTCGGAGCAGCAGACGTACAACACAGGGAGTTGGAGCTCGACAGCCTCGTAGGGCGTGCGCGCATGCATCTGCTTTACGTCTATATCTTTCAACTGTCGCCCGTCCTGCTGTGCCTCTGCCGAGGTGTATATCTGCTGCACCTACCATCTCGCCCGCCGCTGCAGACAGGAGAAGCGTATACCTCCTCTCTCTCAGATACATAAAAAGAAAAAGAGAGAGAAAACACCGCCATACAGAAAGAGAGACACATATACAATAGATATGTATATGTATATGTGGATGGATATGTTTGTATGTATATGTATGTGTATATCTATATAGCTATCTCTATATATATGTTTGTATGTATATGTATGTGAAGGTGTTTTCTTCTAGGGAGAGCGTGAGATAAGCACACACACACACACACATACACACAAACATACTCAGGTGAGAATATATATATATCTCATATATATATATGTATATTTGCGCGTGTATATATCTACATTTTCTGGGACAGAGAGACATACAGCTCTCTACATACATGTACACGCATGTATATACGCATATATATACATATATATATATGTGTGAATCCCTCTCTATATACATATATATATATATATATTCATATATGTATATGGAGAAAGAAAGAGAGAGCCACCGATCGATGTCTACGTGTCAACGTGTGGGGGTCTATATTTCCATCTCAAGGAACACATATATGTATATATATGTTGCATGCGCGTGTGGCTTGAAGTATCCTTGCATATATATATATATATATATTTATATGCATGCACATATGTATGGATATGCTTGTGACACGTGTACCCGCAGCCGTCCCTGTGCCGGTAGCTATGACAGTCTTTCCTGCATTTGTGTCTCTATGTGTGTGTGCGTATATATATATATATACGTATATACGCATATATGTATATATGTATATGTGTATAGTATATGTTTGCCACGCATATACAGGTGCCGTTGGTTTGGTTACCAATGAGTAAGAGCTGCGTGCACGTTTTTGTAGGTTCATATTATAAATATGTCGTGGCAGTTTTCCTCTTTCGTCCCACTGGCATTTATACTTCTGCTTACATTTGCAAGTGAATATATAGACTCAGAGACGTCAGCAGTCTACGTGTGTTGCTGAAGCTTCAGCAACGCCTCAACGTCCTGATGCGTCGTGTGGCTGCTGTCCTGTGGATGTGTGGGGTGCTGCTGCTGCTGCCACTCCTGCTGCTATTGCTGCTGCTCCACCTGCTGTTGCTGCTACTGCCACTGGTGCTGTTGCTGCCGTTGCTATCGCTGCTACTGCTCTTGCTCCTGCCGGTGCTGCTGTTGGTACTGCTGCTGCTGCTACTGTTGCTGCTGCTCCTGCCATTGCTATTGCTGCTGTTGCTGTTTTGCTGCTTCTGCTGCTGTTGCTACTGCTGCCGCTGCTGTTGCCGCTGCTGCTGCTGCTGGTACTGCTGCTGCTGTTTACGACCGCGCAGGAGGAGTGCTTTGTCGTGGTGGTGGCAGAGATCCCGGCTGCGCGCCTGCGTCGCCTCAGGCGCTGCATTGTAGTGTACGTACACTCCAACATCAGCAGCAGCAGCAGCAGTAGACCAGGGGCGTAAGCAGCAGCACAAGTGCCGCCAGAGCAGCAGAGTTGCCAGCTGCCGTCCTGCCAGAGAGAACGAAGCAGCAGCAGCAGCATCGGGAGAGAAAGGAGCAGCAGCAGCGGGAGAGAAAGCAGGAGCGACAGCGAAAGAAAAGGCCGCAGCCGTTGCTGCAGCTGAGGAGCAGGAAACGAGGGACGGCAACAACTTCGCACAGAGCCGCAGCGACGACACTGGCGGCGCAGCAGCAGCACACGCTGCAACCGAGGAAGAAGCAGTAGACACATCGCAGCAGCAGCAACCGATGCATGCAGCAGCAGCAGCCTCGGCAGCAGGGGGCGGTGCACTGGCGTGAGCAGCATCCCAGCAGCAGCAGGAAGGATTGACAGCAGCAGCTTAAGAATTGCTAGAGCAGAGTCTCTCGCATCCGTAGCAGATAAACACAGCAGCTCGACTCCCGCGAAGTATAAAATGCGAGGCAGACGTCCAGCCTGTTCTTTGTGAACCTTCTGCAGCTCATTACTTCTGCTGCTGCTGCTGTTCTCCTCCTCACGCGTCGTCTTGCTGTCGTTCTGCCGTGCGGCAGCAGCTGCTCCAGCCGCTCGTGTCGCATGGGTGCTGCTGTTGTTGCTGCCTTCTGCTTCGTCGCTGCTGCTGCCCCTGCTGCTTCTTCTACTTCCCTTCCGCGGCTGCTGCAGCCGTTGCTCTGCTCGCGTTGCCGGAGCTCTTCTGGCTACGCAGCTGCTGCGCGGCCTGCCACCTGCTGCTCGACAGCTGCCCTGCTGCTGCTGCAGGTCCCCGCGCTGCCGCCTGCTGCTGCAGCCGCAGCAGACGCTGCCGCTGCCACTTCTGGGCCGTTCTCCTCTGCCGTACATACGTGCCATCGCGCTTCCCGAAGGTTTCCCTTCTGCTGGGCTGCGCTCTGCCTGCTTGACTGTCTTGTTCTGGCGCTGCTGCTGCTGCTGCAGCCTCATCGTCTCAGCGCGCTCCGCGCGTCTTCTCTACCCGCTTGCAGGGGCCGATCACATATACCTGAACACACATACCTCTGTATGTATACATATATACGCACATATATATACATATACACATACATATATAAATATATATATATGTGTGGACAGGTACATATATGCAAGTATGTGTGTCTCCACGTATATATGTAAACGTGTGTGTGTCTCTCCACGTGCTGCGTCTGTGGAAGTATTCCGCCGCCGCGCATGCACGCCAGCCAGAGAGAAGTCCGTGTAGCGCGAGACAAGCCTCCCCCAGATAAACACATACGCACATATTTTTTTGCATGCGCGCGTAGAAGGAAGAAGTGGATTACATTCGTAGGGACAGAAATATGGTGCGCTCGAAAGGAGATATATACGCATGTGTGGGTGTGGATGTAGCTGCGGTGGTGAACTGCTGGACCGTCTGCCCTGCGCTCCTCTTCCTGCCTCTCATCATCGCTGCTGCTGCTGTTGCTGCTGCTGCATACAACTCCAGCCTCAGCGCCGTGGAAGGATCCGCCTGGCTCACCGACTGCAACAAAAGTCTCTTCAGCGTTAATGCCCAGCAGGCAAGTCACAGGAAATACGCAGCTGCTTCTCTCGCCTTCTACATATTCTATACATCTACGTGCTTGAACCTATATATGTATCTACGTATACACTGGCAGACTCCTCTATACGCTTACATATATATATATATATATATGCGTATAGACTGTACAGGTGCAGACTCTTGTTTAGGCATATATGTGCGTGTATATGTACAGTAGGTGACCCAAACTTGTATAGCCTTACATATATATACCTATGTGTACAGAGGCAGACTTTTGTATAGGCATATACATATATATATGTCTACGTGGATGTGTGCAGATTCTGGTATAGGCATATACAGGTAGACATATATATATATATATATATATATATAGGTCTATCTGTACGTGTTCGGAATCTTGTATAGGCATATACATATATATACATATATATATGCATGTACCCGGCTCCTCTACTGCAGCAAAAGCGTCTTCAGCGTCAAAGCGTAGCAGGCAAGACACACGAAAGAAGCAGCTGCTGCTGCAATGCTTCCTTTTCTTCTGCTTCTACACACAAATGGATATAAATACAAACTTGAGCTTCTGTGTATATATATATATATAACTGCAAACTCTTGAAGAAAGTGGTCGTAGTAGTGAACGCGGTTCATTTTCTGTTCAACTGCTGTTGCTGTTCCTGCTCACTGCCTGAGCGGCGGCTGGTGCTGCCGCTCTTTTGCTGAGGCTGCCTATGGTGCTGCCTCCACTGCTCGAAGTGCTGCTGCTGCTGCTGTTCTACTGCCAGCCACGCTGATGCTGCTCCTCCTGTCGCTTTGGGAACTGCCAAAGAAGCTGTTGCTGCAGCTGGGAGTGACACTGCTGCTGTTGCCGGCGTTGGGGCTGCTGCTACGTGCACCTCCTCCTGTGCTGCTGCTGGTGTTCTCGTGCTGGTGCTGTTGCTGCTGCTGTTGTGCTGCTGCTGCTGTGTGTGGTGGGGGGTTGTGCAGCTACGGGTCCACGACAGCGACGACGTCGGATTCTTTCTTTCTGAGGACTGCTGCCCCATTATCGAACAGTAGGCCCACACCAGCGGCAATAGCAGCAGTCGAGGCACTGGCAGCAGCAGCAGTAGGAGCAGCGAAGCAAGTAGCAGGCAGTAGCAGCAGTCGAGGCACTGGCAGCAGCAGCAGCAGTAGTAGCAGCGAAGCAAGTAGCAGCAACAGCAGCAGGAGCAGCAAAACGAGCAGCAACATCAAAACGAGCAGCAACGGCAAAAAGAGCAGCAGCAGCAGCAAGGCGAGAAGCAAAGCAAATAGCAGCATCAAACCAAGTAGGAGCAGCAAAACAAGTGGCCGCAACAGCATAAGCCGCAGCACCAGCAGCAGCAGCAGCAAAGCGAGCAGCAGCAGAAGCAACAAAACAAGGAACAGCAGCAAAGCGAGTAGCAGCGACAGCCGCCGCAACACCAGCAGCAGCAGCCGCAGAGCGAGGAGCAGCAACAGCAGGAGCACAGCAGGTAGCTGCCGAAAACTCCGCCCGCCGGCAACAGAGATGCCACACCGTGGTGTGCTTGTTGACTTGCAGCTGGTGGCGCAGCAGCAGCGACACCGATATTCCGCCGCCAGCAGCAAAACTGCAGCAGTAACACCAGCTGAAACCGCAGCAGTGCCTGCGTCTCTTTGTTGACAACGCTGTGCCTGTGGCGTAGAAACTTGCTGCAGCGACAGCTGCCTTGCGCACCCACTGCCAGCGCATGCTGCTGATGCTGCTCGGTGTGATATGGTACCTGCTGCTCTTGCGACGCAAGACGCAGAAGAGCTACTGCTGCTGCGGTTCTTTCGGCTCTGTGATGCTGTTGCTGACGAGACGCTGCTGCTCCTGGAGATTCGCTGCTGCTGCCGTTGAGGTGCTGCTGCTGCTGGGACGACGTTGCTGCTGCTTTCTGTGTATCTCACTGCTGCTGCTGTCTGCGTCTGCGTGTGTGTTGCTGTTGCTCCTGCTGTCTGCTGCCTCTTTGCTGGCTCCTGCTGCTGCGGGGGAGCTGCTGTCTAGACGCTGCTGCTGCTAGGTTTTCGCCGTACACCTGTTGGGGTATGTCGCATGTACGGCGGGGCTGCTGCTGCCGCTGCCGGACACGTAGAAGGCTTCAGCTGCTTCCTTGTGCGGATGCGACTGCCGCTGTTGCTGCATTTGTTGTGCCAGGCTGCTGATACTGCTCGGTGTGATATGAGGCTGCTGTTGCGACGCATGACGCTGCTGCTGCTGTTGCTCTGGGTATGAGAGGTGCTGCTGCTTCTTCTTCTTCCCTATCTAGCAGGCTGCTGCTTTGCTTGTATCCCACTGCTGCTGCTGGAGGAGGAGGAGGAGGGGAGGCGGCTGCTGTTGCCGCCCCGTAGAAAGCTGCTACTGCTTGAGAGGCGGCTGCCACTGCCTTGCTGTCCTCTCGAAAGCTGCTGCTGCTGCTGCTTCGTCCTCTCTCCGTCGGTCTCAACAGCGCTGCTGCTGCTGCAGAGGGTGTGGTGGAATGTACTGCTGCTGCGACTGCTTGCGCTTCCTTTGCTGCTGCTGCAGCACCACAGCAGCAGTCTTCGCGCCGCAGCTGCTCTCTGCGCGCTGCCGCACACGTGCAGTTCCCACGGCAGCGGCAGCAGCAGAAACGGAGGACGAGAAAGGGCGGGAGCAGCAGCAGCCGCCTGGGGAAGAGAACGCTGCACAGCAACGGCCACATCGACAGCAGCAGCAAAGCAGCTGGAGGCACGTCAAAGATTTTGGGTGGATTAAAAAGCAGGTGGGCTCTCCTCCAGCCTAACAACCGACCAGCATATACATATGCATACATATATATATACGTACGCACACGTTTGTATCTATATCTACCTGCGTGAATGTGTATATGTATATATATATATATGCATATTTGTGTATGTATATATTTGAGTGTACGTATATATGTATATATGTGTATATGTATATATATATATATATGCATATTTGTGTATGTATATATTTGAGTGTACGTATATATGTATATATATATATATATGTGTATACATTGATAACATATGTACTTTCCTTCCTTCCTTTCTCTTTCTCTCTGGTTATATATGCAGTAGTATACGTACATGTATGAGTATGTATCTACACGTACGTGTGCATACACGTATATGCATGTACATCCTTTATATGTCTATACATATCTACCTATAGGTACGCATGCACATATATATATATATATATGTACGTGTACTTGTGTGTACACGTGTGGTATATCTTCACGTATTGCTGCTGCGGATGCTTCACCGGTCGTCTGCGCACGCGGCCGGCCTCTTTGTGTACAGCGCGCCTCCTTGCTGCTGCCGGTAGCATCTCTGGTGCACTGCTGCTGCTCTGTCTGCATCTGCGGTTTACTGCTCTTGCACGCGATACGACTGCTGCTCTTGGGGCTCCGGCGTTCCGACGCTCATATGTGCTGCTGCTGCTGTGTGTGTGTGTGTGCTGCTGCTGGGGTGCGTGTATGTGCTGCTACTGCTGCGGGCGTATATGTATGTGCTGCTGCTCGTGCCGGCGTATATCTCTTTGCTGCTGGTGCTGGTGCCGGCGTGTGTCTCTCTGCTGCTGCTGCTGGTGCCGGGGTGTATGTGTTTGCTGCTGATGCTGCTGCGGGGGTATATCTTTTGGCTGCTGGACGCGTGCTGCTGCAGCTGCTTGCAACAATACGCCACGCGCGCGTGCGGACGTCCTGCTGCAGCGCGTGCCACGTCCTGTCTCAAGCGCCCGTTCGACTGCAGGAGGAGCACTCCCCCGCGCCTTCTCCCCTCTGCACTGCTTCCAGCAGCCGCTGCTGTTGCCGCTATTCGCTCCTGCTGTTGTTTGCCGCTGCTGTTGCCGCTGTTTGCTGCTGCTGTTGCCGCTGCTTGCTGCTGCTGTTGTCGGTGTTTGCTGCTGCTGTTGTTTGCTGCTGCTGTTGTCGGTGTGTATTTGTTGCCGCTGCTTGCCGCTGCTGTTGCCGCTGCTGTTGTCGCTGTTTGCTGCTGCTGTTGCCGCTGCTGTTGCCGCTGTTTGCTGCTGCTGTTGCCGCTGTTTGCTGCTGCTAGTGGTGTGCTATCTTCCTGCTGCTGCTGGGTGCTGCCCCCTGCTCTGCCGTCTGCTGCTGCTGCGTCTTCTTCTCTTCCACCGTAGGACACTCCTCTGCTCCTGCTGCTGGCCTGCGCTCTGGCGGCTGTGCTGCGCCGTTGCTGCTCCTGCAGAGCACTGCTGCTGCTGCAGAGCACTGCCGTTGTCTGATGTGCTGCTGCTGCTCGTGTGGCTGGCTCTCCGTCTGCGGTTTGCTGCAGCCCTCTCCCCACTGGCGCTGTGTCGGGCTGCCACCGTTCTTCAACACAAAGAAATGTGTCTTATTTGAGCTGTCGCTCACTTCTGCCGAAGAAGTCCTGTGCAACAGCAGCAGCAGCAGTGGCGAGAGAAGCAACAGCAGCAGTCACAGCAGCAGCAGCACCAGCCAGAGTGACAAGTGCTGCAGCAGCAGCGATGGGGAGACCAGTAACAGGAGGAGCGGTAGCAGCAGCAGTAGCAGCAGCGACAGCAGCAGCCCAGTCGGTATTGGCCACAGAGAGAGAACTGAGGACGGAAGAAGAAATTTCTCAAGTGGTTTTGATGAAGATGCAGATGCTGCTGGGAGCGAGGCTGGCGATTTAAACAGCCTCAGCAGCACCGAGCTAAGAAAGTGCGTCAGCGTGAGCAGCAGCAACTGCTGCAGAGTCGAAGCGCTGCTGCCCAGTTGGCTGCGGGTCGAAAGACTTTCGGATCCTGCGACGCATGCAGGAACGCTCTGCGACGAAGCCGCTGCTGCTGCCTGCAAAGTTCTACAGCACCGCCGAGAAAAAGAAGAAGAAGCTGCGGCACACAGCAGGAGCAGCAGCACGCCGCAGCCGCACCAAGCGACAGCAGCAGCAGCCGGCAGCGGCCGAGACAGCAAGCAGCAGGCACACCAGCAGAGAGCAGCAGCAGCAGGCGAGACGGAGCAGGCCAAGAAGGGCGCTGCCCCAGCATGGCCTGGAGAAGCAGAAACGGATCTCGATGAAATCTAACACACGCGCAGCTGCCGTTCGCTGCTTCACGCTGCTGCTGCGCAGTCGAACCACGCATGAAATCCTGCAGCTTGACGTGAGGACGCAACACACGGGGCTGCCCATAGATATACATATATAAATGTACATATATGTACGTGTATATAGGCATGCATATAAATATATGTATATCACGAATGTAGGCACGTATATTTTTGTGAAGTCACAGATATACGTAGACGCGAGTGTGTGCATGCAGCAGTGTACACACGTAAGACCTGTGGGGGTATCTACCTATCTATCTGTCTATCTGCATGCACATATATATATATATATATGTATACACGGCGAGATGTACACGTTCATATATTAGTCTGCATGGCTTCTAATATATGAACGTGGGTGAGGGGATGGATGTACTCGTTGAAACAAACCGAGAGATAAACCCGCGTCGACGTGCATATATATATATATGGCTGTGTGTACGTGGAAGAGAGCGGGAAGGCTGTTGTTTTCGCCTTTGATCACGAGAGTCAGCCACTAGCGTCGAATACACCGTCCACCTGTATCCAACATATATACATATATATATATAGACATGTACATGGAGAACATGTGTATACGTTCTATATATATACGTATATATACGCAGAACAAATAAGCATACACTATCCATATATATATATATATGTAGCATATATGTGTGTATATGCAGAAGCCGTATACAAATGTTCTACACGTATAAATAAATATGCGTATATATATATATATACATGCATGTATATGCATTTATATATTTATATATATATACAGGTACACGCATATATATATATATATGTGCTGCAAGCGTTCCCCTGAGGTGGAGAGACAGTTGAATCCGCTTTTAATGGCTTCGCATTTGGAGACGTATGAGTTCGCTTGAGAGGATTGATGAAGCCTCTGTTACCAGAGAAAGTGATTTCTTTGACAACAACAAATCGAAAATCTGCTGCTGTGCAACGCGAACGTCCAAGTCCTCGTTCACAAGTGACTCAAGCGAACGTGGGCACCATTTTGCCTGCAGCAGCACTTTGCCTGTAGCAGCACTTTGCCTGTAGCAGCACTACCGAGCAGCAGCACTACCGAGCAGCAGCACTACCGAGCAGCAGCATTACCGAGCAGCAGCATTACCGAGCCGCAGCACTACCGAGCACTAACATCAGCAACAGCAGAAGAGAAGTTTGGGATATACATCGAGGATTACACCGTTGAGCAGCAGCGAGCCCGTCGAATCACACCCGCGCCTGTGTGTCCCGATGGCAATGGAAAAAGCGACGCCAAGTTACCAGTTCGAGGAATACACACACGTATGCATATGTACACATTTACACACATCATATATATATATATATACGCATATAGATTAATGTACGTACATACACATAAATTGACAAACGTGTGTATACATAGAGAGAGGGGGAGAGAAACACATGTGTGGGCACAAAGGTCGTTATACATACATATATATATATGTGTAGTCCGCGAAACAGGAGGATGACTCTAGAGACGGAGAGAAACACATGAATGGACAAGGAGATCGTTATACATATATATATATATTCGGCGAAGCAGGACGACGACTGTTAAGCCGTACGGTGTTGCGACCTTAGGGTAGAGCAGCTTTGAAAAAGGAACACTGCTACTCTGGGACAGGACAGCAGCAGTTTTGGGAGAGCGACAGCGGCCGGCGACTGTGACACCGAAGCCGCATCCCCGTCGCTTCCGACGAAAAAAGAAGTCCCGCTCCAAGTGAAGGTGCTGCTCCTCTGGATTTGTTCTTGTCTCCGCAGGTATACACATGCACGCGTCCTCAGCGCACATATGTACACACATACGCGTATCTACACGTATAGAGTTTTCACGTAGTATATACACACGCGAAAGTGTCTTCAAAGTGGAACACACACACAGACACACACATTTGCATGGATCCATAAGAATCATCTACAGAATTACACGGGGACCCACGACCGTTGCGGCAGCGAAGGCGCTGGCATGTCTCCTTTAGGGACAGAGCTCCTCGCGTGCGCTAGTTCTTCTCTGCCTATCTCCTTGACCTCCCCTTCTGTGCAGATACACGCCCCACGCATTTTCTCGCAAATTGATACTTACACACATACACACATGTGCGCACTTTACATATATATATATATATGGTGCAGGGGGGTAATCTGAACAAGAATTGCTCTCGTGTGTGCGTAGATGACTGGCGGACGTGGTGTGGCTGTTTCGACTATCACAGCGCAAGAGCAGCAACAGCAGCCAAGCCGAATATACTGCATCAGCACGACGCTGCTAGCGGATCCGTCAGGCAACAGGACCCACGCTTGCGGTCACGAGGAGGCTCCACAGATCCTCTGTATGCATTTATATGTGCATATGTGTATTTATGTATACATACGTATATACATAAAAATGTATATAAAACGACTACATATCCGTTTCTGCAAAGGCGGGCGCTACCCCGTTAACGCTGAAGCAACGTCGACACCTCTGCCGACTACGTGCCTGTTACATCTACCATACATGTTTGTTGACGGTAGTACTGTTTCGTAGTTTGATACCATGTGACAGCAAGGCTGTACGCAGAGGGTTATACAAAAGCATGCGTGCAAACGGGCACAGCCACGCAGAATTTCTGACAGTCCTGCTGCAAGCGCTCAGGCGTCAGGGTCCGTACATGGACGTGCCGCAGCCCTCCGCTTCTCGTTAGAGAGACGCATATATGTTGCAGCAAGTGGGTTAAACGTGTGCCTGCTGCCGGGTGGTGCTGGTGGAGTTTTTTTGTTTGTAGAGAACTTCTGTATTCCCGTAGAGCCACAAAAGTGCTTTGCTGACACTCCTGCTGCCGCTGCTGTAATAACGAAATCTACGCCTCCAGCAACTGCTGTCACAGCAGGGGTAGTGTACGCGGCGCTATTACTCTGGAGGAAATTCGTCTGTTACTGCCGGGGTTGCCGCCGGGTTTCCTGCCGCCCGTCCCCTCCTGCCGCTATAAAGTGGTAAAAGCGGGCACCAACGTGGCAGGTCTACGGTGCAGCGAGGACAGCCTTTTTTTGCAATGCCTGTTGACGTTCTGCTGCTCCGACTGAAGCCGCTGCTAGTAGCTGTCGTGTTGTTGCTTCTGTCACTCCCGCCTGCGTGACAGGCTTCAGCTGCTGTTGCTTCTTCTTATTCTTTCAAAAGCTGGCCACTGCGCAGGCAAGGCTCCCAGACACATTGCTGCTCACCCATTTGCTGCTGTCGTTGGCTTCGGTAGTTTGATTCTCTGCAAAATGTAATGCTGAGGTGGTTGAAGCAGCACTATTATTCGACACGCGCAGGAGTCGTGCAAAGAGGGAAACACGACTATGGTCTGCGGATCAACCGGTGGGGACTTGGGAAGTTCACCCGGTGCAAAAATGACAACTTTTTCGGGGCTGCATCGCACGTTGACTCTTCGGTTTTAGTTCTTCCCCCTGATATTCGTTCAAAAAAGAGTGTATGTACACATATATATGCGTATAGATAGTAGACGTGTTTGCACAGTCATCCGGATAAAACAGTTGTTTGCTCGCATTTCAACAAACAAACAGATACACACGCGAGCCTGGTTCAGTAATTATGCTCCGAGTGTTAACGTGTAATGGTCAAGGATGTGGAGAAGCCGTTTTGTAACTTTTTGAGACACACGCATATGTATGCCTGTGTACAGTTACACACTTGTATGTATGCTTGCATGTAGGTCTGTAAATGCAGTTTTACTACCTAGTGGACATACAGAAATATCTACATACATGTATGTGATACACGTAGATATTTTCGATGTGACCATGACAATATACGTGTACACATATGTATGTATATGCATAGCTTCATCACACTTATGCAGCTATATACGCGTAGGTGTACACACCAGTGTTTCTCGTGCACGCATACAGCACCACACATACATATATATATATATATACACATACAGGTACGGTTTTGGCAGACACCTCAAAGTCGAGCTGGCACCTCTGTACACGTGAACTTGTGCGGCTGTTTATTGACATGCCTATGAAAATAGAAAATTCCATCGGCTGGGAATTGGAACTTGCATACAAGTGAAAACGCCGAAGGATTCTGCACAGGGTGACTGGTGCCCCACTTTACGTACGACGCATGTAGAGAAAGAGGCACAAAAACGTGTGCACATCTATATATCTGCACGCACAGAGTGCCGATGTCAAGTGTATTTCTATATATACGTGAAGGGTGGGTCGAGCTTGTTATATACAGAGGGAGATATATCTGTCTAGGATGCTTTGCAAATGCGGCGGGCGAAGTTCTGAGGAACTGGGGAACAGGTCTAGGCAGGGTGAACGTTTAGCAGCAGTCCACATCCGACGGTAATGCAGCTTCTCTGTTGCTGGTGACCTGCAAATCCACAGACATGTATATACGTATGCGTGCGACAAAACACACGAGTACTTCCCTATATGACCATTTGTCTGTGGCGTGAACACGTATACACATGTATGCCTGTAGAAGGAGTATGTATACAGATACGTACGTGGTCAGACGTATATGTGTAGCTACTCATGTTTATTTATGCGTGAGTGTGGTACATCCAGCACGGGTCGAGAAAGATACGTACGTGTGCAAATGTATATTTGAAAGCGTGCCACGAGGCTGAGGCGTGTGAGGAACTTGCTCAAACGTAACAGATTTTGCTGCTGGTAGCCCTGCATATTCAAAGCTGCTGAAGTGTTATTGACTCTCATGTCTGCGTGGAGTATACACTTCTACGGGTGTCTGTTTCGTCCTTTCTATGAAGCGATGTAGGCAGTCGTCATCTGGGAAGAAAGATACCCGAGCAGGGGCTACCGTGCAACACAGTGGAATGAAGGAGAAGGGAGCCCTTCGTAATGGCATGCCCGTGTTGTTGTACCTGCTGCAAACTCCTGCAGCTGCAGCAGAAACTGTAGCAGAAGCATCCGAGAAGGTAACAACTACGGCAAGAGGAAACTCAGAAAAGAGCAGCAGCAATTCCTTGGACGTGGGAGCGATAGCCGGGCAGTAGTGCTCCAATGAAGACGACTAGCAGCAGCCCAGAGAGAAGAAGCGGCAACAGCACAAGGCAAGGACAACAGCAGCAGCGGCCAAATGTGGAGGTGCAACGGAACTGTGTCCAAGAAGCGAAGCGGGGTATAAGCGGGGGGTTCGCAGCAGCAGCAGCATGGGGGACAAAAGTGGAGAAGACAGGAGCATTGGCAACAGCATAAGCGTCAGCAAAAGCAGCAACATCAGCAGCAGTGCGACGCGAGAGGCAGCAAAGAAAGCAGCGAGAAGAGCGAGAATGAAATGCTCCGGTGGGCACGTGATGTCATAACCCCACACAGTCATGTTTGTGTAGAGCAGCAGGCCGAGTCCTGCAGTCGGCGCGTTGTTTGCAGCGCAGTTACCGCAGCACTACGCCTACTCCAGCAGACCTCTCAGTGCTGCACTGCCCAGCACAGCAGAAGCGCCAGGAGCAGCAGCAGCTGCAGTTCGATTAACCGTAGTACCAGCTGCAGCAACAGCAGCAGGGATATGTACGCAGCTCAGAAGCACGAATGAACGCCAGCCCCACAGCAACAACAGCAGAAGTGTCACGGTGACGAGGTAGGTGGAAGCGTTGCGTCAGCAGCAACTCTCAGACGCTGTGGCACCCACGAGCAGCATCACACCGCAGTCACAGCAGCACACACCTCACAGCAGCAACAGCAACAGCAGTGCGACCAGCGTCAGGGAAGTCTCACAGCGCAGTCTTTCACAGTAGTGGAGGAGGGGCTGCAGCAGCAGCAGCTTCGCCAGGGACTAGTTTGTCAGGTGGAGGCACTGCTGCGTAGTAACACCGGCAGTCAGGCACCGCGCACGGTCGCACCAACAGCTGCCCCAGTAGCGGCGTGTGTGGCGTGGCTCGGAAGTTTTTCGAAGCGCGTAGCAGCGGAATTTCATCAGCAGCAGTGGGATGGCTGTGGCAGAAAGACGTGGGCAGCAACGCGTGCGGCAGATGATCTTGAGCACGAACGCGGCCACGCAGCAACAGAAGCCTTCGAATAGACACTGCAGCAGCAACAGGAGCCCGCAAGCCAGCGCACGGTTTTTGCAGCAGGAGGTGCAACCGCGGGAAAGGACGAACGACGTGGCACCCACAAAGCGGCACAGCGCGCTATTCGTATCAACAACAGCGGCAGCGTGCATAGCAATAGCGGCAGGAGGAGAGGTGCCCGTCTCTCTCTGTCTCTGTCTCTCTCTATACGTACGCAGCAGCACCGGAGAGGGCTGCTCCTCGTCTTCGTGCTGCTGCGCAGCTCGACATGCCGCAGCGGGCGCTGCGTTGGGGCGGAGGACGGGCGCAGCTCTGTGGCAGCAGAGCAGTGGCAAGCTTGGCAGGAGAAGCAGAGAGCAGCACGAGCGAGGACAGCAACAGAAGAGCAGTGGCAGTCCTGGCAGCCGGACGACTGACACAGGAGAGCAGCAGCAGCAGAGGAAGCGGCAGCAGCAGCCTGAGCAAGCGAAGACAGATCCTCCTTGTCAGCGGTTCTCTGCTGTCTCGGTGAACCTGACACGTCGCTGCTGCCGGTGGCTGGGGCCGCGGGCAATCGCGCGTCTTTCGTCGCCTGCAGGGACTGGTGCTCTGCCTGCCTTCAAGTCCTTTTTCACGCTCTTGCTGCAGGTGGGTGGGCAGAAGGAAGAAGCTGCAGCTGCAGCAAGTGTCTTGAAGCCGCGACTGCTGATGATACGGCAGCAGCACACACACACAGAGCAGAAGCTGCTCGCAGAAGTAGCAGCAGCAGCTGCAGCAGCAGTGTCACAGCTGCCGCAGCAGCAGCGCCACAGCAACTGCAGCAGCAGCGCCACAGCAACTGCAGCAGCAGCGCCACAGCAACTGCAGCAGCAGCACCACAGCAACTGCAGCAGCAGCGCCACAGCAACTGCAGCTGCAGCACCACAGCAACTGCAGCAGCAGCGCCACAGCAACTGCAGCAGGAGCGCCGCCTACCAAATAGAACAAAGAGAAGCAGCAGTCGCACACGCAGCAGCAAGGAATCGCAAGAACGGGCAGCAGCATATACAGCGTAATTCGTAGCAGCTGCAGCAGCACCGCAGCAGCCGGCGCGAGGTACGGCAGCAGCAGCAGGATGACGCAAACTCGCGGGTCACACGGAAAAGAGTACATAACCTCTGTGCAGAAGTTGCAGGAGTTATTCCTCCTACTTCCTGCTCTCTTCCAATGGTGCTGCTTCTATTCTTCGAGTGCTTCTCCTTTTTCTTCTCCTCTGCTGCCGTGCAGCGGTTCCTGCCTCCGCAGCGCCCGTGCCGTCATCACACCAAAGCAGCGGTGTCTCCCGCTGCTGCTGCGGTTGCTGACTGCCCGCCAGTCTTTTCTGCCCAGCCGGACGTCGTCCACGTTGCTCCTGCTGCTCGGTCGGAATTCCCGACGTACGCATTTCTTATTTGCTTCTCCCGCTGCCGTGCCTGCCTTCCCTCCTCCGGCGGCGGCAACACTCGCCAGAAGTGCGTGCCACCTCCTACCCACCAGAGCAGCTCGCCCAGCTAGGCTGGGCGAGCTGCTCTTCTTCGCTGCTGTGTGAGATGCGTGCTGCTGCGGGATTGCTGCTGCGGGATTTCTACTGCTATTGGATTTCTGCTGCTGTCTGTGCCCTCCGAGGGCCTTTGACGAAGGCCGCTGCGTGCTCCGTCGAATTTCGCCCCGCCAGAAGCTGCTGCTGCCGCCACTGCTGTTGCCGCCAGGACTACTGCTGCTCGTGCTAGGGACCGACCACCTGCCTCTGTTGAAAAAAGGCTGCTGCTGCTGCTTCCGGTCGACAAGAAGCGCCTGCTGCTGCGCTCCACTGCTGCTGCTGCACCTCGTCCAGCGGGTTTCTCCTGCTGCGGTGCCGCGGCCACTAAACCCGCCGCCAAGGTGCTGCTGCGAAGCTCCCGTGTTGCTGCTGCTGCCGTGTTGCTGCTGCTGCCGTGTTGCTGCTGCTTCTTCTTCGAGGGTCTGCTGCTGTTGCTGCAGGCTCGCCGGCCTCGTCCTCACGTGCTTCTTCGGCACATGTCTCCTGTGTCTCGCTCTCCGGGGGCGACGACGCTGCAGCAACGCAGCAGCAACCGGGAGCAGCGCCTGTCGAAAAATAAAGCGCACCACCGCCGACAGCAGCAGGCGTAGAAAGACCAGCACTCGTGCTGCTGCTGCTGTCTAGGACTGTGGCACCACCCTGAAGCAGGAACGCGTCCTGACGCAGCCGTGAGCAGCAGCAACAGCAGCAGCAAGAAAAGAGAAAGTGCTGCAGAGGCAGCCAGAGGAAGAGCAGCAGCGTTTTCCTGGCACTGACTCGCGCCAGCAGGCCCGCCTTTTCGCATTTGTTTCTGCCGCTGCTGGCGTTGCTGTTGCTCTCCTTCATTTCCCTCTTGCTGCTCCTGTTACTACTGCTGCTCCTGCCGTCTGCCTTGTCGCACCAGCTGCTCCGACGTTCTTCACGTGTGTTGCTGCTTCGTATTTTGCTGCTGCTTCGTCCTTCGCTGCTATTTCGTCTTTTGCTTCCCATCCTCCAGGCTGTAGCTGTACGTGTAGTCGACTGCTTGTAATACAGAGACGGCAGCAGGTGGATTACTATGTGCTGCTGCTATGCACGCGACGCTGGCGCTATATCCATTGCTGCTGCTCCTTCGCATTCCGCTTGCTGCTGCTGTGTTGCTGCGCTGTTGAACGACGGCTGGCGCGCGTACTGCTGCTGCTGGCCAAAGAAAGGACTGCAGGGCCGACCCCGGCCAAGCCCTCAAGCACACGCACTACAACCCCACCCCACAAGGACAAAACAACAGCAGCAAGTTCAGCAGCAGCAACTCCAACAGCAGCGCTTGCACTAGCAGCAGCAGCAGCAGCACTTGAACTAGCAGCAGCAGCAGCACCACTTCGACCAGCAGCAGCGCTTTCACCAGCAGCAGCGCTTGCAGCAGCAGCAGCAGCACGTGGTTCTCCAGCACTGGCAGGAGGACGGACAACTGCTGCAAGACTTGCAGCATTAGCTCCTTCCCAGCAGCAGGAAATGCAGCAGCAGCAGCCATTGCAAAACCCGTAGCCGGCGATGGGCCAGTGGCCTTCTGGCGCGCACGCACCGCCCATCCTACGTGTGGCAGCCCCACAGTGTCAGGCCAAGCAGCAGCCCGGCAGCAGCCCAGCGGCGTCCGTGCCTTAAGGGCAGCAGCAGGATCGGAGCTGACAGCAGCAACAGCAAGTACCGCGGCAGCAGCACGTAGCAGCAGCAGCAGGGCTGCAGCAATACAGTGACCGTTTTCGTCGGCAGTGACACCAAGAGCAGCAGCAGTTGCAACGGCAGCAGCAGGACCAGTAGCCTCAGCATCTTCCGCAGCAAGAACAGCAGCAGCAAGAACAGCACCAACACCAGGAAGAAGGGCAGCAGCCGCGAGAGCAGCAGCGGCGCCAAGCTACGCGTGCGCCAACAACAGCAACAGCTGCAACAACAGCAGCAGGAGCAGCAGCCTCGACATCATCCACATCAGCAGCAAGCGCAGCAGCAGCAAGAGCAGCAGCGCCAAGCAGCGCGTGTAACAACAGCAGCAGAGTCCACCGCATGTCAGCACGTCATGGCACTGCGAGTTTGAGCTGCTGCTAAGTGTGCATCGCCTTTCTCGGCGCAACTGCTGATCTTCTTGGCAGCTGCCTCGCCACTTGCAAAGCTTTCCTGCGGGCGCTACCGCTGCTTCTTCTTCCCCACCACACACCCATATTCACGAACATACCGGCTGCCGCGCGCTGCTGCCCCTACCGCAGCCGTTGCTGCTGCGCGGGGTTCTGCCTCTCATGGTCTTGCAGCCCTTCGTGCGGCGCGTCTCCTCCTGCCCGGAGCGCGGCTACCGTCTGTCCCATTGCTGCTGCTCCTGCACCTGCTGCTGCTTCTGCTGCCGTGCCTGCTGCTTGCTGTCGCAGCGTTGGCGGTGATATTTGCTGCCCGTCGGTCCCTACGCGCGCTGTTGCTGCTGCCTCTTGTTCTTCTGCGTCACCCCACAGGCCTCTTTTTCTCCTTCCGTAGCAAGGGCTGGTGTGCTGCCGCTGCTGCTGCGAGAACGGCACCTAGGACAGGTCCACATGCGGCAGTTGCAGCAGGGCCGCCCTGCAGGCGCAGACTCCTCCGCAGCAGCAGCAGGACGCATTTGGAGACCAAGAGCCGGTAATCCCGCAGCGACTGCCGCAGAGGCAGGCCACGCAGAAGCCACTGCAGCAACAACATGATAAGAAGAAGAAGCAGCAGCGGCAGGACCCCACAAGCAGCAGCAAGCGAAACGCGGGCTGCAGCCGCAGCAGGACGACGAGGTCAAGCAGAAGGAGGAAAAAGACCAGGAGCGGCTGCAACGGCTGACACAGCAGAGGCACAGAGATGCAGCCACAAGGAGTGTCCCAGCGGCTGCTGCAGCAGTCAGACGGCCGAGAGCAGCAGCAGCGGCTCGGCGAGAACGAAGACGGCAGGCAGCAGCAGCAGCAGCACAGGAGTCTGCCGTCAGAGGCATCACGAGCGCCTGCTGCTGCTGCTACCGCGTGCACCAGTGCTCCTGCTGGGACAGCAGCTACTCGTCAAAATGCCGGTACACCTGTCTTAACAGAAGCCCGAGCACCAGTAGCTTTGCCTGCTGCTCCTGCTCCTCCTGCTACCCCTACTGCTGGTCTTGCTCCTCTTGCTCCTCCTGCTGCCGCTCCTGCTATTCCTGCTGCTACAGCACCTTTACCTGCCGCTGTTGTCTCAGCCTCGGCTGCTGGTCCTCCTCCTGCTACTGCCACTCATGCTGCTGCTGCTGTTGCAGCTGCTTCTCCTGCCACTGCTGTCTCAACTGCTGCTGTTCCTGCTGGGTCCGTTCCTGCTGCTGCTGTCGCGTCTTCGGCTGCTGCCGCTGGATCGGGCTCACAGGCTTTTCTTCAAGCCTTGCTGCAAGGCGGCTCCGACCGCACGCAAATTGCAGCAGCAGCACGTGTGCCAGAAGTGCTGCTGAAGAAGCTGCTGTCGTTCAGACGCGTCACCGGCTGCATGTTTTCTCATTATTCTCCCTCCCACACTCCTCCGTTTACGTCTGCGTGTGCCCCCCCTGCCGCCGCTGCTTCTCAAGCATCTGCTGGCGCGCGTGCGGCAGCAACAGCAGCAACTCCGTCCGCCGCAAGCGAGGCCCCGCCCGCAGCCGACGGAGACGCCGCAGGAGCACCAGCAGCGAGAGACGCCAACGCGGCGAGAGACGACGACCGGGCTGCAGCAGCAGCAGCACTAATACAATCTGGAGTAGCAGAAGCCAAAGAACAAGAAGCAGCAGCAGCAGCAGACGCCGAAGAACGGCGAGCCGCGCGAGCAACAGGAGTCCCTGCGATGGCAGCTGGGACTGCATCTGCTGGGGTCTTAGCAGCAGCAGCAGCGCCAGGAGCCTGCGTTCCGCTGGAGACGCCGCAGCCGTTTCTGCCTGCAGCAGCGCCGTGGAAGAGCGGCTACCGTGTCGGTCCTCCATGGCTGCAAGTTAAAGCCGGTTAGATGACTCTGCTGTCTTGCGCCGGGCAAGCTGCTGCTGTTGTTGCTTCTGCCGCGACGGTTTTGCTGCTTCTGTAGCTTCATTGCTGCTCTTGTAGCGTCTGCGGCTGCTGCTGCCGCTCGCCTCTTGCTGCGCTCCTGGTGCTGCTGCTGCTCTTCTGCTGCGGCTGCTGCGCCACCAGCGCTGCTTTTCCCCGATGGTGCTGCTGCTCCTCCGATTTTGCTGCTGTTCTTCCGATGCTGCTGCTGCTCTTCTACTGTTGGTGCTCCGCTGCTTTTCGGCCGCTGCTGTTCCTCCCTTCCCGTTGCTGCGGCTGTTCTTCTGCTGCTGAGGCACCGCTAATATTGCTGCTCATGCGGCGCTGCTGCTGCCGCTGCTTTCTCGGTGCTGCTGCTTTCCTGCTGTTGACGCACCGGTAATAGTGCTGCTCATTCGACGCTGCTGCTGCTGCTGCTCTTCCGGCGCTGCTTCCGCTCCTCCTCCCCCTCCTTCGTCTCCGGAGAGCTGCCTTCAGCTGCGCCCGCTGCCTCGGTACTGCTGCTGCTTTTCTTGTTGCTGCTGCCTCGGTGTTGCGGCTGCTACCTTTGCTGCTGCCTCGGCGTTGCTGCTGCTTCTGTTGCTGCTGCATCTGCTGCTGCAGTTTCTGTTTCTGCTGCCTCTGTTGCAGCTGCCTCGGTGCTGCTGCTGCTGTTTCTGCTGCTTCTGTTTCTGCTGCTGCTTCTGGTGCCTCTGCTGCAATAGGTGACTGAGCGCTGCTGCTGCTGTCGCTGCTGCTGTGCTGCTGCTGGTGCTGCTTTTCAGGAGGACTGGCTCCGACGCCGCGCTGCTGCTGCGCTGCTGCAGGCGTGTGGCAAAATTCTCTTTTCTTTATCGGCGGCCTCGACGCACGTGGCTGCTGCTCCATGGACGTTGCTAGATTTACTCTACTCTCCTTCAGTACGACCCCACACAAAGATATATACATATATACGTATAGTTATAAATACGTCAAAATAACCATTTGAATAGATGTGTACGGAACTCTCCTCCCATGTTTGTTCCTTTTTCATCTATAAGTGGCCACCGCGCATGCGCACATGCTGACGTATCTGCGCGTGTGACATACCTGCGCATGCGTGACGGAGATTCACCAGATTTCCCCCGAGAATCGATCGAAGTATTTTCTCTCGGCTCCTATTCTACGATATATATATATATATGTGGGGAATCATATATATATATATATATGTTTGTAGTACGTGTATACGTCCGTCATATATGTATATATATATGTGTATATGCATTTGTGTGTAGGTGCACCGTCGCAGTTTCCTCTCTTTGTTGTGTTGTATGTGTCATATATGTGTGTGCCGTCACATCTTCCTTCGTTTCCTTTCGACGTCTGTACGAACGAAAGGCGTATAGGTGAAACTCCGTAGATATACGTGTGTACAACCGGCATGCCTCCTATCTTTGTCTCTCTTCTTTTCTTGCATCTGCAGAGGTCGGTCCGCGTGTGTTGCTGCTGCAGGAGGACAGCGAGAACTGCTGCACATGGGCGCTACAGTAGGAGATGTGCTCGATATAATCGAAGAAAGCTGCAGAGATTTGCTCGAGGCGCTGCAGCATCTTCTCCGCCAGGTGCAGCAGCAGCAGCAACAGCGGGACGGGGAGGAGCAGAAGGAGGAGGGCAAGAAGAAGCAGTGGCAGCGGCCGCGGGACCACGAAGCGAAGAAGAGACAGCAGCAGCAGCAGCTAGAGGTGCTGTGCCACCAGGAAGGCGGGGGTCCCAGACACGTGACCCAGGAAGAGAGAAAGCAAGAAGAGAGCTTTTTTGCTGCTGGCGGTGCTGCTGCTGTTGGCCCGTCGCCGCCTGCGAGGGGGGTAGGCGCTGCTGCTGCGTCGCGTTTCTCTCCTGCGGCAGGCGGGGCAGTGGCTGCCTCGTCTGCAGCAGCAGCAGCTGGTGCAGCGGCAGTCGAACGTGCGGGGGATAGAGAAACGGATGGAGGAGCAGCAGCAGGTGCGGCTGAAAACAGCAACCGCGGAAGCAGAGCAGCTGAGGAGGAAGCGGAAGAAGAAAACTCCCCTGCCGCTGCTGCCGCCCCTGCTGTAGAGCAACAGGAGGCGGAGCGGTCGTTTTCTGCTGCTGCTGCTACTGCCCCAGGAGAGAGCCGAAGTGGAAGGCACAAGCGACGCGAGGAGCCGCCGACTGCTGTCGCTGCAGCAGACGAAGACGAGAAACCGATTGCAGCTGCTGCTGCTGCTTCTGCTGCTGCGGCGAAGGGAAAACAGTCGTGGGAGGCTGCTGCTGCAGAAGGCAGGCGAGCAGAGCCGGAAGACCTGCCGCGAAACAGCGTCGAAGTCGGCTGTACGTACACCGCCGACGCACAAGAGAAACTTCTGCTCAAGTGTACGTACACCCGACTCAAAAGACAAGTTCTGCAGCTCTGGAGTCGCTGGATCGCAAGCAAAGTCAGTCAATGAAAGCCACAAATTCTTCTCACACTTCTTCGCTACTACACACTGCTGTGTACCTGCGTGCGCATATATATGTACGTATATATATGTTTCTATATTCGTATATATAGTATACATATATATATAAATATGTATGGATACCCTGATGTATCCATACGCATATGTGTGTATGCAGTATATATGTTCATATGTAAATATATGTATTCTGAGTATATGGTCACCAGGTACGTACATACTTACATATATATATATATATACGTATCTCCCTACGTAATACATGTGTCTATATAAAGCTCTAGCTGTGTTTCACCCCAGATTGCCCCGGTCTCCAGGTCTGGGCTGCTGCTGCTGCCTTCTCTCGGTATTGCTGCTGGTGGCGCTGTTATCTGCCGCTGCTTGGGCAGTTGCTGTTCTGCTGCTGCTGCTGCCTCTCCCAGTGCTGCGCGGTGCCGTGTTTCCCGCCTGCGCGACCCGCGGTGCTGAGCTACTGGGTCTCCTGCTGCTGCTGCCTTTTCTTCTTCACCTTCTTTCTGCTGCTGCTTCACTTGGCACTCTCTCTTTCTGCCGATGCTTCTCAACTGCTGCTTTTCCATCTGGTGCGTGCCCAACTGCTGCTGCTGTTCTGCTGTTGCGTTTTCTTCTTTGGTGGCCCTGACGGGCACTGCTGCTGCTGCCGCCTCTGCGCCTCTTCTGCCGCCGTTGCCGCGACGGTTGTGAGTGGGATGGCTGCGGCCGCTCTGTCTGCTGCTATTTTGCTCTCTGCTCCTTCCCGAGTTGCTCCTGCTGTCCTTGCTGCGACTTCTGCGGACGCTACTGCTTCACCTGTTGCTGCTGCTGCGTCTGCCTTCGCCGACGCGCTCTGCTCCTCTTTCGGATGTCCTGCTGCGGTCGCGTCTCCTGCTGCAGCTGCCACAGTTGTCCCGCTTCTCCGTCCCTCGCCGCTCGTCAACGGCTGCAGCTGCTCTTCAGATGCTGCTATTACTGTTCTTCAGATGCTACTGCTGCTGCTGCTCTTCAGCTGCCGGTGCTGCCTTTGCTGCTGCTGATCTTCAGCTGCTACCGCTGCTGCTGTTACTGCTCTTCAGATGATGGTGCTACTGCCGCGTCCTTCTGTAGACCTCTGCGGTTCGCGCGTCTTGCTGCTTTGTCTTTTTTCTTGGCTGCGCGCTTCTTCATCTTCTGGTGTTGCTGTTGCTGCTGCTAGGCGTGCTGCTGGGTGCTTCTGCTGCTTCACCACTGCTAACGAGCGTCCACGTTCGACGCTCGGAGACCGCTGTGGCCGCGGCTGTAGCTCTTTTTAGTCGGCCACGTGTGGGGCCACATCTCCCTGCTGATGCTGCTTCTTCGTCAGATGCTCGTCTTCCTTCTTGCGCAGCGCTCTTCACGACGGCTGACGTGGCTCGTCTTCTTCTTGCTCGTGCTGCTGCTGCTTCTGCCGCTGCTGCTTCTGCTGCTGGTGCGGCTTCCCAGACATACAGGACGCTGCTGGCGTTTCGGCTGGAGTACTGGCTGCTGCCTGCTTCTGTCGGTGCCGCGCACTTCGCAGGGGAGGAGGACTTCCTTGCTGCTTGCGACAAATACAAGGAGGAGCTGCTGCAGCAGCCGCTCCTCCTGCAAGTGTTAGATGAAACAGAGAAGCTCCAGCATGCGTTCTCGCTCCTCGACTCCAAGGGCCTCTCGCCAACAGACGTCGCGCTGCAGAGCCGCGCAGCTGCTGTGGGTGCGGCGCAAGGAGCGGCTGCTCTTGGGCGAGGAGTTGCTGCTGCTGGTGTGGCTCCAGGAGCACTGCAACTATTGCCCGCAATTAAGGAAGCAGTAGGAGCAGCGGCAGCACCAGCCGCAGGCATAGGGACAGCAGGAAGACTACGGCCACCAGCAGTGACGGCAGCAGGGACGCCAGAACAAGAGCGAACGGCTGCAGCAGGAACAGCACTCAGGACGTCTGCGGAAGTAGAGCAAGGGCCGCGCGCGCTTGCAGCCGAAGGAGAGGAAGCCGCCGCGGCAGGAGAAGGAAAGGCACCAGCAAGAGATGAAGCGGCAGCAGCAGGAAAAGGAGCGGCAGCCGCAGGAAAAGGAGCGGCAGCCGCAGGAAACGGAGCGGTAGCAGCAGAAAGAGGAGAAGCACGAGCACGAGAAGGAGCGGCAGCAGCAGAAGGAGGGGCAGCAGCAGGAGAAGGAGAAGCAGCAGCAACAGGAAATGTTGCTGCAAGTCGTAGAGAAGCCAGGGGAGAGACAGCTGAGCAGCAGCTGATGCCGCAGTGGAAGCGTCTTAGCTCTGCAGACGCGTTGTCGAACAGCAGCAGCAGCAGCAGACCGCTGACGCAGCAGCAGCAGTCGGGAGAGGGAGAGCAGCAGTCGGAAAAGGGGCAGCAGGCAGCGGAGGAGGCGCAAGGGAGGCGGCAGCAGCAGCAAGATGAAGAAGAAGAAGAAAATAATCCGCAGCAGCAGGAGAGGGACGAACGGCAGACACGCGTGGCAGGAGAAGAGCAGCAGCAGCACAAAGAAGAAGAATCGCAGCCAAAAGGGGACGCCGAACACCAGAGGTGCCTAGGGGGAGGAGACCAGCAGCGGCAGCAGGCAGAAGGAGGGGGGGGGGGGCACATCTTGAGAGGCCAGGAAGAGGAAGAAGAGGAAGAGAAGGGGAAGGCGCAGCAGCAGCAGCCGCAGCAGCAGGGAGAAGAAGACGAAGAGGAACAGCTGCAGTCGTTGTTACGTTCTGCTGCACTCCTCGTTGCTGCGGAGCATCAGATGCGCCGCAGGTTGCAGGGGGCAGCAGCAGAAGACGAGGAAGAAGACGAAGAAGGAGAGCAGCCACAGGAAGAAATAACTGTCCTACTTAACGACTCCTCCTCTTGGGGAGGGGTCGTGTGGGGTTTGCAGAAGCGCCACGAGCAGCAGCAGCAGCAGCGACCGCTCCCGTCCCCCCACCTGCCGTCCCAGGCGTCGCTAAAGAGCTCCGGCTCCCGGCACGTGCAGCTCAGCAGAAAAGCTGCTGAAAATCTTGCTGCTGCTGCTCCTGCTTCTTCGTTTCCTGTTCTTGCTGCTGCTGCGGCTGAAAAGGCAGAAGAAGCAAAGGGAGAAGCAGAGGGAGACAGCAAAGAAGTCGGTGCTGCGGGCCGGCGGCTGCAGCAGAGCAGCCGAGCTGCACCGGCAACCACAGCGGCGACAGCGGCAACAGCAGCAGGCGTGGCGAAGCAGGAGGAGCAGGCGAACGGTAGCAGGAAGCAGCAGCAGAGGCTGCGCTTCCGGGACCACGTCAGAGTTCTCAAATTTAGTACGGCCCTCCGCGCGTGCAGCAAGTGCCACACAACCGCAGCGACGACACATGCGATAGCAGCAGGCGGTAGCAACGGGCGGTAGCAACAGGCGGTAGCAGCAGGCGGTAGCAGCAGGCGGTAGCAGCAGGCGATAGCAGCAGGCGGTAGCAGCAGGCGACAGCAGCACCAGCAGGAGCAGAACACGCGGTAGCAACAACAACACGAGCAGCAGATGCAGCAGCAGCACACGCGGTTGCAGAAAAAAAAATAGCAGCAGCAGCACACGTTATAGCAGCAGCAACAGGAGCAGCAGCAGCAGCGCGCACGCGATAGGAGCAGCGAAACAAACAGCAGGAACAGCAGGGGCAAGAAGAGGAGCAGCAGCAGCACACGCGTGGTAGCAGCAGCAAGAGCAACCGGAGCAGCGGCAGCAGCACAGGCGATAGTAGCAGCCAGACGAGCAGGAGAAGCAGCACATGCTGCCGCACCACGTAGAACAGCAGCAGCAGCGCACGCGGTAGCAGCAGCAGGAACACAATGAGGAGCGGCAACGGCAAGAGGAGCAGCAGCTGCTGCTGCGGCGGCATCTTAGCGCGCGGGAAGCAGCAGCGTGGGTGCAGCCTGCAGCGGCTTTCATCTTTATGAGGAAGTAGCAACAGCAGGATACCTACAGCCACACACACTCTTAAAAGCAAAGTTTCTCCTCTAGTATACATACATGTGGATCGTATAGAGCTGCGTACATGCGTATGCTGGTGTATAAGAGTATGTACATACATATACGTGTGTATACGTATGCATACATGTCTGTGCGAGACAGAGAGACACAGCGGTAGGGACGGAGACAGGGAGACGGAGACACAGAGAGAGAACTACTCGAGTTGACGCGGAGAACGTTTTCTCTCCTGATCGCTGCTTTGGTGTGGACATGAATTCTTCTGCATGTGGACGCGTGCAGCTGATTTCCTTATGGTTTGTTGAGACACCGCTGTTTATCTGCTGCAGGGACGTCCCGAAGCGAGCGCCGACGAACTTTGGCCTTTCCACCGTTTCGCACGCAGGCAGCAGCCGAAGGAGTTGCTGCTGCTGTTGCCGCTGCGTGCCCTTTGGCTGCGGCTGCTGCTGCTACTACGCATTCTCCGGCCGCTGCGTCTCCCGCGTCTGCGTTTTTTTCTCCGGCGGGGTCTCCTCCTTTCGGCCCTCCCTTCCTCGGAGCAGCGCCCCCCGTGGCGTCTGCTGCCGCGGCTCCCGTCTCGCCGTCGACTGCTGCTGCTGCTGCAACGGAAGCCCTTCCTCGTCCTGCTGCTGCTGCAGCTGCTTCTTCTTTTTCGACAGGGGAAGGAGGCGACGGCTCTGCCGCAGCTGCTGCGCCTCCTCCGGCCGCCTCTGCGGCTGCACCAGGTGTGGGGTCGCTCCCGCCCGGCCTGCAAGTGCTGCTGCACCCGACCGGAGGAATCAGCAGACGTAAGTCTCGGGCAGAAATATGAAATCTGCTCACATAGAGTTTCCTCTTCCCGTCAGAAAGACCTGCAGAAAAGGAGAGACACGCATACATACACACAGAGAGACAAAAGAAGACGAAGAAAGAACAGAGGGCAACAGATGTTTCTTGGTATGCACATAATATACACAGATATCTGGGCAGAGAACAAGTTCAAAGTGTGAAGCGGTCCTATACGTAGACAGGGAGACCGCCACACACATATATATAGAGAGATATTAGTGTCGGACATATACAGACAGAGAGTGAGCAAGACAGCAGTATATATACATATGTACATATAGATGTATATTACTCAATTCGTTGATATATATATATATATAGGGAGAGAGAGAGAGGAGGTAGGAAGAACGAAGGGAGACAGCTATATATATATAATAATACATATATATATATACATATACATATA
>KL647300.1:688471-699876 GCA_000727475.1 Sarcocystis neurona | reverse complement strand
GTATATATATATATATATAGGGAGAGAGAGAGAGAGGTGGAAGAACAAGGGAGACAGCTATATATATATATAAATACATATATATATATACATATACATATACATATAAATACATATATATATATATGGATATATATACAGAGAGGGGAAAATGAAGAGAGAGATAGCAATACATATACATATATAGGTGTATATATTATTCACGTCATATAGGAAGAGAGAGAGTGCGATTGAGGAAAACAGCAATACATATAAATATATTATTCAATATATATATATATATGTATGGAAAGAAAGAAAAAGACAGCTATACATATACTCGTATGTGCACATATATATATATATATATATGCAGAGAGAGAGAGATAAAGGGGAAGAGAAAGACAGCTGTACATATGTATATATATGGATATACACGTGGATGTGTGTATATATATATATAGAGAGAGAGAGAGAGGAAAGGGGGCTACACATGTATATATATATGTATGTATGCGCATACACGTGTATGTGTGTATATATATGTATGTATATGTATGTATAGAGAGAGAAAGAGAAATAGAAAAGAGAAAGAGACAGCTACAGGTATACATCTACATATATATATACATATATATATATAAAGATAGAGGAAGAAAGAGAGAGAATGACAGCGATACGTATACGTATATATATATGTGTATTATTGACGTGTGTGTATATATAGAGAGAGAGATAGAGAAAGGCAGCTATATACTTACGTTTGTGTATATATATCTGTGTGTACACACGTGTAGTTGTATATGGGGAGAGGGAAAAGGCATGGGCACGGGGAGTGTTATTATAAACGAGTTCCATATATGCAGGTCACAAGAAGGAGACGCACTGTAGTCGAGCATATCTATCTATGCACACATGTATATACGTGTACGTTTATATATAGAGATATATGCATAGAAAGCGAGTGCCGGACAGATATGTGTGGGCATGGAGAAGGACGACTATGTATGGGAGATCATCACACAGAGAGACAGAGAGGAGAGGAGGGCAGCAAAGAGAGGAAACCAAATATATGCGACGCAGTGATGGGCTGGAGAGAGAGACACACACGCTTGGGGCGAGGAGAAGAAGAGAGACCCACCGAATGAGAGAAAAAACACGGAGACGGGCAGCGAAAGCCAGAAGCAAGGAAGAAAACGAGACGGAGACAGCAAGAGAAGAAGAGGGGAGACGAGACGAGACGGGAGCAGAAAACAGAGGGAGACAAACAGAAACACCGAAGCCACAGACAGAGACGGGGAGGGAGACAGGGAGACGGACAGGCGGAGACACGGAGACAGGGACAGAGACGGAGAGACAAAGAAACGGAGGCAGGGGGAGACAGGGAGACGGAGAGGGAGATGCACAGGCTGAGACAGGGAGAGACAGGGAGAGACGGGGAAACAGAAAGATAGGGAGATAGAGACGGACAGAGGGACAAGGAGACAGGGACAGGCAGAGACGGGGAGACAGGGGGACGGAGACAGGAAGGCAGGGCGAGACAGGGAGACGGGGAACAGGGAGACGCCCAGAGACAGGGAGACAGGGAGACGCACAGACAGAGAGAGGCGGAGACAGGGAGACAGGGAGACGCACAGACAGAGAGAGGCAGAGACAGGGAGACAGACAGACGGAGACGCCCAGAGACAGAGGGAGAGACGGGGAGACAGGGAGACGGAGGAGGAGAAGTTGCTGTCATATCTGCTGCTGAGACGGCTGTCTGTCTCTGCATGCGACGCGTCTGCATCTGCGTACTTCTGCGTAGATCACTTCTCGATACACAACAAGCCCTGCAAAACTACCCCCATATATATACGTATATTCACCATACATCCCTGCGTAAGTATATATATACACGTGTATATATATGCATGTGTAAGTCAGTCTCTATGTATGTCTGTGTGTGTGTGTGGATATATATAGAGATGTATCAATTTGTAGTAGCCATCATATTTCACTTGCCTCTGTTCCCAGCCTCCGCAGGTGCATCTCTCTCTCTATATATATACACACATATATATACATATATATATATGCATATATATATATATATCCTCGTCCTTGCATATCTGTTTACTCCTGTATATGAGATAAATATATGTACTTCCTGCTCTTTGCGTGTATGTATACGCCGGTATTTGCATGTCTGTTTACCTGCATATATGTACACGAGGGTCTGTCCACATACATATGTGTGTGCCCACACACTTGTCTCTCTCTTGACCACATATATATGTGTACCCGTATATCTCCAAATCTTGCTCTACTTACAGCTGTACTACTGAATATATGTCTACGTCCCTGCGTGCGCGTCTTTCTTCATCTGCGTCTCTA
The DNA here is from genome assembly GCA_000727475.1 of Sarcocystis neurona. NCBI lineage: Eukaryota > Apicomplexa > Conoidasida > Eucoccidiorida > Sarcocystidae > Sarcocystis > Sarcocystis neurona. Next base: position 697,524 of record KL647300.1, on the reverse strand, counting down.
CGTCTTTCTCTATTCGTCTTGTTCTGCAGAGACGTGTCTACACACATATCCGTCTACATGCCGGTACGTACGCAGAAAGTTATATTATATGTGTGGTAGTAGCAGGTAGCTGATATATTCGACGAAGAGGAGCTTGCAGCTCCTCTGCATTCGTTCCCCTGCTTCGTCCTGTATTCGAGGAAGAGGATATTTTGCTTTGTGCGGAACCTGCGGCTGACAGAGGAGAAGCTGCTGCTGTGGACACGCGTCATGCTGCCGCTGCTGCGTCCGCGAGCCGTCGAACGCTGTGGGCAGTACTACGCTGGCTGCTCTCCGTGGGGCTGCTTCTTCCCCTGCTGCCACCGAAGCTGCACGTGCGCTGCCTGCAGTGCTGCTGTGACCGACTTTCCTGCCGTTGTTGCCTCCGCAGCCCGCCGCTGCAGTCGCTGCCTGAGCCCCTGCTGCTGCTGGTGCTGCTCGCATTGCCGCAGGACTGCGCGTCTTTCTGTTGCTGCTTCTGCTGCGACGCACCTCCCGCTTCTGCTGCTGCTGCGCACGCTGCTCTGTGTTGTCTCTCTGCTGCTGCTGCGCATGCTGCTCTGTGTCGTCTCTCTGCTGCTGCTGCGCACGCTGCTCTGTGTTGTCTCTCTGCTGCTGCTGCGCATGCTGCTCTGTGTCGTCTCTCTGCTGCTGCTGCGCACGCTGCTCTGTGTTGTCTCTCTGCTGCTGCTGCGCACGCTGCTCTGTGTCGTCTCTCTGCTGCTGCTGCGCACGCTGCTCTGTGTTGTCTCTCTGCTGCTGCTGCTGTTTCTTCGGTTCATGTACCTGCTGCCTTTGCGAGCTGCTGCTGCACCCCTGCAGGCCTCGGCTTTTGGCAACGACCCTCGACACGCGCTGCTACTGTTCCTGCTGCTGCTGCAGCGCCTTTTGCTGCTTCTGGTGGAAAGCCGCTGCCGCGCATTACGTCTGCTGCTGCCTCTTTCCTCTCACATATCTTCGTCTTTGGCGGGGTGGCACCCCACTCCGCCCGCCGCAGCCTGCAAAACAGCAGCAACAGCAGCCACGTCGGCCTGGGTGACGGCAGCAGGCCAGGCCGCTGCTGCAGCAGCGCGCGCAGGGGCACTCCGCGCGAGCTTACCGACGACAGATGCTGCTGCAGCAGCGGCAGCCGAGACCGCAGAAGCAGAAGCAGCAGCAGAGAAGGAGAGAAGTGGGGGGCAGATTCCTCTTCAAAACAGTCAGTTTCCCCGTCTGCTGCTGCGCCTGCAGATGCTACCGCAGCTGCTGCTGCTGCCGGAACGCCTGAGGCGCCGACGCGCTCGGCAACGGCGGCGGCAGAGGACAGCTGCAGCAGCCACGGATGCAGGAGAACAGCCACTAGGCAAGAAGAAGGAAAAGCAGCAGCAGCGAGCGGCCTCGGTGCTTTCGGCGAGTCGCGGCGCACCTCCTCTTTACTGCATCAGCAGCAGCGCAGGACACTCAGCAGCCCGGCGGGGGAGTCTGCTGCTCAGAAGGCGTGTCGCGCTCTGTGGCCTGCTGCGGCTTCTTCTTTGTTGTGTGCTGCTGCTGGCAACCCTAGCAGCAGCAGCGGCCAGCAGATGCTGCCGTGTGCTGCCTCTGCCTCCTCTTGGAACTCTACTGCTGCCGCCGCGGCAGCTGCTGCCTCTCTCTCGTCTGCGCCTGCTGCTCACTCTACTGCTGCACGTCAACAGCGACTAGAAGGTGACGCTGCCGCTGCGACTGAAAGAACTTCTTCGTCCACATCAGCTGCTCCTGGGGAAGCCGCTGCTGTTGCCAGAACTGCTCCGGCTGCTTCCGAAGGAACACTGCCTCTTTCTTTTGAAGAAGCTGCTGCTGCTCGTGGGGAAGCTGCTGCTGCTTTTAGAGAAGCTTCTGGCAAAGTGCCTGCTGCTCCTGGGGAAGCTGCTGCTGCATTTGGGGAAGCGGACGCTGCCGCTGGAGAAGCTGCTGCTGCTCTTGCTGCTGAAAAAGCTGCTGCAGCTGCTCTTCCAAGTGCTGTTGCAGCTTTTGAAGAAGACCCTGGTGCTGCTGTCGCTGCTGCTGGTGCTGGTAGAAGCGCTGCTGCTGCTGCTGGAGCTCGTGTTGCCGACGGGGGTGCTGGCGGCACCGGTGCTCCAGCAGGAGCAACGGCGATGATGGGGAGAAGCAGAAACAACAGCAGCAGCAGCGAGAGAGCGTTTTCTCCTTCGCGTGGCTTCGTATTGCTGAATGACTTGTGGGCTTACGACATGTGTAGCAGCAGGTGGCAGCAGCTGCATGCCGGCAATCTTCGTCCTGCTGCTGCCGCTGCTTCTGAGCCGCTGCCTCCACGTCCGTCCTCCAGTCCTTCGCCTAAGCCCGTCTTCTGGGTATCCTTGCTTGCTAATCCTCTTTCTGCTCTTTCGCGCGCTTCTTTTGCCCCCACTGCTGCTCCTCCTTCTTCTGCTCCTGCTGCTGCTGCTCCTGCTGCTGCTGCTTCCGCTGCCGCTGCTCCTGCTGCTGCTGCTTCCGCTGCCGCTGCTCCTGCTGCTGCTGCTTCCGCTGCCGCTGCTCCTGCTGCTGCTGCTTCCGCTGCCGCTGCTCCTGCTGCTGCTTCCGCTGCCGCTGCTCCTGCTGCTGGTGCCTCTGCTGCTTCTCCTGCTGCTGCTGCTCCTCCTCTTGCATCGTCTCAGGTTCAGCAGAAGGCCCGGCGACGTCGCAGCGGCGTTCAGCAGGAGCCACAGGCGCAGCAGACTCTGGACCAGCAGCGGCAACGGCAGCGGCAGCAGCAAGAGAAAAAGAAGAAACAGCAGAAGAAGGGGAAGGAGCAGCAGGAGCTGGAGCAACAAGTGTCTCCTTGCAAGCGTCGTGACTGCAGCATCAGCGTTGTGGGGTGCGGGGCTGGTGGAAAGGAGGGACTCTCGTTGCTCCTCTACGGAGGTGTTAATGAAGCAGATGAAGTGTAAGCGCATGCACTTGAGCGCTTCTCACTTGCAACAGCAGCAGCAGCAGACATATTTTTGAAGCGCAGCAACAGAAGCCGAACTTCTGCTGGTGTAACACAGGCAGTAGCAGCAGCAGCGATTGACGCAACAACAGCAGCAGTAGCGACTGATGCAGCAACAGCGGCAGCAGCGATTGACTCAGCAGCGGCAGGACAGGTTGACGCTGCCACAGCAGCAGCAGCGATTGACGCAGCAGCAGCAGCAGGAGTGACACGACAGGTGCGGCGACTGTTGGAGCGGCCGCTCGTAGGTGCGGCCCAGAGTTGCAGGAGCTGCTGCACCTGCTGCTGCTGCATCTGCTGCTGCCGCTACAGAGATGCTCCCACCTGCTGCTGCTGTGCCGTTTGGCCTGCTGCATATCTTTCAGCAAAATGTGCAGCCGCACTTGTTGTCCTTTGCCTCATGCTCCACCGAATTTCTCCTGGGCTAGCTGCATTTCTGTGTCCCTACATACTCATCCATACCCCACATATATAGACATATGTGTAGGTATAAGTATTTATACCTCTGCGTGTGCGTGCCTCCGTATATATGTATGCATATATATATATATATATGTATATTGGTGGACGTCTGGCTCTCCGCATGCTGTGTGGGGTCGCTCTCTCACGCTGTAGCTTTTTTAAGGAGTTAGTAAGAAATACCAGGACAAGGATACTTGGAGAACATTTTTGTTGCTGTTGCTGCTGTCTATGTTCTGCTGCTGCTACTGCTGCCTGTTCTGCTGCTGCTGCGGCTGCTGCCTGTTCTGCTGGTGCTGCGGCTGCCTGCTGCGCTGCTGCTGCTGCGATTTTTGCCGAGGCAGGTTGGACGACTTGTGGCTCTTCGACCTGCGACTGCTGCGGTGGCAGCAGGTGCTGCCGCTGTGGGCGTTGCCGCCGTGGCTGTGGTTTTCATCTGCCGCCACTGCTGCTCCCGGGCATGCGTTGCACACTGCCTGCGTGTGGAGTGCTGCTGCTGCTACTGATCAAGGGGCTACGTCGCCTGCCACTTCTTCAAGCAGCAGCAGCAGCGCGGCCTCCTCTGTCTTCGCTGCAGTGGAGCAGGCCCATGCTGCTGCTGCGGCCGCTGCAGACGCCGCTGAAGCCAAAGCTCGCGCCGCTGCTGCAGCTCGTTATGCCGCCGGGCGTGCCGCGGCTGCTGCTGCGCGACTCGCTGCTGCTGCTGCGACCGCCGCTGCTGCCACCGCTGCTGCGAGGGCACCGTCTGCTGCTCCCCACGCTGCTGCTGCTGCGGCTGCTAAGTCGCAGCCCGGGGCGGCTGCTGCCATGCTCGATTCTCAGACGGAAGAACAAACAGCAGCAGCAGCACAAACAACGGCAGCAACAGCAGCAGCAGCGCAAGCGACGCCAGCAGCAGCAGCAGCGCACGCGACGACAGCAGGAGCGAACGAGGCAGAGCGAGCCACTGCAGCGACAGCAGCAGGTCTGTTGAGTCCCGCAGCAGGGGCAAGGGAGGCAGCAGCAGGAGCAGCAGCAGGAGCAGCAGCAGGAGGAGCAACAGCAGCGCGTGGACCAGCGCCAGCGTCCGCAGCAGACATCTACGTCGCGGAGTCAGCGGCGGCGTCACACGCACGAGCAGCAGCAGGCAGCTGTTCAACTGTCGCAACAACAACGGCGCTTGCTGCGGCAAATGGGGGCACAGCACCAGCAACAACAGCAGCTACTAGAGGGGGAGAAGGAGAAGAAGAAGGGGGAGCATGTAACAACGAGATCCAAGGAGGTGCTGCTGGCCTGTCTCACTCTCCGCAGTTCTCTTCACGTGATGCTTGTGGTGCTGGTTTTTCGACTGCTGCTGCGGCGACTGGACGTACTGCTGTTAATACTAGTAGTCGGGATGCTGCCGCTGCTGCTGCCGATAGTGCTGCTGGCCGTAGCAGCCACCCTGGGGAAGGGGACGGGGCTGCTGTTGGCTGTTCCGGTGTTGCTGCTGAAGTGGCTGCGATCGCAGCAGCAGCGGATGAAGCAGCTGCCTCTCCCCTAGCAGCAGAGGCAGCCGCAGCAGAGGCAGCCGCAGCAGAGGCAGCCGCAGCAGCAGCTGTCTGGGATGCAGAAGAAGCAGCAAAGCATCGCAGCAGAATGCAGCAGCAGCTGCAGGAGAAAATAGCAGCTGCAGAACAGCAGGTCGGCAAGCTCGTGCTGATTTTTGGCGGCCTGGTTCTCCAAGGGGAGAGCAGCGCAGCAGAAGCAGAAGACGCTGCTGATGCTGCAGCTGTCGCCGGCTGGGACAGCGGCGCCAGTCATCTCGCCAACAGCAGCAGCAGCAGCACGTCCAGCGACAGCAGCAGCAGCAGCAGCGGCACAGACCGTCGCAGCGCGATCACCCGACATTATTCCTGCAAGCAGAGCAGCAGCAGCAGGGAAAGCGACAGCAGCCTGAGAAAAAGCAGCAAATTGTCGACTGATTTCAATAGCTGCAGCTGCGACAGCAGGCAGACAGGTCACGCAGCTGCAACAGCAGCAACAGCCACCAAGCTCAGCAGCCCAGTGCAAGAAGCCGAGGCTGCAGCTACTGCAGAAGCAGGAGCAGCACAGGACTCCGGACAACCCAAGAGGACAGCACGAGCAACAACAGCAGCAGATCTGCCCGAAGAAGAAGCGGGTGCTGCTGCGTCTGCTGCTGTGCACAGGGCTGGGAGTCTCGCTCGTTCATCAACAGCGTTTCTTGAGGACGGCAGTGTTGCTGCTGCGTCTCCTGACTCCTGGGACGGGGGACGCAGAGAACAGCCGCGGCAGCAGCAGCAGCGGCAGAAGAAGAAACAGCAGCCGCAGGAGGAAAATAAACTGCAGGAGGACCGGGAAGAGGAGACGGAAAAGCAGCAGCAGCAGCAGGAGAGGGGGGAGGGCCAGGGGGCCAATAGCCACGGCAGGAGGAGACAGCTGCAAGACCCGTGCTGCAGCCGCAGCAACAGCGGCAGCAACAGTAGGCGGAGGAGCACTGGAGAAGACAGCGACAGCAGCCCCGCCGACAGCAGCAGCAGGGCTAGAATCCAGATGGCAGGCAGCAGCACCTCGCGCAGCAACAGCATGTCGCGCAGCAGCAGCAGCATGTCGCGCAGCAAGAGCAGCGTGTCGCGCAGCAAGAGCAGCACCTCGTGCGGCAACAGCAGCACTTATGACAGCAGCAGAAGCAGCAGCAGCTATGTGAGCAGCGGAAGTCGCTGCAGCAGCCCCAGAAGCAGCGAAAGGCGCGAACAGCAGCGGCAGCGGAAGGGGAACGGGGTGTCCTTGCAGCAGCAGCAGCAACAACAGCAGCAGCAACAGCAGCAGAGCTGCAACAGAAGAACTCTGCGCTACAGCAATGACGTCTTTGAATATCGAGTAGATGACAACACATGGCAGTGCTACGACGTAGAAGGCAGGCGCCCCTCTCCTCGTATATGGTAAGCCAATTGATATACATTACATTCACATGTGTGTAGACATACATATATATAGCTGTGTACGTACACGTACAGATACAAATATACATATATACACATGTGAAGATATACGTATACGTATATAAGTATACATTCTATATATATATATATATCCACGTGTATCAGTACATACGCGTGCATATATATATATATAGACAGAGATAGATAGATAGATAGATAGATGTACATATATAAATATATACATATGTACATACACACATGTAAATATATAGGTATCTATACATACACACCGACATACACTTGTGTGTGTATATATATATATATATGTATATATATATATTGTTTTGTTGCATGCGGCTTATCCACAGTTGCGTAAGTGGTACGCGCCTGGTTTAGGCTTCGTGAGAGAAAGAAATATATACATCTATATGTATGTACGTATGTGCATATATATATATATATATATATGCAGATATGTGTATGCATGTACGCATGTATGCCCATACGTATGTAAATACGTACACGTGCGTACATATACAGCCATATACAGACATGCATATACACATAGGCATACATGCGTACACGCATACATATATATATATATATATATATATATATAAAGAGAGAGAGATAGAGTCATGCACATATATGTGTGTAAGTTAGGAAGGACAATTTCTCGGCGTGCACTTCTTCGAGATGGGCCTCACTTCTGGTAGAAGCAGAGGAGAACTTTTTGCTGTTGCCGTGTCGCCTTCTGGCAGAAGACTATGATGTGCGGGCACTTGGCTGCCCGCTTCAAGAATTCCTTCGGCGTTCGCTCTGTGGGGGGCCTTCACGTGGTCAGGGAGGCTAGCTGTGTCAGGTGCCCCTCCTGCTGTGGGTGTCTACTTCTGTGGGGTGTCTACTTCTGTGGGGTGTTGCTGCAGGCACAGTGCGGCAGTGGTGGGGCCGTACATGTATGTATACGGAGGCCGGGACGCTGCGGGAAGCGTCTGCTGTCTCTCAGCGCTTTACCAGCTGCACGTACCGACGAAGCGGTGGGCCCTCTTCCGTCTCGACGTCGGGAACCAATTGCCCCTGCCTGCTCTTCAACTTGCTGCTGGTCTCGCCACTACGGTACGTCTGCGCGACCCACGGCGGTCTTGCCAGCTCTCTCTCAGCAGAGAGAAGGACAGCCACGCAGCAGGACTTCCTGCATGCACCTGTTGTGTATACCCACATTGCATGCGTGTTTTTGGCCGCACCTCCTGCTGCTGCTGTGGGTGTGTGGCCTAGTGCAGCAGGCAGGCTGCCTGCTGCTTAGACGTTGAGCTGCTGCTCTCGTGGGTGTCCGACATCTGTCGCCTTGGCACATGCGCATCATCGGCCGGATGTCTCGTTCGCTTCTGCTGCTGTTCCTTTGTGTCGTCCTGCTGCTGCTTCTGTTCTGCCGCCGCTGCTTCTCTGCCTTTTGTGGATGCTGCTGCTGTTCGTGTTTGTCCACCGCTGCTGCTGCTGCTTTTACCGTCCTTCTGCAGCCGTTCCTATTCTTTTTTCTCCCGCGACTGCCGCCGCTGCTGTTCGTCCTCCTCCTGCCGCTGCGTCGCTGCTAGGGTGTTGTCTGGCTTTGAGCCGCAGCTAGATCGTACCTTTTGTTTTTCTGCTTTTCCTTAGGACAGCTTGTATGTCTTCGGAGGACGGGACGAGTGCAGCTACGTGACGAATGCGTTGCTGGCGCTGCCCGTCCCAGGCGGAAGCAGCAGACGCAGTCGCATCCGTGCTGCTCTGGCGCTCAAGCGCAGCGGCTCTGCTGCTGGAAGAGGCAGCAGCAGCAACAAAGCAGGGGCACGCGGAGAAGGCGCCGCTGCACAGGAAGGGGGCTCGCTTTCGTGGGCTTCTATCTTCTCACGCTTCGGCAGCAGATGGTCTGCTGATACTGCAGAGGCTCCTGTTGCTGCCGCTGCTGCTAACGCCAGTGCCGATGGAGGAGCTTCACTTGCTGCTGCTGTTGCTGCCACTCCTGCAGCGTTGTCTGTTGCGCCACTCGTTGCTGCTAGCAGCGGGGGGACTGCTGCTGCTTCCTTGGGTGCCGCTGCTTCCTTGGGTGCCGCTGCTTCCTTGGGTGCCGCTGCTGGTGTCCTTTCACCTGGCGCGGCAGTGCCCACTGCCGCTTCTGCTGCTGCTGCTGCTGCCAGTGACGGAGACACTGCCCCCGCTGCTGGGGCTGCTTGGCAATCCTCAGCTACGGCTGCAGCTGGAAAGGGCGCTGCTGCCGCTACGACTGCGAGCCCATCTGCTACCGTGGACCCGACGATTCCTTGTCGAGACGCAGCTGAATGTGCTGCTGTTGCATCGGCTGCTGCGACCGCTGCTCCTGCAGGTGCTGCGCCACCTAGCACCGGTGTTGCTGGTGCTGGTGCTGCTTTTGCTGCAAGAGCTACCGCCGAAGCTGTTATCGCGTCTGGGGCAGCAGAAGCCGCGGCAGCCGCTGCTGCTGCTGTGAAGAGAACTGCCGCTGTTGCTGCTGGTGGAGGCGCTGCTGCGTGACTGGCTTGCTGCTGCTGCGCAGGCATCCACAGCGCAGACAAACGGGTGCTTCCAGCAATCTCTGTCTCTCTTCTCTTTCTGGTGGTTATCCCCTTGGGCGTCTGTACACTTCACGTGTCCCTCGCTTGGGTCTCCGTACACTTCAGGTGTTTCTCGCTCGTGTCTCTGTACACTTCAAATGT
>KL647300.1:667865-687332 GCA_000727475.1 Sarcocystis neurona | reverse complement strand
CTCTTGCTTAGGTCTCTGCACAGATCTCTTCTTCCTCGCTCGGGTGTCTGTACACCTGAAATGTTTCTCGCTCGGGTGTCTGTACACTCCAAATGCTCCTCAGTTAGCGTGCCCCACTCCGGTGTCTATTTACGCCTCAAACGCCCCTCCCTTGGTGTTGCGTGTTCTTTCAGCCTCCCACTGCACGTCTTTCATGCGTCGCCCGTATGTAGTCTGTGCTTCTCCTTGTACCCTGCTTCACGTGCCGCCAGGCTCTTCGAAGATAGTGCTTCCCCTATGTTCGCGACTTTCCCTACCTCCTCCGGAACATTCTCCCCATGGCACGTGCCTCAGTTTTTCACCGCCGCGCTCTTCTGCTGCTGGGTGCCCCTCCCCTTCCCATGACCCTGAACTTTCCTGCAAAACGTTCTCGTGAGCGGTCGGCCTCTCCGCGTACGTACCGTCTCTCCCTCTGCGACTCGGTCTTCTGCCTCTCTTTTGCTTCGTCTATGTCATTCTCCACACATCTGAAAACTGCGTGAGTCTCTGTCTCCGTCTCTGTATACGTCGGTGTGCGAGTGCGTATCTGGGAAGTCGCGCAAGTCACTGATGCACGCCCGTGCATCTACATATTCTGAAGGAATATCTGCGTCGAAGGGCGCGCCCGAGTCTCGGTGTGGTCTTCGAGAAGGCCTTTTAATGCGTCCAGAAGCGACCCCACACGTGTCCCTACTGCGTGTCGTCTTCGCACGACGCCGTGCTGCTCGGCTCCCGAGTTCCTCTCCTCAAGCGAGCAGCTACGGCTGCCGCGGGAGCTGTTGCTGGTCGAGAAGCAGCAACACCTGTATCTCTGTCAAGGCTGCTGCCTGACGCACCTCTGCGTCGCTTCCGCTACTTTTTCCAGGCTTCCCTGCAACACCCACCCATACGACGTGGGCACGGCTGTCACTTTTCCTGTGTCGACGTCTCACCTCCTTTTCACCAGCTGACGCGCAGTTTTAGGGTGTCCGCACATTACACCTATGCCTAAAGACACGCGTGGACATCATGTCGTGTGTGCTTGCGTATGCGTGTAGCTACATAGGCCATTACACCTCATACGTAGATACGTACAGGGAGAGCTCTGTTTGCTGCTGCGAAGAGTATGGAGACAGACTCTTTGTTTAGTAAAAATGAAGCTAAACGGGACGTTGGGCACGCAGTTGTTGCAGGTGCTACGGCGGTGATGCAGCTGGGGCTTGCTGCCTCGCCGCGAAGCCGCTCGCGGTCCGGTGTACGTACACCTGGTGGACTGTACGTACACCTGAACCGGTGAAACGACTTCTGCGGGTGGCCTTTGCAGGCGAAATTTAATACACGTGTCTATGGGATGTATCTTCAGAGAGGGACCGGGGCCTCAGATTGACAGCTCCCGCCTGCTGAAGAAGATTTGTACATTTTCATTTCTGCATTTGTTCCGCATTTCAGCGCTTCCACGCTGTTTCTGCGTGTCTTTCAACCGCAGAATTTAGATGAGACGGGATCGCGACAGCTGCTGTGCCACGTCGCAGCTGCCGCAATGTGGCTAATACACCTGGTCCCCTGTGTCCTTCCCGGAGTATTTGCAGCGCTGTTGATCTTCTGGCTGCGACTGCCGGCAATTCTCGCGAGTTGCGACGAAGTTGCTGGATGTGCACCTGAGTGTACGGATTTACAGTCGGTGTGCACCTGGCGCGCAGAATGTACACCTGCTGCACTGTACGTACGCCCGCTGCACTGTACGTACCCCTGCTGCTCTGTACATACGCCTGCTGCTCTGTACGTACACGTGGTGCGGCGAAATTGCACGCGTCACAACAGTTTTCGTAGCGACGAAACCAGGCGTGTCGACGGCGGATAAGCTGTTGTGCGCACAGCTCGTGTGGTGTAACTGCAGGTGCTGCCCGCGGCGCTGCGATGACAGCTGCTGCAGTTCGTGAACAGCTGACTTTTACTGGAACTCTTGCGGTGTCTCAACGCACGCCGGGGTGTAGCGACAGCAGCTGCGGTGTATCAGTAGCTGGACCGGTGTGTTGACAGCTGCTGCAGTGTGTTAGTAGCTGCTGCGCGCTACCAAGAGCTGGTGCGGTGTATCGACAGCTGCTGCAGTGCGTTTTGATCGCTGCGATCATTCGTCTCACGGGACTGCGATGTGTCTTTGGATTGTCCACGGCGACTCAAGACGCTAGGATGTGTTGCTTTTGCGGTAACTTTGTCTGTTGGTGCTGCGGAGACATTAGGGCAGCTGCCGTAGAGCGTATGCAGCTGAAGCGGGGTGACTGCAGCTCCTAAGGCGTAGAGACAACCCTGCTGAAAGGGCTGCTGGTGGGGTGCATGCCCAGCGCACGTGGGTGACTCCTGGTCGGCTGCTGTTGTGTGTGTGCGGTGCGCTCGAGTTGCCGTATCGCTGAGGCGCATGTGGCGGTTGGCGTGAAAAGTGCGCGCGGCATTGATACACGTAGAGCGGCTGAGGTGCGCTCTGCAAAGGCTTCCCAGGCAGGAGGTTTATCGCCTGGCTAACGCTGGGAAGGTCTTCAGCACGACGGCGTGTTCACGCAGATGCACACGCAGGAAAATGGGATACATATACCACCTCCGGATTTACTCGTACGCAGATATCTGCACATGGGTCTATTGTTGCCTTTTCTCATTGTGTGCAGAGACAACACGCCTCTTGCACTTCTGCCGAGAGTTAAAGATAAACGAGGTGTACCTGTGCCAAGTGCGCATTGTTGTCGGGTTGCTGCTGCCGCACCTGCTGTCGCCAGTGCATGCATGCACAGCGGCATCGGCACAGCAGCTCTCTCTGTGATACTACCTTTCTACGTGGAAGTACATACGCACAGCGATACGCCCACACCCACATATACACGCACACGTCTCTGGATACGCAGAATTTCTCATAATCCTTCAGACGGATACTCGTCCATCCACCCACGTTACCGGAACGGTCTTCCCACTCTTCCAGCTGCGTCTTCGGACAGCGGTGACTACGACCCTCTGCGACACCCAATGCATCTTCCTGCACACCTCGTTCGCTCACAAATATGCCACTCGTCACCGTTATCGCTGCGTACATACATAGACACTGATACGTATGGACGCACATGTTCCGCAGACACACATTGAGTCTACACGTATACATACTTACGTATGTAAGTATGTATAAGCATGTGCACAAAGAAGTGGGTGGCACACACTTCTTTGTACACCAGTGAGGGAAGCTGTCCAGATTTTGTGTGGGCAGGTCTGCTTAAATGTATACCGAACACGGGGAGGTAGACGATATATAAAGAATTGTATATGCGTGTGTGCCGTACGAATGCAGCAGGTGTCTCCTTCCGCAGATGCATACCGCACATCCGTAGTATATGCGTGCGAAAAAGTGTAACAAGTGTGAGTCTTCATTGGTGTGCAACATGTAGCACGCACACATTCCGCCCATGTACGCATTTATATACATGAAATGTACATATATACACATGACTGTTTGTGCGCCTTGAGGATGGTCGGGATGATGCGCGTCGAAGAGGAGCAGACGGAGGGGATGTAGCGTTTCCTTGTAATGGACCCGTGGCCGCCATGGGGAGAAAAGTGACGCGTAAGCGGCTCTCCCAGAGAGGCGTTTAACACCAATCAAGGTCATTGTAATTGAGTCTGTACTTCTACAATAAATCTCGAAGCAGTGCACAAGCTCCGAGTCCGTGTGTGTATACACCCCATCAAATGCGTAGGGCACATCTGTAGCGTGTATATAGATATATATGTGTGTGTCTGTGGTGTGCGATGTGTAGCGCACACACACCGCGTCCTTTTATCCACTTACATTTATAATATAAACATATATACACACAACGGCACACACGTGCATCCATACATACATATATTTGGTGTGGGCTGCACACGCAGATATCTGTGTCTACAGCAGTGAATCACACGCCCTGCATGATATCGGTGCATTTGTCTGAACTGCTGGAAGATCAGCAGATGAATATACGGCGGCGTATGCGTACTAAAAATGTGTGAACGCGTGTGTACCTACATGCAGACAGCAAAAGTTCGTGAACGGCGAGAGCCAGCTATGCGGAAATGGGCGCGCATATGGGAGACACATTTTGCGTGCAGTAGCAGAAGCAGCAGACATGGGCGTTGAAGAGGAACTCTGCACCTTCTCTTCAGCTGCTTTTCGAGACGCTGTGTTTCTTGTCTTTCAGTCAAAATTTCTGACGGAATTTCTTTAACTGCCTCGCGGTAGCAATCCATTGACACCAGCACACATATGCGTTTGCACTCTCCCTCGCGGTCGTAGACCTCGTGACTATATATATATATATATACGTATAAAGAGAAATAAATGGACGGTCGTCTGAACGGAGCGAGGAAGGTCCACAGCAGCCCATAGAGATCACTGGAAGTTCGAAAGTGTGGTGCACACGGGCTTAAGGAGGTGTAGCCGCATGAAAGGGGAGGACGAGCGGATGTGTGTACAGGAAGCGTCAAACGACGCGTAGTGGCTGCTGCTTTGCTGAAACGCATGCAGGTCTGGTGGTCAGACACGCAAAGGAATATCAAAGAGAGAGGAAGTGTATCCGTATGCTGCCTCACTACTATGCCCACCACGCACACGTGAATATTCAAATACAAAGAGTGCGAGCAGCGAGGGTTCTTTTCCTGCGTGAAGCACCCACGCAGAAAGAAGAAATGCCGCTCTCGCAGAATTGCCCGCCTTCACACACACAAAAAATCCCACCGGAAAAAAACCCGGGTATGGCAGTATGTGTTACGTATACAGAGAGATACGCAGTCGTCTCTACGTATTCACGTCAGGATTTGTACTACTTACACACATACAGATACTACGCAAATACTTAAAATATATGTATGTACGTATATACACGTGCGTGCGTGCATACTTTATATATGTGCGTATGTGTCTACGTGCTGACATATATATGTATATGTGTACGTATACGTGTGTAGGTGTATATATACAAGAGCGTATGTACACAAGTGTAGGTTTACACGAATATATATGTGTGCAGATAAATATTTGTATGTGCGTGCATACACGCGTAACAGACGCGCGAGGCCTCAGAGAATATACACCTGTCAACATGTGACCCTCGGCGCTTCGACTGAGGAAACATGCGACAAAGTTTCAAGCAGAGACATATTCAGAACAGTCGACCACTGCTGCTTGTGCTGCATCTTTGTTGCGCCGCCTCGTTGCTGCCGTGCGACGACGGTGTATACACCCGCCGTCACTTCCGCTCTTCATCCTTCGTCGAATTTCTCTCCAGCGGCAGAGTCAGCGAAGAGACTCAAAAAGACAAAGCGAACGAAGAAGCGCCAAAATGTCCATTTCCTTCTCTCATATAGATATACTTACGAGCGAGAGAAAGGAGCAAACGTACATCCCTCTCTCTCTACCTATATATGCATATATATGAGCGAGGGGTAGAAATAAACACTCCTAACTCTTTCTCTCTATATATATGCCCCCCTCTCTATATATCTATATATATACATATATAGATGTATATATATATATATGAGCAAGGGGTAGAAATAAACACTCCTAACTCTTTCTCTCTATATATATGCCCCCCTCTGTCTCTCTACATATATATATATATATGGATATATGAGGGAGAAATAGAAACGAAGACACCCAACTCTTTCTCTCCATATATATTTCTCTCTATATATACATATATATATGAGCGAGAGATAGAAACAACCACTCAAAGCTCTTCCTCTCTCTATATATGCCCCGCTCTCTCTCTCTATATATACGTATATATATATACATATATGTGAGCGAGAGATAGAAGCAAAGACATCCAACTGTTTCTCTCTCTCTGTGTCTCTCCATCTCTCTGTCTCTCTCTCCACATATATATACATATACATATGAGGGAGAGATAGAAACGAAGATACCCACGTCTTTCTGTCTCTCTCCATCTCTCTGTCTCTCTCTATGTGGATACAGGAGCGGGAGATATGAACAAAGACACCAAAGTCTTTCTCTCTATATATATTTCGCCCTATATATATACATATATGTATGGGCGAGAGATATAAACAAACACACCTAACTCTATCTATCTATATATATACGTGTGAGACATAAACAAACACACGTAAAACTCTTTTTCTCTCTCTCTATATATATACATATATATATGTATATGCGTGCGCGTATGTGTTTCCACAAAAGAGTGGATTCGTTTGATATGAGTAGAAGCGGATGTAGAAGAGGAGGAGAAGTTCTCCTGCGACGGGAGCCGCACACTCGTGGTGCATGGCGACTTTGTCACCTATGCTTTGCCTGCAGCGAAGAAAAACAGTTCGTAAAATGTTGTGTTGGAAGTCCACGAAACTTCCTCCTTCCTCTCTTCTCCCCAGACATCTTGTAGTAGACACCTCCCCCCATAAACATACATATACATATATGTATGTGCGCATGTACGTACACATACATATGTATATCCACATACACAAATACATGGATATACACGTATGTATATCTGCAAATGGACGCATATATAAATATATATATATGTATATATACAGTCATGTGAGAGCAGGTCCAGTGCCCGACGAGGCAGCTGGCGCACACACACTACAACTCCGCTTCCCTTTCTCAGCGGCAGAAGAGGAAAACACTTTTTTGACGGGGAGGGCGTCGCCCAGCAGGTTGTCCTGCGTGCTTCTTTTTTTTGCTCTGCTGATGCTGCTGCATGCGCACCTCGCTTTTCTCTGCTGGGCCGCTGCTCTCCTTCGCCCGTCCCTGCTGCTGTTGCTGCTGCTGATCTTCCTCCCTCTTTCTCAAGCAAGTCGACAGCTAAAATACGGCGACGCTGCTGCAGCAGCTTCTTGCCACCTCGGTCCGCTACTCCTCCTCCCCCTCCTCCTCGTCCTCCGCTCTTCTCCTGCTGCTCCTGCTGCTGCAGACGCTTTCCGCCTCCTGCTGCTGCGCCTTACTTCGCCCTGCGCATATGTTACATATATGCGTGTACGTACGCGTGTAAACTTGTTTCTTCATATATATACATATATGTGTGGATTTCTATGTGTCCTGCTGGCTAGGAAAACGCAACAGCAAAGGTTCTTCCCTCCCCACATTTTGGGGTTGCAGCGCGTCAGCGGTCAGCGGTGGCTCAACATCCGCAAACTCACCTCCTCCTCTCTGCAGTTCCTGCGGGCGCTGCTGCTGCACCGTCACCCGCTGCTCGTGCTGCTGCCGAGGCTGCTGCTGCCGTCCTTGCTCCTGCCGTTCTTGCTCTCGCCATTCGTGTTCCTGCCACTTTTGCTCCTGCCGATCTTGCTCCTGCCATTCTTCCTGCTGCCGGTCTTGCTGCTGCCGCTCTTGCTGCACCTCTTCAGTCTGCTGCTGCTGCTGCTCTCCTGGTCCCAAGGGTGCCGGCATCTGCTCTGTGCTTTCCTGCCTCTCTGTCCACCTCTGCAGCATTCTTTCTGCTTGACCCGCTCCGCCGCCTTCTCCGCCTCCTCCTCCTCCTCTCCTGTGCTCCTGCTGCATCCCTACATTCAAGAGGCATTGCGGCTGTCCCTCTTGCTGTCGATTTTGCTCCTGCTTCTGCTGTCGCCGCTCCTGCTGCTGCTGTTGCTGTTGCTCCTGTTGCTGTTGCAGCTGCTGCAGCTGACGCTGTTGCAGCTGTCGCTGTTGCAGCTGCTGCTGTTGCAGCTGTTGCTGTTGCAGCTGTTGCTGTTGCAGCTGTTGCTGTTGCAGCTGTTGCTGTTGCAGCTGTTGCTGTTGCAGCTGTTGCTGTTGCAGCTGTTGCTGGTGCTCCTGCTGCTGCTTTTCCTGCTGCTGCCTCCCGCCTTGCTGTTCTTCCTGCAGCACATCCCGCAGCGCATCATACCTGCTGCTGCTGTTGCTCGCGTCCGCCCTGCTGCTCTGCTCGGCGACACAAACCACCTCTGGTAGCTGGCCTGCTGCTCCAGGAAATCGGAGTGTGCTGCTGCTACAGGGAGGAGATACCTGTTCGCCGGCTGAAGACGAGACACTGACCTCCTGCTGCTGCTGCAAGGCCCCCCGCTGCTGCGATCGATGGCTCCAGCGCTGCTGCTCGGAGTCTCTCTGACGCCCGCTCTGCTGCTCCTGCTGCTGCTTCTCCTCCTCTTCCTTCTGCTGCGGTGCAAGCAGCAGCTGCCGCTGCTTCCCTCGCGGACGTAGCTGCTGAGATGACTCCAGGTGCTGCAGCCCCACAAACAGCTGTTGCTCCTCCTGCGAATCTCGCTGACGGTGTAGCGGCTGCCCCACCTCGTGAGGGACGTCCGGCGGCTGCTGCTTCTCCGACTGCCGCACGTCCTGCTGCTGCTTCTGCTGTTCCGGCTGCTGCGCATCCAGCGGATGTTGCTGCTGCTGCAGCTCCGTCGTGCGGGTGTCCCGCGGCTCGTTGTTGTGTGCAGCAGCAGCAGACACGAAGAGGCTGCTGCTTTCCCCCCTGCAGCTGCTGCGGCTGCTGCGGCTCGACGCGTGGGCAGACAGCGAGGCCGCCGATGACGACGGGTCATCGAAGAAGCTGCTGCTGCTGCTGCTGCCGGCTGCTCCGAAGGATGCTGCTGCTGCTACCGGCGTTGAGGTCGTCGCTGCAGCACTTAAGGCAAAAGGCAGCAGCTGCTCCTGCTGTCGCGTTTCCTCTTCTGCTGCATGCGAAATCGCAGGTGTGTCCTTCTGCCGCAACAATTGCTGGCAGTCTGGAGCAGCAGCAGCAACACCCACCGGCTGCTGGGGGGGACCAGCTGGCGCCGCAGCAGCAACACCAGCATCTCTCAGCTGCAAGAAAAGAAAGACATTCCGGTGCTCCTGCTGCGCCGGCTGCTGCTCCTGCTGCTTCTGCCTTGTTGCTTCTCGCCAACAGTCTCTATCAGCAGCAGTGCCTGCTGCTGTCTCGTGACGCACCACAGCGTACCGACTCTCATCTACCTGCTGCCGCTGCTGCTGCTGGTCCCGCTCCTCCTCCTCCTCCTGTGCCAGCGGCATCGAAGAAAAAACAAGCCCACCATTTTCACCAGCATGCTGCTTCCTGCAGACGAATTCCAGCTGCTGCTGTCCTTCAGACTCCCCAGAAATATGCCGCTGCTGCTGCTCCCGCCGCTGCTGCACGCCCTGCTGCCCCCCCTCCCCGTGCTGCAGCTCTTGCCACGGGGGGAGGGGCTGCTGCCACTGTGGCTGCTGCTGCGGCTGCTGCTGTTGCTGCGGCTGCTGCTGCTGCTGGTGTGGCTGCTGCTGCTGCGGCCGCTGCTGCTGCGGGACCAATCGGTGCTCCTTCGACTTTGGCTCCTCCTGGGCATGCAGGAAGTGGGTATGCGCGTGGTGTGGGAACTCTGTCACTTCCTCCTGCTGCTGTTGCTGCTCAGCCGGAGATGCAGACAGCCGCTGCTGCTGCTGCGACTCGCGTGGCGACTGCGCGTGCTGCTGTGGCGGGGCCTGTCCTGAACCGCCGTGCATCAGGCAGACGTCCTGCTGCTGCCCATCTCGTCCCGGCTGCGGCTTGTGCTGCGGCTGATGTAGGCGTCCCTGCTGCTGCGGAGGCTTCTGTGGCTGCTGCTGCTGCTGTCGATTTTCCCGCAAATGCGAAGCGGGAGACGACGGCAGCAGCACCGGCCAAGGCTCGTCTAAAGTAAACGCGGAGGCGCAGCCCGACTCAAGTGCCTCTAACATGCTGACAATTCTCGCACTTCGATGCTGCCGCTGAATATCACGCAGCTCTTCATCTTCCACCTGCGGCTCCTCTCTCCGCTGCTCTTGCTGGTGCACTTGCTGCTGCTGCTGCTCCTGCTCGGTCTGTTGCACCTCTTCGGAGTGCTGCTCCTGCTCTGACTGCTGCTCCTGCTCTGCCACCTCCTGCTGCTGTTGCACCTCGTGTCGCAGCAAGCCTTGTTTTGTAAAGGCCTGCTGCTGCGGCGTGGACGCCGCTGCCGCTACGCCCCAGGGAGACGCACCCGGCAGCTGCTGCTGTCGCTCAAGGGGCTCCACCACCGCTCCCACCCTACGCTGCTGCTGCGTCTCGTCCAGCGGCTCTTGATGCTCCAGCTGTTGCAGCTGCAGTGGGGGTGCTGCGCCTGCATCACCTGGTGTCTCCCCTCTTGCTGCTGCTGCTGCTGCTGTTCCCGGAAAAGGAGTGTCGCCTTCTGCTGCGAACAACCCACCTGTTGCTACTGCCTCCGTTGTCGCTGCTGCTGCTGCCTGCAACGCACCCGCGCCTCTCACAGAGCTGTGCGAGCGATCGACGACTACTGGCGTCCCTTCCTCTGCTGCTGCAGCAGGAGGAGCGCCTCCGGCTAGGCAAAATCGACAGACAGCTGCCGCTTTCCCGTCTGCTGCTGCTGTCGCACCTGTCCCTGCGGCATCTGCTGCTGTCGCACCTGCTGCTGTTGCTGCTGCGACTGCGGTTGCTGCTGTTATTGTTGCTCCGGCTGGTGTTGCTGCTGCCGCTGCTTCTCCCGCGGCCCCTGGTGCTGTAGGCGTGGTAGGGAGTGGCGCTGCTCCTTCTCCGTCTCCCCCTGCCGCTGCCGCCGGTGGCGTTGCTGCTGCTGCTGCTATTGACGCAGTTGTCGGCAGCTCTGCTCCTGCTGCTCCGCGCCCCCCGCGATGCATGCGAAAAGTCAGTCCTGGCCAAGGATGCGCCAATTCTTCAAACAGAATCTGCTCTTGCAACTGCAACGAACGCTCCAGGTCCGGTGGCAGACGCCGCTGCTGCTGCACGCGCTGCTGTTGCTGCTCACGACGCCGCACCTGCTGCTGCTGCGATTCATGCTGCTGCTGCTGCAGAGGCATCTCCAGCCCTTCTTCCTGATCACCAGGCACCTGCTGCTCTTTGCGCCGCAGTTCCCCTCGCAGAGGCAGCAGCTGCTGCTGCGGCGGCTCCTGCAGACGCGGCTGCACAGGCAGCAGCTCCTGCTGCCGAGGCGACGACTCGCGCTGCTGCTTCTGCTGCTGCTCCTGCTGCCGCTCGTGCTGCCGCTCCTGTTGCGGCTCCTGTTGCTGCTCCTGTTGCTGCTCCTGCTGCTGCGCTTGCGGCTGCTTCTGCTGCTGCGCTTGCGGCTGCTCCTGCTGCTGCTCCTGCGCTGCTGCGGCTGCAGCTGGCCACTCGAGGGCCAGGGCCTGCAGCGACGCTGCTACGCTCGTGGCGTCAGGAAGATAAGACTGTTGCAGGGCAGCAAATTCCTGCTGGGGCAGCAGCACCAAGTCCTTGCAGTCAGAAGGCGAATTCGAGCTCAGCAGATCTGTCACGAGGAGCAGCAAGCACCCCACACGGCTAGACATTCCTCTTTTCACCCTCCCTAACACACACATACATAACATCTGAATGCCTGCATGCACACATATATTTATACATACATATGTTTGTATCTTTACCGGTGTTGTTAAGCACGCACACATACCGTGTACGTACGTAATTGATAGAAGAGAAATACACACATATATACATACACACACGTCTAAATATGTGGAGAAGTTACTACTGAAATAGAGACAGCAGCATAGAGAGAGAGAGAGAGAGACAAAAAGAGATAGACAGATAGATATAGATAGATATGTATAGGTATACATAGATATAGAGAGATAGATATAGATAGATGTAGATGGATATAGATGGATACATAGGCAGACGTAGATAGATATACACATATATAGATAGATATAGATAGATATAGATAGATAGATAGATACAGATAGATGCAAATGGATAGATATAGATGGATAGGTATAGATGGATAGATATAGATGGATAGATATACACATATACATATATATATATACATATATATATATATAGATAGATAGATAGAGGAAGACAGAGAGATATACGTAGAAGCGAAATACATATACATACACACATATATACACGTGTGGAAGACTTACAACTGAGACCGAGACAGCAGCATATATATATATATATACATGTAGATAGAGAGACGGACAGATACATACATATATATATATGCGTATATATATATATATATGCGTATATATATGTGCCGGCTGGTTCGAATGTGAGTTAGCGTCTCAGGTGCCGGAGTATATGTTGATGAAGAGAGAGATAGAGAGACGCGCGGAGACGCATGCAGCCGTATATACGTGTGAACATGCGGAGGTGGGTATATATTATATGTAGAGGTCGGTGGATAATACGCAGGGAAAGGGGGCACGAATAGAGAAGAGGCGGTGAAGAAGCACGTTAAAAAAAAAGACGCAGCAGCACCCCGCTGCATGCAGAGAAGGCCGCAGCAGCCACACCCACCTACATATACCGTCCACTAACAACAAATACACATACATACATATATATGTATATAGTCAACTATATTCATACACATGTATATATGTATGTATCTGTCTATCTGTCTATATATTTATATATTCATATGTAGATACACATGTATATATTATTTTCAATGAAAATATGTATATTGTAATACTTAGACATATATTCACATATATTCACTAACAACATATACACATATATACATATATATGTACGTATCTGTCTATCTGTCTATATATATATATATATCTTCATATGTAGATACATATATATATATATATATATTATTCTCGATGAAAATATGTATACTGTAATACTTAGACATATATTCACATATATATATGTCACTCAGAGGGAGAGACAGGAAGAGAGAGACGTCTGTCCTGCTGTCACTGCAAAGGCCCCCCCCCCCTTCACCGGTGGAGGTTCCCGCTGCAGGCCTGCAGACGCCATACGCGCGCAGTGCGACCCAGCAGCGAAGGAGACAGCAGAATTGAAGACCCACCACACACGTCCGTATACGTGCGAATATTTTAAATGATGCAGACGCATGCAATATATGGAGGGAGACGGCGGAGACAGGAGACGTGGCCACCGAAGGACGATGGAGACGGAGACGGAGACGCCCTCGCGACGGAGAAGACCAGGAAAAAAACAGCAGAAGAGACGGGGAGGTGTATATATGTACGCGTCTATATATTAATATAAATAGGGGGAAGAGACTGGGACACACCTACGTACATGTTTATATATACACAGCTGGAAGGGCAGCAAAAGAGAGGGACGCAGATATAGACCTGCGCGCCCACCTCCACGTATATAGAGGGAAGTCAGCAGATTTGCGTGGGCGTGTGTCTACAAATATGGACGGCCATGCAGGTCGCAAAGACAGTTTTTCAGAGACAAGACATGCAGCAGCAGGTGGAGTCCCACCAAGCAAATCGACCGATGACGTATCCGCTTCAACTTCCTGCTGCAGTCTCCCTCGTTTCTCTGCTGCCGCGTCCGTCTCCGCCTGTCCCTCTTCTTCTTCCGCTTCCGCCTCTGCTGCTACTTCACTCCTGCCGCTCTCTCCTGCTGCTGCTGGCAGCTCTCCTGCCTCCGGGGAAGTGGGGGAGCACGCAACAGCAACAGCAGCAACAGCAGCAACAGCAGCAGCCGGGGCCGCGGCAGGAGCTTCACGAGACGCCGACTTCCGCTCCCCCTTCTCCCTCGGCGACCGCCCTCCCGCCGCGCTCTCGCCCGCGCCGCCCTGCATGCCTCTCTCCTCCTGTTGCACCTGCTGCTGTTGCAGCTGCTTCTGTTGCACCTGCTGCTGTTGCAGCTGCTGCTGTTGCACCTGCTGCTCTTGCAGCTGCTGCTGTTGCACCTGCTGCTGTTGCAGCTGCTGCTGTTGCACCTGCTGCTGTTGCGGCTGCTGCTGTTGCAGCTGCTGCTGTCGCTGTTGCTGCAGCTGCTGCTGTCGCTGCTGGTGCAGCTGCAGGTGGCGTCGCTCAAGCTGCTGCTGCAGCAGCTCCTGCTGTCGCTGCACCTGCTGCTCCGCCTGCGTCTGTTGCTGCTGATGATGCCGACGTCTGCGGGTCAAATTCTCGTCCCCTCCTGAGCAGCAAAAACGGCGTACCTCACCACCACCACCACGCATGCAACCATACATATACATTTAGACACACATATATATAGTCCTTCTCGTAGAGGAGATAAACTTGTACGCCACGTAGGTGCAGCAGAGAGACATGGGAATACAGGAGGAGAAAACGTGTTGAAGTTCACTCTTCTGTTCTCTCCATCCCCCTCCTTCTGCTCTCTGTTGAAAAGTCCTCGCAAAGTGGGAGTCTCTCTCTACAGAGGCAGAGGTGCTGCGCCACCCGCACGAAGCAACAGCAGATATTCTGTTGAGACTTCCACGCGGCAAAACATAAAAGAAGGAAACCAAACACATATCTCTACACAGATATATGTATAATACATTACGTACATGCATATATATATATATACATGCACATGATACACGTATATGATGTACATATATATATATATATACGCACTATCTTGCTGTCTGTCTCTGTGTCTCCCTCTCCCTCTACATATATACATACTCTCCAGTTCTCTCTATCTATCTATATATATACATACATACTATCTTTGCCGCTCCCTTTCTTTCTATATACACACATAGATATATACACATATATATATATATATATATACTATCCTTCTCTCTCTTTATATATATATATATTAGCCTTCTCTGTGTCACTCTCTCTTTCTCTCTATATATATACATTTACATACTATCCTGCTGTCTCCGTCTCTTTCTACATATATCTCTCATACACATGTATACATACGTACGTGTGCCCTTCGTATTCTTCCCTTTCTATGTATATATATATATGAGTATATGTTGAAGAGTAGGCTGCAGACAAGTTTTTGTGTAGTAGTACCCATTCATTCTCGCTCATCGCTGTCTGCAGATGTTGCACCAGCCGAAAACGCGCGCCTGGCAACCGCCGTCTAACGCGAGCGCATGCGCGTCCTCGTGGCCTCGCGCTCCAGCGCGCAACGCTGGTTCTGCTGCCACATGCAGACGGCGTGCTGCTGCAGATCTACTGCTCCTGCTGCTGCTGCACGTGTGCCACTGCTGCTGATGTGACACTGCTGCTGATTTGCTGCTGCTGCTGCACGTATCCCGCTGCTGCTGCTGATTCACTGCTGCTGGTGCTGCAGGTGTACCACTCCTGCTGCAGATTTGCTACTGCTGCTGCTGCACATGTCCCCCTGCTGCTGCGTGTATGTGCATAAGACTCAGTCCTGGGTGCGGTGCTGCCGCGTCCACCTGAGATGACTCTCCTAACAACAGCAGCCCTCCCAGTTGCGCTGCTGCCGCTCGTGGGCATGATTCCGCCCACTTCCTCCGCCTCTTGCTGCTGTTGCTCTTTGCTGCCGCTGCTGCTGCTCTCTGCTGCTGTTCTCTGCCGCTGCTGCCGCTCCTTGCGGACCCGCTCACGTCCTTCGCCTCCTGCTGCCCCTGCTGCTCTCTGCTGCCGCTGCCGTACGAGAAGGTCGGGCCAGAGTGAAGTTCTGCGAGCAGTTCTCTGCAGGTGCTACGAATACATACACATACGCCCACAAATACGTATCTGCGATTCTGCCTCTATATATATGTGTCTACATAGCCGTGTGTGTACATTTCTGTGTGTCTACATATGTGTGTGTCTACATATCTCTGTGTCTCCCCACAGCTGTGTCTACGTATCTCTGCGTGTATACAGCTGTGTCTACGTAGCTGTCTACATGTGTGTGATCTACGTCCCCGTGTCTACATATCTGCGTCTATATGCATGTATATGTGTGTACACGTGTGTCTACACACCTATGTCTACCTACGGGTGTCTAGGTATCTCTGTGTACGTATATATCGATACAAACATGTATTTATACATATATATATATATGTATGCTGCAGGAACAGATAAACAGGAAATTTTTAGGCTGCTACACGAGGAGCTGGTGAGTCACGGGCTCCATACGAAGGCCACAAGTGCATGCGCAGACCGCTTGGTCCTTTGTGACCCAGCAGGTCCTACACTTCAAACGACAGGCAGCAGCAGAAGCCGCAGCAGCAATGTCTCTCTCTGCCTCGCACGCTTATTCCGCATTTGCTTTGCCTTGCTGGTTCCTGCTGCTGCTGCTTGTGAAGCGCCGCTACGGCTCCTGCCTGCTGCACCTGCTGTTGTTCCTGTTGCTGGTTCTACTGCTGATCCTGCTGCTGACGCTGCTGTTGCTTCTGCTGTTGCTCCTGCTACTGATGCTGCACGGTTGGGGGAAGTGGGGACGTACCGGGATGCAGCGCAGCAGCAGAGGAGGCCGCGGGCCGCGCGTGAGCGGCTGCAGCAGCAGCAGCGGCACGGCGCTGAAGATTCCGGACAGAAAAATAGGAAAAGGGCAGGCCGTCGATCGTAAGACGGAAGTGACCGCACCCTGCCTCGTAGAAAATCGTAAAGAGGCGATCCTGTAGAGGCCAGCTGTAGAGAAACTTTGACGCTCGCATGCTGACAAAAAACCAGCAGAAGCAGCAGCAAAACCGGCGAGCGTGCATGCGGCCGATGCAGCAGCACACGCCGCAGCAGCAGGGGCGGCAACATTAGAAGCAGCAGCAGCATCAGGTGCAAGGCAGCAGCAGCAGGTGCAAAGTAGCAGCAGCAGGTGCAAAACAGTAGCAGCAGCAGGTGCAAAGCGGCAGCAGCACCAGGTGCAAAGGAGCAGCAGCAGCACGTGCAGACCACATGCTTTGCTTCTTCGGCCGGCCGCAGTGGCAGCAGCAGCACGCGCACTATCAGCTGTTCCTGGGGGAGGGGCACACAGCAGCAGCACCTGCAGCAGCGGCACCGCATGCAGCAGCGGCGTGAGACACGGCAGCAGCAGCAGCTGCAACAGCGCAACACACTGGTGCACTGCAGCAGCAGATGTACACAGAGACAAGCGCAACTCGCGGAATAGGAGGAGCAGCAGCTGCAACTGCGGAGGGAAGAGCAGCAGCAACAGCACCGAAGCAGGAGAAGCAGCCGGTGGGAGAAGTAGCGGATCGAAAGTGACAGCAGAGAGGGCAGCAGCCGCAACGCGAAAGCAGCAGCGTCGAGAAGGGAGGACCCGAGCCGCTGCTACACGAAGAGTGAAGCAGCAGGGACACGTCTAGAAAGACGGCCGCCGTAGCAGCACGTCCAAGGACCCTCCGGAGCAGCAGTAAAGTAGCGGCAGCACCAGCAGAGAGCAGCAGCAGAGAGCTGCAGGAGAGAGCGGCAGGAGGGAGCGGCAGGATAGAGCGGCAGGGAGAGCAGCAGGAGGAGCACATCAGAAGAGGAGCAGCAGAAGCGTAGCAGCATAGCTGAGGGTTGCTACGGTCTGCCTACTGCTGCTGCTTCTTCTTCTTCCCACCTGCAATTCTACCTGCCTTCACGGCCTCTGTGCTGTTAGCGCTGTGGTTGGTCTGCTGCTGCTGCTTGTCCTGTCTAGCGCTCCTGCTGCTCTCCAGTTGCTGCTGCGGCACTTCCTCTGCCACATCTGCTGCTGCAGCAGACTAGCTCGTGCTCCTGAGTGCCCGCGCAAATCCCTGCTAACGCAGCAGCAGTCTGCGTCCTCTGCTGCTGCTGCTGTTGCGCCCTTGCCGCTACAGCCACTGCTCCTGCGAAGGCGTCTGAAAATCCTTCTCCTACAGATGCGGCGCTCCTTCTGCTGCTGTTGCTGCTTCTGCTGCTTGGGGATGCGCAGCAGCACTCGTCGCGTAGAGGCCCGTGCGACAGCTGCCGCGCAGACGCTACAGCAGCAACTATCACTACTACTACTACTACCCCTACGCATGCGACCGTTTCACCCGTCCAGCTGCTGCTGCTGCTTTCTCCCCGTATTAATTATCCCTTCCCCCCCCTGCTGCTGCAGCAGTTTATTCCCCGCGACATATGGCTGCCAGTGCCTGCGGCTGCTGCTGCTGCTTCTGTGTCGTGCAGATCCCTCCGCCTGCTGCTGCTTCTGCTGCGCTGTATCAGCTGCTGCTCCGAAGCGCGCCCTCTGGTGGGGTGTACGTACACCTGCTGCTCATAAATCGCCTTCCGGTCGACGACCAGACGCTTCCTTCCCGAAACCTTCGAATGATAGAACTCCACCTCGTGCTGCCTCCCACGCACAGCCACCACCTGCAAATGTTGCACACGTCAACAGCACCTCCTCCTACTCAAACAAAAGAAAGTCCGCGGCCCTGCAGGCACATGCATATCTTCTTGTCCACGTGCTCATCATATATAGACAGACAGACAGAGGCATACGTACAAACTTGCATATATATAGAGAGAGAGAGATTCATATATACGTATTTGAATACATACATATATATGAATACATGTGCATATATGTGTGTACAGATAAAGCATATATATGCATACATATACACGTGTATACATATATATACATAGGAATGTGCACACGCAGATACAGATATCCAGACAATTGCATGACAGAGAGAGAGAAAGAGTAGCAGCAGTTGAGGGGCAGGTGGAGGTTCTCCGCCCTCTATACGAGGTGTATATACACCTGCGTCTCTGCAAGCGAAGACCGACGCGTAGGGACAGCGAACATGCAGCCAAAAGGGAGAGAGACGCGACGCGAAGAAGGATACGACCCCACGAAAACCACGGAGGAGGTTGCTGCTTCGTAGCAGCAGCAGCAGCAGCCTGGGCCTCCTCCGTGGACCTGTCTCACCCGCAACACTTTCCCCCGGAACGGAGCACAGATCCGCCCTCAATCTCCACCGAAGCACGCGTGGGAGACACGGAGACAGCGGGAGACAGAGGGAGACAGGGGGGGAGACAGGGAGACAGGCAGGGGAGACAGCGGGAAGCAGCGGGAGGCAGAGGGAGACAGAGGGAGACGGGGGAGATGGGGGGAGACAACGGGAGACGGGGAGACAGAAAGGGGGAGACAGCGGGAAGCAGCGGGAGACGGAGGGAGACGGAGGGAGACGGGGAGACAGAAAGAGGGAGACAGGGGGAGACGGATGGTGGGAACGAGCACGTCTGCTGAGAGAAACAGAGAGAGAGAGAGCAGGCAGCAGCACCACAAATGCAGACATATATATATACGTATAGAGAGGAAGAAGACGTTGTATGTGTGTGTGTGTGTCACTTTATAGGGACGTCAGTTTGGTGGAATTCGAAGGAAAAGGAATTCGCACAGAAGAAGAGACGAAGAAGAAGAAGAAGAAAAGGCAGGCCAAGCTGACCCATCGGTAACGAATTTTGGAGCTTTCGATCGTCTGCCCCACGTGCTCCACCGTCGCCGCGAGCGCCTCCACATCATCATCGTCGAGCAGCAGCCCGCCCGAAGAAGAAGCAGCAGCAGCAACAGCAGCAGCGTCCCCTGGCGCCAGGCCGGCAGCCACTGCAGCAGCAGCCACCTCGGGGGGCCGTCGCATGTCCGCAGCAACAGCAGCGCCGGCCGGTCGCCTTCTCTCGTCGCTCTCCCTCCCCGTCGCTCCTCCTGGTCTTGCCCCTGCTACCGCTGCTGCCGGCACTCCTGCTGCTGCTGGTCTTGCCGCTCCCGCTGCGGCTGGCACTCGCACTGCTGCTGCTGGCACTCCTGCTACTGCTGCTGCCGGCATTCCTGCTGCTGCTGCTGGCAT
>KL647300.1:644617-667465 GCA_000727475.1 Sarcocystis neurona | reverse complement strand
GCTGCTGCTGGCATTCCTCCTGCTGCTGCCGGCATCCTGCTGCTGCTGCCGGCATTCCTGCTGCTGCTGCCGGCATTCCTCCTGCTGCTGCCGGCATTCCTCCTGCTGCTGTCGGCATTCCTGCTGCTGCTGCCGGCATTCCTCCGGGGGATGCTGGCACTCCTGCTACTGCTACCATCCCTGCTGTTGCTGCTGGCACTCCTGCTGCTGCCCCTGCAGGCCAGTAGCTGGGCCCCGGGCTGCCGTGAAGATGCGGCTGCATCTGCTGGGAAGGATCCACCAAAATGCGAGTCACCTGCACCACTCGCTGCTGCGACGGCAGCTCTGCTCCTGCCGCCCCTGCTACTCCTGCTGCTGCTGCTCGTCCTGCTTCTACCCCCGCTGCTCCTCCTCCTCCTCTTCCTCCTCCTTCTGTCAAATGCTCCCGGTGCGGATGCTTCCGCTGCTGGAGGTGGTGATGCGGCGCAGCTGCTGCTGCTGCTCCTCTTGCTGGCACTTCCAGGAAGTGCGGCTCGGGCCTGCTGCTGTGGCTGCTCCTGCCGCTGCTGCTCCACGACGCTTCGTGTCTCCGCCGCCGAGGCACAAGCGCAGCCGCCGCAGCAGTCCCCGGGGTCTCGGCATTGCCTCGTGGAAGCAACGAAGCAGCAGAAGGCGAGGACGCAAACGAAGAAGAGGACAAAAAAGAAGACGAGGAAGACGACGACGAAGAAGAGGGACGAGGAGAAGAAGAGGGAGAAGAAGAGGAAGGAAATGGCGCAGCATCAGAAGGAGAAGGGGAGGGGGAAAAGAACGCAGAAACGCATGCAGGATTGTCCGCACTGCTTTGCCGAGGCGCTGCTGCAGCGGCTTCTCGACGGCACCGGAGCCCGTCGGCGCCCCCCACCGCTGCTGCGGCTGGCGCTGCGGCCCCCCCCCTCCCCCAGTCCGTCATGGCATGTACCTCATCAAAAACAGCAGGGGGGTGAAAAAAAACGCAGAAGCAAAGACGAAGAAGAAGAAGACGAGCACACGGTGAAGAGGACAGCAAACTCCGGAGGGAGACGCGAAGCGGGAGGAGGAGACGGGGCTGAAGAGGAGACGAGGAGGAGACGCAGAGACAACGCGACGCCACGAACAGCAGCCCCAAGTGGAGAGAAGGGGTGAAGACGAGTTCTTCGTGCAGAAGAAAAGAAGAGGGACAGAGAAGAGAAAGGAAAAGAAAAAGAAGACGACGCGCAGGAGGGGAGACGTGCGAAAACGTGTCTCGCCCAGGGGACGACGTGGGGAGACCGCGGAGACGGAGGAGACCGAGGAGGGGCGAGACGGAAGGGGAAAACAGACAGACGAGAAGAAATGCAGACGAAGAAGAAGACGAAGAAGAAGTGCTCAGATGCAAACCGCTGCGTCTGTTTCTTCTGCTGCTGCTGCTGGTGCTCTGGCTGGGCAGCAGCAGCAGCAGCAACGCATGCGCGGCAGCAGGCGAGGGCAGCAGCAGCAGCAAGACAGAAGCAGCAGGAGAAGGAGAAGAAGCGCTTCCTCGCCGCGGCCGACGAAACGAGAGAAGAAGAGGACGGACGCAAGAAGGGGGACGCAGTGAAAGGAAAGGAAACCCCCGCTGGCCCACCTCGCGAAGAGGTCAGGGCGCACACTTCACCCCACAGACAGCAGCAGCGGAAAGGAGGAGAGGAGACGGCGGCGTCGCTGTCTCCGCCGAAGAAACGAAGCGTCTTCCAGAAGAAGTGCTGCCTTAAAAGCGCAGCATCCCACCCCTCACGCATCAGCTCAAGAGGCGCTTCTTCTACAAACACATCTATATGTGTAGTAGTAGTAGTATTCTATATTAGTATGGCGTGGGGTCTACGTGATACGTGCACATATCTTCCTGCAGTGAAGGAGCCGGCGAGGGAGATGCACCCCAAAAAGTGTGTCCGCATGCAATGCCGAAAATTCCTTCTTGTTCTCCTCCTCCTGTTCTACACGTCTGTAAATATATCTACCTCACCTACGTACATATATCTGTTCCCCGATACAAACAGAGGCCTATACCTACATACACGTGTATATTGTCCTACATGTATATATATGTGTGTCTGCCCGTGTACGTATATATGTGTGTATGTATAGATAGATGCATGTCTCTCTCTCTATATATGTCATATAGAAATTCCAGAGATTTATATATGTGCTTATACATATCAGACGACGGTACATACATATATATTAGATCCTTCTTCTTCACACATATCATATTTAGATGTATACCTTGCAGTATTCACCCACGTGTAACACACACGTGTATCGAAGAGATGTATACACGTATGTATATAGGTTGAATTCCTTTCAAGAGGCACACACACGTATATTGTAGAGTACTTCATACATATCAGATACATATCCGAAGAATGCTCCATGCATGCCTCAAATAGGTCTTCGCCAAATTTAGAGAGAGACAGAGAGACGCATGCTACACACACGAGGGAGACGAGACGCGGGCTCGGCTGCAAAGCAGCACGGAAGTCCCGCGCGGGTGACGCGAGCGACTGCCCCCCCCACAAAATCGCTACGATCTCCACGTCGATTCGTTGGCAGCAGCGCGCAGCACTACTTCGTCTCCTCTACTTTCTGCTTCATATATGCTTCAAGTCAATACGTATATACCTACGGAAAACATATACGCACATATATATACACACACGTATATAGGGGACGTCTACATTGACGTAGAGATAAACACACACAAATGTAGATCTACGTTATATATGTTCGGGTGGAGAGGAAATCTATAGTCACGTGAATACATATATATATCTACGTAGAATAGACGGACTAGAGGAGAGAATGCCTTTGCCAAGGGGGATATATACGTATGTTATAATAGGTACATGTAGACACACACAGAGACAGAGACGGGGAGACCACGTATATATAGATATATATGTAGATAGAGGAAAAGTTAGAGAGTACGTGTGTATCGATACATACGTACAGGTATATATATACAGATAGAAAGACTACGTGTATATCGATGTATGTGTATGTAGGTGTATGCAGGAAGGGAAGATTTTCCGGTTCGCAAGGAGGGGCGCGCTGGCAGAGCAGAGCGCACACGGAGAAGACGGAGAGGAGACGAAGAAGAAGACGGAGGAGAGCCGAGTTGGGCGTTTGAAAGAGCGCGAGCTTCTACACTCTGGTAGAAATGAATAGAAGTGCTGCATGCAGGAAATCTGCATGCACCCCCCCACGCGCCGCCCACGCATCCCAAATAGAAGACAGGGAGACACACTTCTGGGGGAGAAGAAAAACTTCCGAGATTCA
Source organism: Sarcocystis neurona (assembly GCA_000727475.1). NCBI lineage: Eukaryota > Apicomplexa > Conoidasida > Eucoccidiorida > Sarcocystidae > Sarcocystis > Sarcocystis neurona. The sequence goes on along the minus strand of KL647300.1, from coordinate 664,171 downwards.
GCTGCTGCCTCCCTGTCCTTCTCTCCACAAATCCCACCAGCAGCTGCTGCATCCCTCGCTCACGCGCCAGGCCCTGAGCACGCTGCTGCCTCCGCACCGCTCTGCTGCATCTGCTTCCTGCTACGGCTGCTGCATCTGCTTCCTGCGACCGCTGCTGCATATGCTGCTTGGCGTGGGGCTGCTTCTGCACCTCCGCATGCCATATCTGCTGCTGCCGCATCTTGGGCTCCTCTCGCACAAGCTCTCCTCCTCCTCCGGCTGCTGCTGCTGCTGCTCTGACTGCTGCTGCTCACACTCCTGCTGCTCCGGCTGCTGCTGCTGGTGCCCCCCCGGCTACCCTCTGCGACCCGAGAAATTGCCCCGACAGAGCGCGCGCTGCTGCACCGCCCTGGGCGGCCCAATCTGCTGCTGCTGCGGCCCTTGCTACCGCTCCTGCTGCCGCTCCTGCTGTAGTTCCTGCTGCCGCTCCTGCTGCCGTTGCTGCTGCCGCTCCGGCTGCCCTTGCTGCTGCCTCTGCTGCTGCCGTTCCTGTCGCCGCCGCTGCTGTCTCTGCTGCTGCGCCTGCTGTTGCAGCTGCTGCTGCTGTCACGTCGAGTGCGAGAGTTTTCCTGTGGTTGGGAAGGCGCGGCGACTGGACCTCGGGAAAGTTTTGCTGCTCAGCCCGCAGGGCTGCTGCTGCTGTCACCGAAATAGGGAGCGGCGGGCGCGCTGCTGCTGCTGCCACCAAAAACTCAACAGAGGCTTCTGCTGCGGCTTCTGCTGCGGCTTCTGCTGCTGCTCCTGCTGGTACTCCGACAGCAACACGGGCGTCTGCTGCTGCTTGAAGCGCTGTCGGCAATATCGACAGTCTACTTCTCTGCGTCCTACCTGACGCAGCTGCTATCGGGAAGTGTTCCTGCCACTGCTGCTGCCCCGCTGGTTCGTCGCCCTCTCCGCGGCTGCTGCCGCTCTGCTGCTTGTGTCGCCACCTGCTGCTGTCTCCCTCTGCTACATGTCGTTCTCGCTGCTGCTGCTGCGATCCCGCGGCAGCTGTGCTGCTGCTGCTCCTCTCCTTCTCTTGTCCTGCTGCCTCTGTGTGCGCCAGCATCCCCCATGCCACCGCTGCTCTGGTCGTACCACTCCGCTCCTGCCGCTGCTGCGCTGCTGCTGCTGCTGTCACGTGGCTGCTGCTGCTGTCACGTGGCTGCTGCTGCTGTCACGTCGATGCTGCTGCTGCTGTCACGTCGCTGCTGCTGCTGCTGTCACGTTGCTGCTGTTGCTGCTGTCACGTTACTGCTGCTGCTAGGTTGCACTTGCTGCTGTTTCTGGCAAAGCTGCTCACTGTGAACCGCCGCAGGTGTTTCTTCTTCAACGAAAAAGGAAAAAGACGTGCTGCAGTGACACGCGGAACTGAAAACTTGGCCTCCTCGAGACGGATAGTTGTCCGGCTACATTTTCGTGAAAATTCGAAGTGTGGGGACTGACGCCTGGTGGCGAGCCGCGCCTTTCAGGTGTGCGTACAGCAGAACGTCTGTGTGCACTGCGTGGAACAGCTGCATCAGAAACCTGCTGCCAAGACGCTTCTTCTCTTGTTGCGGCTGCTCCTGCTACTGCTGCTGCCCCGTGAAAGTTTCCGCAGCTGGCCCTTGCGTAGAGTTGCTCCTGCTGCTGCTGCTGTTCATCGCCTTCCCGCTGCTGCTGAGGTGGCTGCCCTGCTGCAGGCCGTGTGCAGACGTCCCTGCTGCTGATTCGGCAGGCCAGGCGCAGGTGCACAGCAGCAAAGCGGCAGGGTTTTATCTAGAAGAGTTTCACCGATCTTCGAAGACCGGCACTGCACCGTGTACAGCATCTACGGAGAAAGACAGAGCGTCGAACGACGCCGTGAAGGATCTGGTTAACAGGGCCGATGGTGGAGCTCTCTCCTGCCCTACGGACGTTGGGTTGGGTCACGGACCTGCGGCAGTTCCTGCGGCAGCGTCCGATCTGCTGCGCTGCTCCTCCTCCTCCTTCTTCTGCTGCTGTCACGTTGCTGCTGCTGCTGTTGGGCTGCACCTGCTGCTGTCACGTTGCTGCCACTGCTAACGTTGGAGTCCCTGCTGCTTCACTTGCCGCCGTTGCAACTGCTGCTGCTGCTGTTGCTGAGGCAGTGCCGTGTGGCCTGCTCCTGTTGCTGCTGCGGCCCTCTGTTCCATAATTTCTTCGTAGGCCGCGGTGTACCTGGATACAAGAAGAGAAACATGGCTGCGATGCCGCGATACAGACGTTTCTCGGGTGAAGAAGACGACGTCCCTTCGGCGCAGAGCTGCACGAAAGGCCAGGACGACACCTTTTTTCAGCAGCAAAGCAGCAACGGGCCACCACAAACAGCAGCCCCGTCCCCCTGTCGCTGCAGGGAAGGCAAGCAGGCGCAGCACCCGCGTTGCAGTCACCCGCAGCCGCGTAGCACCGTCCAGCAGCAGTAATGGCACTAGCACAGGATCGGAAATAAATAAAGAAGAAGACGTGAAGCAGCAGGAACGCTTTAGCAGCCCTCCGTTGTTGTGCGTTTCAACAGCGGGAGCGCGTCCGAGAGCGATCACCGACGCCGCGGTGCGGACGGTATATGTGTGTGTGTAAAGAAGTGCAACCACCGAGAAGTTGGCAGGAGTTTGCAGGAGAGGTGCGGCAGAGGAGAAGTTCGCAGTTGCAGGGGAGCGTCGTTGGAAAAAAAACTACATGAATGCTAGTAATGCATGCGTGCCGAGAGCGTGGGCTGGAAGTCAGGTCATGGGCGTGGGTAGGTGTGTGTGTGTGTGTGTGGCGCAGTTGAAGAGTTGGAGAGGCGCTAGCGACAGACGCTTTCGACGAAGAAGGCGAAAAAATTCGCAGGAGTGGCCTGAAGCAGCGAGGAACAAAAATTGTCGGAGACGGAAAATGGCCGCGGCTCAAGGAGTATTGACATGGATATGCGATGTCTCTTGGTAGATGTGTAGACGCATGAGCGATGTTGCTATTTTAAACACGGCGGAGGCCGCCAGAAAGGAGCATGCAGGCCCGACAGTGGAGAGACCGAATCCATCCAGAAGAAATGCAGTTTTGACCATCACCTAACAGGACTTTCAAGTAGAAATGTTTTCATATGGCGTCGGCGTGTACGAGGTTGGTGTGTATTCGGAAATATCCGTGCGTATACAGTGTCAGTGGAGGACGGCGCGGACGAACGCGCGGAATAGACAAAATAAAGAGAAGAGGCACCGCCAAGAAGTAAAACAAGTCTGAGCTGGTCGTAGAAACGGCAGCCTGACTAGCGGAGGGAGACGCCACAGCAACTGCCGCTGAGAGCTTGAAGCGTCGCTGGTGTGGAAATGGTTAAAATGGAGGTATAGCGAGACACAGAAGGAAAAAGGTGAGACTCTCGGCTCGATAAATCAGAAGACGGAGCCACTCGAGACAGAGAGACAGACGGGGAGCGGGGGAGAAACGCACGAAGGAACAGAGGAGAAAAAAAGACCTGCATATACGTGAAACAGTAGAAGGCAGCACACACACAGATAATATAATGACCAAGAATCGTGAGGTGGCTCGAGGATCAATCCCCTGGCTCTTCTCGCGTGCGGCAGCCAGAGTGCCCGCGCGCGCGAGAACGTTGATTTTTTTGTTTGCTCTACCGAAGAACGATATTTGTCGCGTGTACTGCGGGTGGCCCAGCAGAGACGGTGCTCCATCAGTGCAATGCTGGCGTCATGCGACGGGAGTCTGGCGGCCGCACGAGAAACAGGCAGCAGTCACCAGTCGAGAGGAAAAGGACACAGACAGGGAGCGGAGTCAACAGAAAGGAAGTCGAAGAAAAGTGCTGTTGTCAAGCGAAACAGTTGATGCAGCCGCCAAACAAAAACGACAACTTTAGTTGACATTTCCTGCAAGTCTGCGTGAAAGGTTAAGGCTCCAGCGAAGAGTGACGACTTCAGCCGTCACGAGGAAACTTCTGCAGCGTCCTGGCCAGCACCAGAGAGCCACACTGCAGCAGCATCACATCTCCACGAAAGGAGTAGTAGCAGGAGCGCCAATATGTTGTCCGCGTTGGTGGCGGCCGCAGCAGCAACAGCGAAGAGCCGCGGCAGGAGTAGCACCGGGATCCGACCGCAGCGGCAGTCATCATCAGCGTGGCACCCACACCGCTAACGTCTGGAGAGATAGGTGGAGAATGATTCTTCAGTCTAGGCGAAAGTGAAGGTTTCGAGTTGACCAGGCTACGCTAAAGGGGATGCAAGTCCCTCCTTTATGCTCACAGTAAAGCAAGCGCTCTGCTGAGAGTGTCTCGAAAGCTCGATGGAGTGGACTCTCTTGTTACAACCCCTACGGTCTTCTCTCTTGCGCTATACAGTACGTTCTTCTTCCTTGCTGGAGGGCAGCGGGTGAATGCATTCCCAGTCATCTGCTAAGTGTGCTGCTATGACGTCCCCTGCTCTGGCTGGTGTGGTAACTTCCGCTGCCACTACCGGTGCGGTTTCTACTATCGCTGCTGGTGGCACTCGTTTCGGTTCTTCAGCAGCTCCGGAACCGGCATCCTCGACAGCGACGGAAGCGCAAGAGATGAACTGCAGAACAGGTTTCCTAATGTCGCTGCATTGTGCCCTAACTGTATAATTGCTAATGAAGTGCAACAATTCGAGTTTGTGTGTACGAGAGGGAGAGAGAGAGAAAAAAAAAGAGAGAGACACCGTCGATGTCAACACGCTCTGCGTGTGTATGTATACAGGATGTATGTCAGAGTGTGACACACGATTGGCTTTTGACTGCGTAGCGGAATAGTGAGGATTGACTGGTTGTGTTCCGCATAGATGGTTCTTGGTAAGTCGCAGCATCTCATATATTCTCTGCTGGACAGCACTTAGGGGGCAACGCGAAGCAAACACAAGCTGCAGTCACGCAAGTGTTGAGCTCTGATGTACGGGAGGCGCTGACGTTAGGATTTGAGCGGATAGGTCGACAGCGTAGCATGTGCGCGAGGATGTGCAAGGATGTTGCAAAACTAGAAAGGTGGCGTGCATGCTGTTGAGCAATCTTGCTGAATTCGCAAAAAATAAGGACGTTTGAGAAGTTTCAAAGGCCGATACTGCCTTCCGTGTTCGTCACGAAGCCGCACAATCCAGAGGAGCCACATTTTCGGAAATAGCTGAACAGGCCGACAGGAAGTGCAACAACGGACGTGACGTGCAGACAACATAATGTGAAAGAAAGACACATAGGGTGCAAAGACTACGAACAGCAGACAAGAGTAAGAGGACCAGTGAAGGGCTAATTACTTTCCATGACAAGAGGAGAGTCCTGCTCCTGTGATCTGCAAACTTCATGTGGAGTGTGCGGCAGTGTAGCACTTGTAAGACCGCAGTCCAGCGTGCGGGAAAAGTCTGCGCTTGTTACGCTGTAAACATAAAGCTGTATCATACGCGGGAGCGCGAAACCTTGCTGTCTTTCATTTCAAGCAGATAAGCCGAGTAATTGTTAGTCCGTGAAATATTTCCCGCCGTAGTCCATATCCCCTGCTAGATGGGTGTACCCTCCTTTTTGCGTATCCTTCCCGGCTGCGGGACCGCATTCGAGCCTGACAAATGCCTACTCACGTATAAACTCCAGAGAAAAGATGAGGGGATTTAAACACACAGACGCGCGACTGTACCCTGGGGCCATCCGGACGCTGTTTATAGTAGTGACGCATTTCCGTCAGTGCAGGAGGTAGTCGAAAAATAGCTCACACCAACGGCTCCAATTTGATACTCCGCGAACGCGGATAAATACATGCATTCACAGATTCGAGCGCAGGTACACGTACGCCTATATTGGGGTTTGAAAGCGGTTGGTTTTCGCTAGCGTCTACGTAAACAGCAGGAGTAAAACTTTCCTACCTCTACATAGTTTATATTGAGCACACTTTGTTGGACACTATTGACGCGCGGTCCATCCTGTGGACTTGTAGAAAATATGGAATCTTCTTTCCATCACACGTACTATATGTGCTGTGTCCTAAACTCCTACTTATTGGAGGTAGATCGCATCTTATAAACTTCGTTTAGTCACCGCACGTTACAGCACTACAAATAGGGTCTTTGTCGAGTCAGTGTAGAGAGCGAGACATTTCTGTTGCCTTCAAAGCGAATAACCACGCTCGGCTTCTTCCATTCGAAGCCACTGAATGTTGCTGAGGGTCGCACATTCTGAATGATTGTTCCTCCTTCCGTGCAAATACACTACACAGTCTTCTCTGTTGCCCTTCCAACGTGATCCTGAGTAACCTGCGGGCCGCGAGCCCTCAGGACATCTACGACAGGTCACAATGTACATTGCATATACGTATGCGTAGATACCCCTCGGGTCCACACCACAAGAGAGGAGAACTACTTTTGCAGCCACACCTATTTACAATCCGTCGACTCGCTCTGATTATTGTGACGCTAGTACTCAGGCGCTTTCAGTAAACCGTGAGAATTCGAGCGGAGCACGCGGTTCTTATACTTGTTCGTGACACCGGAAATGAACCGTGCGACACCTGCGTCAAAGGTGCCCAGAACACTCCACAGTGTTCGAGTTTTCCCATTCAACTGTCCCCGACTAGTGCCGCTTGTGCCACCGCGAATTTGGACAGAGAGTTTTAATCACCACCGGTGTCAAGTGCAGTGCAGGTAGTCAGTCACGGTCACCTCCTTAGTCCCTTTTGTTTGTCTTGCGTCAATCAAGCTCTGCCAAGCAGAACTCATTTAGCGGATTAGTATACTCAAGATGGAAGAGTGGAAATAGTCCACACGTGGTGACAGGACTTCCGGTGCGTGTGAAGGCTCCTGACGGTAACGTGAGAGCCCTTATATCAGCACCGCGGGATTGAACTGCATCAGAATTCTCTGTAGGTGGGTTTCTTGACTTTGGTCAAAGCCCACGTGAAAACAGTCACCAGCATCAAGTGTCGCAAAATCTCACGTAGGAATTTGTGTCTGGCAAAAAGTGCAGTAGTTGAATTACCATTTCAGCTGTGCAAGTCTTCTCTCCGACTGCGTGACTCTGAAGTTGACTTGATGTTACGCCAGCACCTTTTCGCAATATTTCAGCATGTCGTTGATATGTCTGCAGTGTCTTGACAGATAATTATATGCTTCTTTGTAACCCAACACCAGAGATCGGAGTTCCTGAAAAGTCGTCTTGCAGCATAGCGGCGTGGCTATCGTATTACGTCGTGTATCTGTAAGCGTGGTTTTTCGTCGAAAGAAGTTTCGTTCCCGAGTTCCGTCAGTCCACTCTTTTGATGCAACAAGTGAGCTGTTGAAGAGTCAATGTCCCATGAGGAAACCACCATCCGCAACAACCGCGACGAACATGAGCAAGCGTGTGGACGTCAAAAGGTTTGATTTTCGTTGTGCTTTGAGAGATCTGACTTTGAGTGACACACCGGCTTAGCCTCAGTCTCTCGGGTGTATTGAGTGACACAGCTTGGTTAAGCGAATGCGCAGTACCGCTTACCGTTACTGTTCATTGTTCCTCACCACGTAAACTGCGTCCTGATCATACAAAGTTGTGCAGTCACTTAGTCGAACCGACTGCGTGGGGCAGAAACACTGGCACAGAGTACACTAAATCTTAGCAACTCTTCACCTTTTTGACGCGAAGCCGCCCTGGGGCGAATGTATACTGCAGTGGATTTTGTTTCTACGTCTCTTACTGTAACTACAAAACCTGAGATCCGCAAATGCGCTTGCACGTATTGCTTCGACGACGGTTCGTTTGATGGTACGCTCCACGAAACTTTAAAGATTAGTTGGCGCAGAATCGCATATGCGCGTGGAAGTCAAAAGAAGCGTTGTGTGGCATTCAGACTTCCTGTTCGTAGATAGTCAGCTTGTTGCAGGCGAATTTTTGCGTTTTATCCCTTTTCGTTCGCTAGTTAGTGTCTATTCCTGTGTTTCTTCGAGAACCACGAGTAACTCTACGGAAGCCAGGAGCTACAAGAACACACGGCGGAGAAGAGGGCGCAAGTCCATTCTCTTCAAATCCTGCTTTCGCGAAACAGCTACGATAAATCATAGTCACCTTTTCCACTATGCTAAAATAAAACCACGCACATGCGATTTTTGAGTGAATTTGCAACAACGCGTGGCACGCACGTACCCACAATTGCCCGGGTACATCAACTAGATCTCTCTGTTTATGTGCTGACACACTGGTTTGATTCTACACGTTCTGGTATGGCCATCTGCAGCACATCTGGCAGGGGCCAACAGGGGGTGCGGCGCACGTCACAATCCGTGGTCTACTTCTTCATACAAAACAGAGATTGCTCCGTGTGCTCTACATCATGCACCTCAACTGCCTTGCGGAATTTCAGCTGACACTACCCTACGGTAAACACGGCTGATAAGCTGTCATTGTTGCGACGGTACGCTTCGACAACATGGCAAGAAAAGGGGATCAGACTACAACGGTGTTATGGAGAAGTCTCTTCGAAATAATTTTACCGCTTGCATACGCTACTGTGGTGTAGAGGTTCTGTTATTCGTCCACATGATCGAGTATCATTCTATTCAAGAACATGCGGTGCGACACGTTGTACAATGGTTTCCAACTTCCTTCTGTCTTTTCGAGTGAAATTGGTAAGGTACGAAGAATCACTCTCTGGTGTGTGTGCTTCTCAACAATCACGCTACAATCTTCGCGGAGTCGCAGTACTTTCAGTGCAGTGCAGCCGAATCTCCCCAGTCAGTCTAAGCCTCACGCTGCAGGGTGTGCCGTCTTGAATATGTTGTCAGTACCCCCTGCGCTGACTTTTTGACAACAACCTCAATTCAATTGTATCTGCAATTAGTGGCTGAAGTCCTGTAGGTTGACGGATTCCTTACATCTCACATTTAGTCTTGGGGTCACTACAGGGGATACCGACGTGGAAAAAGGTACCTCTTACACGCACGTCTTTTCTACTACCGTACATACATAGGTTTTCTAAAGTTCGCGGGCTGCGACGAACGCTGTCGAAGAAGAAGTTCCATATTCAGCAAGTTTCTTCTCATTACATCATCAACGTGGAATAGCTCCGCTTCTCGCGGGACGCCATTTACAGCAAAGTGGAAGAGAGAAATACACATGTGGATGAATATACCACAGAACGGTGGTTGATGAAAACTGTTTCCCTGAAGCAAAAAAAAAAGGACGTCTGCACACGGGTAGCCGTGCAGCGGGCTTTCTCCGCCGACAGAAACCACCGACAGCTCATCTTCACGCGCAATACATTACGCCATACGTAACATCGAAAAAAAAATACTCACTTGCGAAGTCTTCATAAATGATCAAAGGAGACGTTGAATTTTTCAGCAAACTATATACGCATGGATACATACATAAACACATATCCGTACGTGCGTTCTTGGCCGTGTCCTGCTGAATTCGGGTGAGAACGGGTATGCAAATATACGGAGATACACACCAATAAACGAACCACATTTCATTTTCGTAGACAGTGTACATTTCCGCGATGCTCTCCTACTTCGTCAGCGCGACCACGCACCTCGGGAACGATGACGGACGCGATATAGCGTACTGCCCGACCGGACCGCATCAGCAAACACCTCCGCTACCGCCAGACCTGCAAAACGTCTTCCCTTTTTCTTCTTGCGTCGCTTTCTTGTCCTTGTGCCGCACGTAGACACAAGCACGCTCACCTCGTAACCCTTACAATAGAGATTCACCTTTGCCTGACCACAAGAGTGCGAACGTCACGTACACGCGTGCTGGAGTGCACACACACAAACGCGACGTGCCTCGGTTACGTAACGAGGAAATTTCACAACCGAAACAGACTCGTTGTAGCTGCTGCTTTTGTTGCTGCCTTCGTGGGTGCGGCCGTTGCGAGTGTGCAAACAGAGTTCACATGCGTGCCACACATGAATCACCCGTCAACGAGACATCAAAAAGAGTTGGCAAATGAAAAAAATTCACAACAGCAATGAATACGGCGAAAAAGCCCGTGTGCACGCGGCCTCCTTCCTACACGATCCACACGATTCAAGTTCGTATAGAGATCTCTCCTTCGCGTGTCGCGAGTGTCCTTCGGAGACGCAGCCGTTGTTCGTTCGTAGCACGCCTGCAACTGCCGTCTCAGGTCAGAAGGTTCCTACCTCAAGCACGTAAGTGCAGGCCCCTTTCACATGCATACGCATACTCACGACTTTTGCTTTGCGTCTTGATCCCCTAGGAATAACTCCAAGACTTTCTCGGGTTTCTTTCGCAGATACGCATACACCGGGAAATCCAGTCGAGTAAACGTGTGTGTGTTTGTGTGCTTGCGTATGTGCGTATAAAGCGTGTGCGCGTCGTGCGAAGTGAAGTTTCTTGAGCGGTTAGTTGTGCGCCGAATCGCTGGTCGGTATCTGCTGAACAGCAGCGGCCGCAGCCGTACTGTCGTTAAGAGCAGCAGCAGCAGCAGCAATACCATCAGCAGCACTTGTAGCACTTATACCACCAGGAGGAGCACTACTATTCTCCGTGCCGCCACTTCCACGAGCAGCGGCGGGAGAAAAAGCGACACCAGTAGGCGCCGTAGCAGCAACTACGCGGTGCAGAAGATGCTCATGCCAGCGAGAAGCAGAAACGTCTGCAGATACGGCAGAAGGCGATGCGGGGACTACCGGCAGGGTCCGATGTCGTGGAACACTTTCCTCTCTCTCCCTCAGGGGTAGCTCTTCCTCCGGCTGCTGCAGGCTGCCTCTAGACGCAGGCGTGCCGCTGCTGCTGCCGCTGCTGTTCTCTTCTGCTGCAGTCGTCGAAGAAGCTGCAACGGCACGAGGTCTTCCGCGCTGCCGCTTCACCAGCAGCCCCCTGCCGTCCCTCGTGTGCTGGCCGTTGCTGCTTCTGCTTTCTGCTGCATCAGTCGCTGCAGCGTGGACAGCAAGCAAAGGAGCCGCACTACCTCCTCCGCTTGTATCTCCTGTTTGCTGCGCTGTTCGTCTTGGTGCTGTCCCTGCCTCCCCGCTCACCCCTCCCTCCCGCTGTTCCTGCTGCCCGCGCAGCCGATCGGAAGAACCTGCTGGCCACTGCAGAACTGCTTCGTCTCCCGACGACTCTGCCCCGTGCTGCTGCTGCTGCATTCCGCCGCATGTAGGCGTAGGCGAAAACAGAAGCTTCAGTCCCGTGGCTGCGCCTGCTGCTGCTTGGGCTGCTTCTGGCGTGGCTCCTGCTGTGACGAGCAGTCCGGTCTCCACGCCTGGCCTCTCCTCCTGCCGCACAGACGCTAGTAGCAGCCGCGGCGTGCTGCGGCTCTTTGCGGCTGCTCCTGCGCGGCCCACACAACGCAGCAACTACTGCAAGATGCTGTTAAAGCAGCACTGGCACAGCGGCAGCAGCAGCATAAGGCAGTGCCACCAGGCCCACATTTCCAGCAGCAGTCCCGTCTACGACGCACGTCAACAGCAGATCACAGCAGCTGCAGCCTACTGCAACAGCGACAGCAACAGCGCAAGCACCACCAAGTCTCACGCCGCAACCCCTGCACGGCCGCTCTCGTCCTCACACACACGTCCATAAACTCTCATGAACAAAAGCAGGCACTCTGTACATATCCACGCATGTCGACATTTGCACATATATGCATATATGTGTATATATACGGGTACAATTAAATGCATACCCACACATGCATATATAAATATATACACATATGTACACGCATCCTCATACATACACGTATACAAAGGGGACATTCGCTGCCTTAGTACGACTTCTGTACACGTGTGCATATACTCACAATATACACATGTAATATATATACGTATGTATATTTATATGTCGACATATTTATATATACGTGTAGGGAAAGGCAGGCGAGGTGGATTTTTGTCCCAGGGTCGAACAAGGTTCGCGTCACCGCCGTCTTTTATGGAAGCAAACGCATGCACAGACGAGCTTCTGACACAGCAGCGGAGTGCCCGAGCCATATTCGTCGATTTCTGGCTACGGCGCAGATCACTCCCGCGTGTCCGTACACCTGAACCGGGCTCGCACGCACAGGCTCCGCCCCGTCCTGACCAGCAACCAGAGCCCTGTGCACGTGCGATAAATCGACCGCTCACCACGTGTCGCGTGAGCCGTGTGTACATCTTGCGGTGTAGCGACACCGCGCACAAAGAGAAGGAAAAACAAAAAGTGAGAGAGATAACGAGTGAAGAAATGAACCGAGAGGAGGACAGCAGCACAGCAAAAAGGGCTGCTTCCTACAACAGCTAACTCAGGGACGCTTGACAACGGCTTTCCCTCTCCTCTCCCTTCTGCTCTTATCTCTCGTTTATCTACACAAACGACAACGTATAGCGACGGTGGAGGGCGTCAACAACTACACAGGCGACGCACGTGACCCCGGTCCTTTCCCGCGCCTTTCGACGCCGACTGTCTCTCTACTAAGTAAAATCAACAAAGGAGTAAATATACGTGTACACCGACTTTTTACACAAATTGAGACCCACGAATGCATATTTGTGTATCGACTGTCTCTACAAATTATAACCAACGAACTCATATATATACATATACGTATATCAACTGTGTCTCTACGACGAATACTAAAGAACGAACATATATATATATATATATTTTGTATACGGACTGTGTCTGTGAACTAAACGCAACGAACTTATACATACATATATATATATACATATATATATACACGTCTACGCCGACTGTCTCTACGACTTAAAATCAACAAATGAATATATATATACATGTGCATACCGACTGTGAATATGTATGTGTGCATATTGACGGTGTCTACAAGTTGTATGTCGTGTACACACACACACAAGGGTCTACAAAGAACTAAAATATGTGGGTGTGTGGATGTATAGCAGTTGTGTAGAAGTATCACAGAAATGTTGTTTCGAACGTTGTTATGTCCCCCCCCGCGCATGTCACAAGCGGAGACGTGTGTGACGCGGTACTTGTCTGCCCTGTACTGAGAGGCCTTTGCATCTTTCGAGAAGACTCTTTGGACTACCAAGAAGAAGCCATTTTTCAGACAGAGGCCCCTTTCAAGAAAAAGACAGGGGAGCGCGGCTGTGTGCATGCGCGCTCGAGTGTCGTCGCGGTGACACAGGCGGGGCGGCACCGGGTCGCACCCACGGGGGGGCAGAGGCGATTGTTGAGCAGCAGATCACTGTGAACCACCAGCCACGACGGAGACGCAAGGATAGATAGAAGGAAAGGCAGCAGCAACCGGATGCAAGCAGCAGCCAGCGGGAGAGACACGCACAGGTGGAAGGCAACTACGAGACGGAGACACCCACGGAGAGAGGGAAACTCAGCGAAAGAGACAGACACAGAGAGCCACACAGAAAGGGAAATTCGCACAGAAAGAGAGAAACACAGCAGCAGAGAGACATAACAAACCATGCGAGAAAGGGAAGCACAGAGAAAGACAGAGAGACACACACACAGAAGGAGAGAATCGCACAAAGAAGAAGAGAGAGACGCACATGGACGGGCATGTACGCCGGCGGGGGGGCCGGTGCACGGGACAGCGCGGACGTCACGCTTCTATACATGTCGCGCTACGGTGCGGCAGCAGCAAATGCCGTCGAGCACGCAGAGAATCTGCTAGAGAATGAAGTTTCCGGAAGCGAAGGTATACGAAGTGATAGACACCTCACTTCTCGTACGTTGCAGCAGCAAGAAGTCAGAGATAAACGAGCACGCAGCATACAAGCAAGCAGCACACGACTACTTGTTACGACCTTGACGGATACGTGGGCGAATAAAAAGGGACGCGCCAGTTGCTGCTGCCGCTGCCTTCCTACCGCTGGTGCTGCTACCTACAATTACTGCTGTTGCCTGCTGCTTCTATTGTGCGTTGCTGCTGCCGCCTCCTGCTGCTGCAGCCTCCTGCTGCTGCAGCCTCCTGCTGCTGCCGCCTGCTGCTGCTGCCACTGCGTACTGCTGCAGTTGCCGGCTGCTGCTGCTACCTGTTCTTGCCGGCTGCTGCTGTTGCTGCCCGGCTTGCCAGCGGCTGCTGCTGCCATTGCCAGCTGCTGCTGCTGCTGCCATTGCCTGCTGCTGTTCTTGCTGCTATTGCGTCCTGCTGCTGTCACTGCTCCTTCTCACCGAGAACTGATCTGTTTCCTCCCCGTGCGCCTCCACGGCGTCGTGAGACGTCTCGCGGTGCTGCAGGTGTTCTTGCTGCTGCAGCTGCTGCTGAAGCACTCGATTCCTCTCCCTGGGGCCCTGCAGCAGCTTTCGTAAGCGGATCTGAGCCGTCCTTCCCCGTCTTTTTCTGACGACTCTCTGTGATCACTGCTGCGCCTTCGCTCGCTTGCACCTCGCCTGCTACTGCTTCCTGCGTCCCTTGGTCCTCGCCTGAGTCCCGCGTTGCTTCTGCAGCAGCGGCCGTCATCGTCTCAGCAGCAGCAGCGCGACGCATGTCCCCGCCAGCAGTCAAAGAAAAAGAAGCACCACCAGCAGCTTCAGTTGTCGCGGCGCGCTGCTGGCCTCCGCCGTCAACCTCTGCAGTCTCAACAGAGCCTCGTCTGCTGCTGCTGAAACTGCTGCTGCTTGCTGCTCGCTGCAGCGTTTCCTGTTGTCTCATCTGCGGTCTCCCTCTCTGTCGTCTGCGGCTGCTGCTGCGCGAAGAAGCTTCGCGCTCTGCAGCAGCTGCTGCTGCGTCTCTCTCCCTCCCACCTGCCGCTCTCCCCGCAAGACGCTCCTCGCCCACGGGAGAGCCCTGCCTGCTGCTGCTGGCGTCATCGCTACCTCCTGCTGCTGCCTCCGAACTGCTGCTGCTGGTGCTTCGTCTCAATCGTAGCCGCTTTCGCCTGCGGACGCTCTGGCTGGTGCTGCTGCTGCCACCTTCTCTGCCCTGGCGTCCTTGTTCTTCTCTGCCTCGCACCGCTGCTGCTGCTGCAGAAGAAGAAGAACTGCTGCTGCTGCTGCTGCCAACTAGCGGCCTGTCTCTTTCCCCCCCCCGGCTCTCTGCGCCGGGCAATGCAGCAGCAGCGGAACGTCTGCCTGAGATCCCCCCCTGCTGTGAGTGCGTCCCGGCCCCCCGGTCTCTCTCTGCAACCCGCGGCTGCTTCTTTCTGTCTTCTTCTTCTTCATCTTCTTCGTCTGCGCTGCTGCTGCTCTCACCACTCTCGCTGCTGTCGCCGCTCTCGCTGCTGCCGCTGCTGCTGTCGCTGCTGTCGCTGCTCTCACTACTTCCTTCTTCTTCATCTGAGTCAAGCCTCGCGTACGGGTGCCCGCGTTGCTGCAGCAACACAGCGGCGCCGCTCCCACCTGCAGCACCAGCTTCTCTCCCCTCTTCCACGCATGCAGCAGCAGCACCGGCGCTTCCTTCTCTCCGTTTCGCCGCTGCTGCTACGCCTGTCTTCACCCCCACCGTCTGCTGCTGTGTTGCTGCTGTTCCTCCTCCTCCCGGTCGCAATGCAGCAGCGCCTTTGGCAGTCCCTCGCAGTCTTTGCAAAGCCGAGGCAGCAGCAACAGCGCCTCCTCCCTGCGACGACGCTGCAAAGCGACTGCCTGCTCTTCCTACTGCAGACTTGGCTGCTGCTGTTCGCTCTGTCCCACGTCTTCCTCGCAGCAATGCCATCTCTTCCTCTTTCCCTTGCGTCTGCTGCCGTCCTTCTTCCGCACTCCCTGCTGCTTCTGCTGCTGCCTCGCTTGCCAACACAGCTGCTTTCACTTTTCCTGAAGGAGCCCCTGGTGCATGTCTCTCCGATCCTGCTGTTGTTATGACTGACCCCCCTCCGCCAGCTGCTGCTGCACCCGCTGCTGCTGCATCCCCTGCCTCCTCCGCTGCCGTGTATTTCTCTCGGTTACCGCTGCCTCCTCCTCCTGCTCCTCTTTCTACACTCTTCCCTGCTGCTGCCGTTGCTGCTGCTGTTGCTGCAGCTGCTGCTGCTGCGGGAGTCAGTGCGCGTTTTTTCGAAGCAGCAACTGTCGACCGCCGCGCCACCACCACCGGGCCACGCCACTCTGCTGCTGCAGTTCTGCCTCCTCCTGCCGCTGCCGGCGCTCCTGCTGCAGGAGCAGCAGCTGCTGACGGCACGCCCCGCCCTGCAGCAGGAGCAGGAGCAGCAGCAGCAGGAGGCGCATGCAGAGAAGGTCCCCGATGGGCTCCTACTGTTTCTCCGACAGCTGCTTTTCCTGACGCTGCTCTAACTTCTGCGGCTCCTGCTTCTGCTGCAGCCGCTCCTCCTCCTGTTATCTCTACTGTTGCTGCTGCTTCTTCTTCTTCGACAGCGACTGTTCCTGCTGCAGCATGACGCCTTGCAGATCGCACTTCGCTGTCTCTGCCACAGACGCCTTCTGCCGCGGCTGCCTTCGCCAGCTGCCTCTGCTGCTGCTGCAGGTGGCGCCGGTACGCTGCCTCTGCTGCATCCCTGTGCTCCTCGTCTGTTGCCAGTACGACGGGAACCAGTCGAAAATCTTCGCAGCACCAGCTTTCCTCCTCTTCTTTGCCTTCTCCTGCTTCTCCCTCTCCCGTCTCCCTTGCGTTTTCTTCTCCCATTCTTCCCTGGCCAGTCCTCTCTTCCCGCAGCTGCGGCTGCTGTTGCCGCTGCCGCCACTTCTCGTCCTCCAGCGTCTCATCGCTGCAGCTCCCACCCCACAAGAAGTTGCCACTCCCCCCCGCTGCTGCTTTCCCTGCTGCTGCACTAGAAGTCGGACGTGGCACCGCGAGAAACAGCGCCACGCGTGAAGACGGCAGCGGCCCTGCAGCAGGTTCCTTCTGCTGCTGCTGCTCCTGTTGCTGTTGCTGCTGTGGCTGCAGAAACGGCAGAGACGCCACGGCAGCAGGCGACGGCGGAGGCTGAGGTGGAGGAGAGTCGTGGAAAATTTTGATAGCGACAGCATGCTGCAGCAATGCGCCTTCGTCTGGAAAAATAAATTTGCAGCCCGGCCACTGCTGCTGCTGCTGGGGGATGAGAAAACGCCTGCTGCTGCAGCCCCGGCATGGCGGCTGCTGCCACTGCAACGTCGCGCCCCAGTACCGCGCAGCAGCAGTAGCAGGACCCAGCATATCTTCGGTCACGTGGGGGCATATCGCAATGACGGGTTGCAAGCACAGAGGAGGCCCTGCAGCTGTTGCTGCGATTGCTGCTGCTTCTGCTTTTGACGCGGCTGCTCCGACTGAAGAGGCGGCACACGGCGAAGGGCGAGACAGCCTGCTGCTAGCGCTGCTGCTGCTGCTACTGTGGCTGCTTCTGCTGCTAATGCCGCTGCTGCTACTGCTGCTGCTGCTGCTACCGCCGCTGCTACTGCTGGTGTTACTGCTGCTGCTACTGCTGCTGCTGCCTGCGGGCCCCGGTGGAGCTGGGATGCCGCCTCGGCTTTTATACGCTGCTGCTGCTGCTGCCCCTTCGACATCCTGTTGCTTTCCGCCAGAAACCTCCCGCTGTTGCTGCTGCGGCTGTGGTTGCTGCTGCTTTTGCTGAGGCACCTCGGCGCTGGGCGACAAGGCCGGCCGTTGCTGCTGCGTCTGTTGCTTCCTCAACCTCTGCTGCTGCTGCTGTTGCCTCTCCAGCTCCTCACGCTGCTGCTGTGGTCGCTGCTTCAGCAGCAGCTGTCTCGGCTGCTCCAGATGCTTCCCTGGCGCTGCGCTGGGCGCCTCTCTCTGCTGTTGTCGCGTAGACTGCTGCTCCCTCAGCAGCTGCTGCTGCTTCCTTCTCCTCAGCTGCAGCAGCTGCTGCTGCCTCTGAAGCTGCCGCAGACCCTGTCGTAGCTCGTCAGGCTCCACTGCAGCAGCAAGTGCCTCAAGGAAAATGCTGCTGCCTGTTGGGTCGGGCGATGCCTGCACCCGGTAGCCGTACGCCTGCATACATACAGCAGCAGCAGAGTCCACAAAAATGTCTACGTACATTCCCTCGTTCCTACCTATGCGCATTCACATATAAGCACACATCTATATACATATATATATATATATATGTATACATATATAAACATATATACACGTATATATGCATACATGTAGCATGGACGTACACGCACACATACGTATGTATACACATTTTCATATATATACAAATATTATATGGGTGCATATATATGTATATACGTACATATGTATATATATGTACATACGCACATGTACACATATGTATATACACTTCCATACATACACATATATATTTTATATATATACGTATATACATATATACGTATGTACATACACACATATATACATATATACATACACATATATATATATATATACATCGACACACATACGCCTACAAGCACACGGACCTGTCTATATACACGTTACTACTTCAATAGCAATATATAGAGATATACATACATATGTGCACCCCCGTATATATATATGTTACTTGTGTACATCCCTGCATATAAATATATGTGCATCCGTAGATAAGAAGGGAGAAGGGCAGAGACAGAGACAGAACGGTCGATATTTGCGCGTGGACGTACACGAGAAGCCAACGAATCGACCGGTGTAGACACACAGAGAGACAGCGAGACAAGAAGGGAGACACGGAGACGGGGAGACGGAGACGGGGACGGAGACGGGGAGACGGAGACATATGGCAGGAGACGGAGACAGGGAGACGGAGGAAGAGATAATGAGAGAGGGAGAGACACAGAGGGACAGATGGGATAGGGAGACTGAGAAGCAGCAGATGAATCTCCAGAAGAAGCGGAAGGAGGACGAGCACTTCTTCGGGCAACACAGGGGAGGAGAAGACGAGCGACGAGGAACTTCCTACTTGCAGACAGCCACTGGCCAGCGTGAGCCAACAATGGCGTGCCGCGGCTTCTGTGTCGAACTGCAGCAACGCCATCGCCGGAATGTCCTCTTGCAGATGCTTCGGCTGCTGCTGCTGCTGTTGCTGACTTCCTCTCTCTCCTCCTCCGCCTCCTGCTGCAGTAGGGCCAGCTGGAGCCGCGGCCCCAGCTGCAGCAACACGCGAGAAGCGTAGCCAAGTATCTGCGGAGGGGTCACCGGCTGCCCGGTCCGCTGCCCGACTCAGCAGCTGCGACGGGCTGCTCCTGCGGCTGCTGCTGCTGCAGTTGCTTCCCCTGCTGCTGTTCGTCCACACGCTGCTGCTCTTCTCCCCCCCTCGCTGCTGCTCCACGCGCTGCTGCTCCGCGCTGCAAACCCGGTCAGCAGCCGCAGTCCGTCCCGGAGCCGCCCCACGGGCGAAAGTGAAGAGGCAGCAGCGACAGCAGCAGCAGCAGGACTCACAGCGGCAGCTGCTGGGGGAGAAGGAGGAGGAGGCGAACTCGCAAGAGCAGCAACAGCGGCAGCAGGACTCATCAGAGAAGCCGCAGCAGGCAGTGCTGCCCTGTTGCCTTCTTCTCTGCGGCCCTCTCTGCTGCTGCTGCTGCTCTGCCGTCCTCCACCGCGTCCAGCGCCGCATGCAGAAGCACCAGGACCACACACGCTGCTGCTGACATTACTGCGTATGCTGCTGCCGGTCTTGACCGCTGTCTTAACTGCAGATCCTCCTGCAGCTGCTCTTCCTGCGGAGGCTGCACTTCCCCCAGCAGCAGCTGCTGCTGCTGCCCCATCTCCCCCTGTGTGTCCTCCTCCTGCTGCTGTTGCTGCTCTTCCTG
>KL647300.1:605766-642744 GCA_000727475.1 Sarcocystis neurona | reverse complement strand
ATACGTAGTACTATTATATATATATATATATATATATATATATATATATGCGCACACACGTTCACATATATATATATATGTATGCATGTACAAGTCCACACGCACACATACACAAACAAGTATACTCATATATGTTAACGCACACGAAGATGCATACATATATATATACAGATACACACACATAGGCGTGTATATACATATATATATGTACGTATGTATATATGGGGGGGTGCTTGGTGTGGATATAAAACAGACGCGTAGAAAGTCAGAACTGCAGTGGTCTCCGAACTCTACTCCCTTCACGCTGCAGCTTCTGCTGCTGCTCCTCCTGTTACTGCTGCTCCTGCTGTTGCTGCTGCTCCTGCTGTTGCTGCTGCTCCTGCTGTTACTGCTGCTCCTCCTGTTACTGCTGCTCCTCCTGTTACTGCTACTCCTCCTGTTACTGCTGCTCGTGCTGTTACTGCTGCTCCTGCTGTTACTGCTGCTCCTGCTGTTACTGCTGCTCCTGCTGTTACTGCTGCTCCTGCTGTTACTGCTGCTCCAGCTGTTGCTGCGGCTCCTCCTGTTACTGCTGCTCCTCCTGTTGCTGCTGCTCCTGCTGTTACTGCTGCTCCTGCTGTTATTGCTGCTCCTGTCTGCCGTTTCCGCTCTCCTGCTGGTGCTTCTGCTGCTGCTTCTCCCTTGGCGCTGTTTACCTGGGATCCACGGCTCGTCTTCGCAGAGAAAACGAGGAAAGAGTAGCAGCGGCTCCATCCGCTGCAGAGGAAGACGCCATACATCGGGCAGCGGATCGCTGAGCGCGGGGCTGCGTCGCGTATATCCCCCTGCTGCGGCTCTTGCTGCAGCAACTGCTGCTGCAGCTCTGGCTGCTGCTGCTGCTGTCGCTTTTGCTGCTGCTGCGTCGGGAAGTCTCTCTGCCGTTTCCTCCTTCCGCGGCAGCATTACGCGACGGTCGCCTCCGCCTTCCTTTTCTTCTTTCTCAAGCACCACCTGCTGCTCTTGCTGCCTTCCGCCCCGCTGCCTCTGTCCGCGTTCCTGTTCCTGCTGCTGCTGGTCCTCCTCCTCCTCAAGCACCTCCTGCACCGCCACCTGCTGCTGCTGCAGCAGCAGAGGCAGCGGAGAAGACGCAGCAGCAGCTGCTGTCGTCGGTGGCAACAACAAGGAGAGCAGCGCGTCCTCGTCGCTCACTTTCCGCAGCAGCTCCTCCAGCAGCAGCAAGTCTTCTGCGTCCTCCATCCCCCCCGCCCTCCGGCTGCTGCTGCTGCCGATGAAGAACGGGTCACACACTTCGTCGATCTGCAGCAAAATGTCCGCAGCAACGATTTCCCTTCAAAAGCAAATTCTCTGCATGCATCCCACTTTCCTACGTGTGTGCGTGTGTGAACATATACAAAGACACATAGATATACCCATATAAACCACTTCTCCATACTTACACATATATATATATATACATATATGAATATGTATATGTATATACGCATACATATATACAGACATTCATGTACAGGCGTGCAAGCACCTCCAAACAGACACATGTACATACTCATATATATATATATACCCACATCCACATACATGCATATGCGTATATACATATATATATACATATATACATATATATATATATATATACATACATATATATATAAGATATCGCTGTATACACATGTACATATATATATATATACACACAAGTATATATGTACATATAAATACACGATGTCACCATATACACATGCATGTATACATGTAGCTATATCTATCCGTCTATTCATATATATATACAAGATATCCTTATATACAATATATATACAAGATATCCCTATATACAATATATATACAAGATATCCCTGTATGTATGTGCATATGGATATATATATGATAACACTGTATACACATATATATATGTATATACAAAGAAGTACACGTATATAAATATATGTGTACATAGAGAGATGTGCCTGTATATGTAAGGGAGTAACATTGCAGAGTTTCCGTTTCTTTTGGAAGTCGATGAATTGATGGAAGAGGCCACCACGGGAAGACGAAAACGCCGCCGCGAGACGCATAAATATGCGCTACAACTCCCAAGTAACCCGAAAACTCACATACACATATATATGTACATGCATATACACAAATATGTGTGTGCCTTCTATACATATGTAGTAGACATATATATACAACATATATGTATATATATAAGACACACCGCTGCATGCACATTTATAGAGAGAGAGAGATGTCTGTTGGACGGCGGGGCACAGCGACGGAGACGCTCAGAACGTCCTCCTGCAAGTAGACGAAGAACAACCATAAGAACTGCCAATGTAAACTCTCCAAGATACATATATATATATATACATATACATATATATATACATATATATAAACAGGTAGATAGACAGATATGGGAAGATGATTAACAGGTATGTATATATATGTAGAGATATATGAATTGCCCTCTGCAGCAATGTCGTGCCGAGAAGCAGAGACGCACGGCAGCGGGCCACGCAGAGGGGGAGACGAGACACGGAGAGAGACGGAGACATCGGCAGAGGGGGGCACAGACAGCGATAGCTCTGAATGTTCGCTCTCCTTCCGGCTGTCCTTCAGCCGCAGGTGGTGCCCAGCAGCGGCGGAAGCGGCAGCAGCTAGACGCGAGCAGCAGCAGCAGTAGCAGCAGTTGAGGCAGCAGCAGCAGAAACACCGGGAGCAGCAGCGGCAGCAGCAAAAGCGCAACAGCAGCCTCACCAGCAGCAGCAGTAACAGTATCAGCAGGAACAGCAGCAGCAACAGTAACAGCAGCAGCAACAGCAGCAGCAGCAGCAAGAACAGTATCAGCAGAAACGGCAGCAGCCAGACCTACGGCAGCAGCAAGAGCAGCACCCGCAGCAGCAGGGAGAGCAACAGCAGCAGGGAGGGCAGCAGCGGCCGTACTTACAGGGACAACGAGCGGAGAGGCAGGGAGCGTATCTGGGCGCTCGGTTGCCTCCATTTGAAGCGGAGATACTTCTTCGGCAGCAGTTGTTTGTGTGTGCTGCTGTCGAGCCTCTTTCATTGCTGCAGCAGCAGCCGCGGCGAGGAGTCTGCTGGCCTCGGCGGCCTGCTGGTGCTGTCGACCTGCTGCTGCTGCCTTCGCAATGAGGACATGCGCCTGCTTCGCTGGCAGTCTCGGGTCTCTCTCTGCAGCGTAGAAGAAAGACGCACTTTCATCATCTTCTTCATCCGACTCCCCCACCTCCTGGTCTGTGGGCTCTTCTTCGTCTTCTGAGCTCGCCTGCAGCTCCCTTTCTGCTGCTGCTCCTGCGGGCGTGTGCGGCAGTCCGTCACGTGGCTCCTGCAGCAGCAGCTGCTGCTCCTTCTGCTGCTGCGACTGCTCCTGCAGCAGGAAGGGAGCAGCCCGCAGCTGCTGTCGCTGACATACCGCTGCCGGAGCAAACGCAGAAGTTTTGTTCGACATCCCACACAGAGCGACTCCTTGCTGCTGCTGCTGAAGATGCTGTGGCTCGTGCTGCCGGAGGAGCTGCTGCTGTTGCTCTGCTGCTGCGCGTGGAAACAGGTGGTGATGCGGCAGATGGTCAAGATAGTGGAAATGCTGCTGCTGTTGCTGCTTCGAACGCAGCAACTCGCGCATGCGGGCCTCTGCTGCAGCTTCTGTGGACGTCGAAAAAGCGAGGTCGGAAGGCATCTGCTGCTGCTGCAATTTCTCCTGCTGCTGCTGGCGCGGTGTAGCTCCTCCTGTTAGGTGCTCTGTAGTTGTTTTGTACATGAGGCGCATGCAGCTGCTGCTGCCGCCTGCCGGGGTGCCTGCAGCAGAATTCCGCAGCCGCTGCTGCTGCCGCTGCTGCGTGCTGCTGCTGCTGCTCATCGTCGGGAAGCCTACGCGGCGGGGAGGGCGAGGAACGAGGAAGTCGCTGTTGCTGCCGCTGCCTCCTTTTGCCGTTGCTGCGATGATGCTGCTGCCACTTCTCTCTTCTCCGGGCCCCCCCCCGCCGCTGCTATCACGCCTCGTGCTGCCCCTCCTGCCGTCGTTGCTCCTGCAACAGGCGGAGGCGGTGCAGGAGGACGAGGAGAAGTTGCTGCTGCTGCGGCTTCTGTACAGAAGGAACTCAGCGGTCCTCCTCCTCCTCGTTGCTGCTGCTGCGGCTGCAGCTGCTGTTGCAGTTGCTGCTGCTGCTGCATGCGATGCTGCGTTTCGTAGAAAGGCAGCGGAAGCGACGGGGGGACGGCGTCGCGGTGCTGGGCCTCTGGCGCAAGCGCAGCAGCAGCAACAGCACTTCCGCGTCCCGGTGGGGCCGGCGGAGGAGGGGCAGCAGAAGGAGGTGGCGCAGGTGTTCTTGCCCGCAGAGGTTGCAGCAGCAGCTGCTGCTCGGCCTCAAAAAAGAGCGAGCGTTGCTGCGGCTGCTGCTGAAGCGGAGCAGCAACATCTTCTCTCCGGCAGCCTGCAGCCGCACCAGGCCCTACTGCGCACAGAGGAGGAGGACGGGGGGAAACAGAAGGTGGAGGCACCGCAGGAGGAGGAGCAGCAGCACCACCTCCTCGCATTGCATGCTGCTGCTGCAGAGAGAGAGGTCTGCGCTGCTCCGAGTCTCTGCCAGTCGCGTGGAAATTCTGCTGCGGCTGCGGGGGCGGGGGCTGCTGCAGTCTGCTACTGCCACGCTGTGCGGGTGGAGGAGGCGCAGCAGCAGCGTAGCCAGCAGCAGCAGCGACGGGGAAGCCAGGCGGGGGAGCTGCAGCAGGAGAGAATCCCTGGGCTGCTGCTGCTGCTGCAGCATAAGGGGACTTGCCTGCTGCAGCAGGAGCAGCGCTTTTCGCCGCGTACTTGCCCGGAAGGACTGCAGCAGCTGCTGCAGCGTGTAGGTGGGCGGCAGCAGGACGTGGCGGCGCGACAGCAGCAGCAGGGGGAGGGGGAGACTCCTGCAGCGATGCAGCGCCAGCAACAGCAGCTGCGCTGTCGAAGGACGGCTCTTCATTCTTCCCTCCTGCTGCTCCTCCTCTTCGGCTGCTGCTGCTGGGAAAAAATGCGTCTGTGTTTACACTGCCCGCAACCGCATGCAGCCCTTCCTCATGCCGCAGGCTCGACAGCCTCTCCTGCTGCTGCAGCGGTGGGTACGTTCCGCACTGCTGCGGCGGAAAGGGCCCCTGCAGCTGCTGCGGAGACCCACCGTATTGCAGCAGCTGCTGCTGGTACTGCGAAGAAGTCTGCTGCAGGTGTGGCTGCTGCAGCAACTGCTGCTGCAGCTGGGGCCGCTGCAGCGCCTGCGCGCCCGGCGGAGGCTGCGGCGTCGGCAGGCGCGTCATGCTGCTGCTACAAATAGGCCAAAACAAAGAGAGGGAGAGAAAAGGGAAGAACGGCGGGGAAGCAGCTGCTGCTCTAGGGCTCGTCGGTGTCGCTGCTGCCGCTGCTGCTGCGAATGTGGCTGCTTCTGCGCCTGCTGTGCTTCGGTTACTGCTGCTATTACGCAAGCCGCTGCGGCTGCTGGTCGTGTTGCTGGGCCCGCCGCTGCTGCTGCTGCTTCTCGCCTGTTACCTGCTGCTCCTGGCGAAGCTACTGCTGCTGCTTCCGCCGCTGGTGTCAGAGTTTCTCCTGCTGGTTTGTCGTCGCTGCTGCTGCTTCCGCCGGGCAGGCGACAAATGAGGCAGCAACTGCCTCACCCCGTGCGGCTTCGTTGCAGCCGCTGCTGCTCCTGCAGCAGAGGGTTCCCTCCTCCTGACCCTCCTCTTTCTCCTCGTCTGCTGCTGAATTTTGCGCAACCGCAGCAGCTGCTAGAGCTGCGTGTGCGGCACGCCCGACAAAAGGCAGCTTCACAGCCGCCACCCCCCCTGCTGCTTCTCTTTGCTTCTCATCTTGCTGCTGCTCCTGCAGGCATTGCTCCTGCTGCTGTCCGTCCTGCCTTGGCTGCTCCTGCTGCTGCTGTCGCGGGTGCTGCTACCACTGCATCTGTTGCCCTTTTTGCTGCCGAACCGCTGTTGCTGCTGTTCTGCTGCCGTTGCTGCTGGTGCGGCGGGGCTGCTGCTCGTCGCTGCGACTGCAAAGGAGAGCAAAGAAGAAGAACGCAAGGAGAAAGAAGTAGAAGAGGACTGTGAGAAGAAGAGAAGAGAACCCTGGACACGGTCAGAAGAAACCAACTAGAAACAAAAAGGAAGAGGACCTCCGACAGAAGTAGAGGCGACAGCAAGAGGAGACCCGCAGCCAAAGACAAGCCGTCTTGCGATCAACAGAGAGCCCACGATGAGAAGAAATACGAGAAAAGTACGACAGCAGACCGGCAGGTAGAGAAGTATTCAACGAGAAATGAGTCGAAGAAGAGGAAGATAAAGAAGAAGAAGAAAAGTGACACTGGGGTGGGTAAAACACATATAAAAGCGGGGAAAACGGGAAAAGCGTCTTCAGAGGGAAGACACGGAAACTTTCACGGATCAGGAATGGAAGAAGTTGAAACATGGGCGCTCTTCTTCTGTAAAAAGATATATAAATATACGTGTCACAGTGTATCTGTTGCAGATGCAGAGAGAGCCGGCTGTTGATGTACAGAGACAGATATTTTGGGGAATTACAATGTATGCCTCTTCTCACAGACTGATAGAGGAAAAAGGAGTGAGTCACCAACTATTCACGCGGAGGCAAACATATATATATACACATACATGGATGTAAACATATACATCTATATATACATGTGTGCGCCTTAGTTTTGTAGACCGAAAACTGAGGGACCTGTGTGGGAATAGACAAAGAGAGAGATACGAAGCCGCATAGCATATTTTGCAAGCTTCACGGCTGTGCACATCGTTGCACCACGCAAAGCATTCAAAATACGTGGGAATGGACGCGCTTCATTCTCCGCTGGTGTTCGCGTTCTGCATGTGTGTACTTGTATGTATGAAGAACGTAGAGCCGTTGAAGAAGGTTATGTGGATATTCGACCACGCGTAAGTATAGTTCATACACACTTGTGCAAGTATGGACCCCCGATGTATGCGGAATGACTATTTTGTCCAAATTCTTGGGGAGAAATCTTACTATAATAGTAGGCCGACCCACCAGAAGAAATACATGTACATGCACTTTGTGGAGAATTTAGCTTTGGTAGGGAGGTGAGATGGTGGCGACAACCGTCGGAGCGAGGAGGAGACGGACTAACCGGAAATGTAGAAAAAAAGGAGAGAAGGGAAGAGGAGGAGGAGAAGGAAAAGGAAAGGAGGAGAAAAAGAAAAAGAAAGGGAAGAAGGGAAGGGAGAGATGGAGAAGCACTGCGGGGAAGAGCAGAAGTGAGAATATTCAGAGCGGAGAACAAGGAAGGTTCGCGCAGCAGATAGGAAAAGAGAGAGAAGCGAAAGAAGAAGAAAGAAAAATTCCACATTTCACGCCGAAGATGAAGTTTCTACATCCGTGTCCGACTTTCGTGTGCAGAGAGAAAGTCGCGGCAGTACCGGCCCTCGCGCATGTGGTCTCCTCGCCTCCACCACGTATAGCGCGATAAGGCTATCTTGCTATAGAGAAAAATAATTCGTGACTTCTTCCATAGTGACGAAAATGAAAAGGCCTGCCAATAACACACCGCCGGAAGGGAGGCGACTGGCGATAGTAGACTACCTCATGCTTTGAATGAGGACTAGATGTGAGTCCAGTACTGTAGATGTCGGTTTGATATCTAACAGCGGGCAGCTGGGCGTGATTACTATTTATTCGCGAAATAATAATGCTCTGGAGCATAGTACGATTGATACGAATATGAATGGCAATGACTACTGTGGAGGCGACTGTATGTACACCTGCAGAAGGACAGAAAAATATCGAAGACGCAAATCAAAAATGTTGGTAGACGTATGTGCGATGGTCATGAGAGGAACCTCGTAGGTAGACCGAGAACGATTGGCAATGAGGCAGGATCTTGTTGTCTTTGTCAAATTGAACGAATATGTGTGACACTGGGATGTAGAATATGACTACCAGTAACATAGGAAATGGCGTTGACTTGCTAATAGTAATAACAGAATGGGAGTTAGTAAGAGGCGGCCACATTCGGAGTCCTGGCACTGCATGTGACCAGCGATACGATGTTGCGTCAATTTTTCACGCTTGAAACGGAAACAAACACCAGTAGTTTCTCTTATTCATTTACGCGTATTGATCGTAGGAGGAGCCCTGACAAACACGAGTTACAACGACGTACGCGTAGGATCGATCGCTTTCACTGTTGATCCACTTGTAAGAAAGGAAGAAGATGAAGAGCTGTGAAAGTGGTTAGACACGATGGCAATGCATCAAGGAGGAGGGCTAGTCCGTACGGCAACACGGATAATAGAAATCCCTCGAAAAGGAAGAAACGGAAGGAGGTCTCTGATCCGCCCGATACGGGGGGAAGGTGGAGAAGGAGAATAAACAGCGGCTGCAGTACTCGCTCTCTAGCACGAACAGGAGCAAAAACACCAGCAGCCGCACCAAGAGCGACACCAGCGGCAGCAAAACGAGAACAGCAGCAGAAGTAGCACCAACAGCAGCTTAGAGCGACCTAGGCGTGCAGTTTAAAGTCGGCAGGAGGAACGAGGGACAGAAGGTCTGCAGGTGTCAGCAATGGCACCTGCAGACAAGTGCATCCATGGCTAAAGATTTCAAATAAGAGCGTACAGGAGTATTTTTACAATATATAGGTAGCTCATCCAGAAGTAAAAAAAAGCACCGGCCGCGTGAGCTTCGAACTGAGAAAGAGACACGCTGCTAACTAGGAAGATGCAGAAAAATCTGTGCCCACCGGTGCGGTCCATCGTCCCTTCAACGAGAGTTTCTTGTCTCTGTGTTGTGATACACGCCTATACGAGACTTCCGACAGAAATGATTCTTCATCAAAAGACCATACGTGTACGTTCGTAACTACACGACAGATGTGTACACGTACAGCACGTAGGGCCGCTCCCTTGTGCCTAGGAGAGAGTTACTTGTATAGTTCTGGGTGTGTAGGCACGTAGAGGCATGAACGTGGATAGGCGTATGCGGAAATACGTGTATCTTGCATTGTAAATCCGCGTGTGTAGTGAATGCATGTATGTCGAGATATGGTGTCTTCACATATATACATATATGTATATATCATTATGCAGATATAGAGGGAGAGAAAAAGAGGGATATTTTGTCATCTGTGTCTACGTATATACACGTTTGTGAGTGTAAATATGTGTGTGCAAATATGTGGGGATTTATGACCCTGCTGTGTCACCAAAGCCGCTCGAGAGGGCATACATCTGCATGCTTATCCATATATATGTATATATAGTATATGGTATGTACATATATATATATACATATACATATACATATATATGTGAAAACCTATGTACGTGTTTCCCCGTACGTCGATACACTCGAGAAGCTTTCTGTCCCATACACGGTGACAAAGGTGTGTAGGCACCTGCCACTTATACGCTTAATATTTACACGGGACTTTTGAAGCACAACAATAAAGACGTGTTCGGCGACTCTAGATACATGCAGTACACATGTGTACGTGTATGGGACAGAAACCTTCTCGAGTGTATGGACGTACAGGGAACCACGTACATAGGTGATATATATCTTATAAGTGGACTGGAAGAGACTCGTATGTGTATCTACCAGTATGCGCATATACGTGTGTGAAACAGCATAGATAGTTGAGTTTAAATATATATGTGTGCACACGTAGACGTTTATGTGAGTGCAGCCGCGTAGGAGCACAGACACAGAATTGTCAGGCTTTGCAGGATTTCGCTAAGCGCATTAAACGCCGCAAGTCCTACACACCTCTGTGTACCCACGAACCTCTACACAGCGATGCATCTCTATAAAGTAGTGCATTAGAGAGCGACGCAGACTAAAGCAAAAAGCTTCAGTTTCCTGTCGCAACACGCGTCGCGCCTGCAGACGGAGAGTCGTTCCGGTGTGCGTGCACCCCAGTGAGCTCGATTTTCTTGCAGAAGTTCTTTTTGTGTGCTCGCAATCATGCACGGATGAAATGTACGCTCTTCGTTTGCCTCGACGAAATTTCCCACGCAGATACATTCATTCGTCCAAGACCTACATTTGAAGCCGGTAGTCGTTATTTGTTATGTCATATAATATGCTTCTTACATATTGTGCGCGTTTACGTATACACACTTACGTAAACACTGCTCAAATAAGTATTGTATCCTAACGTACACAACTGCACACATGTGCGTGTGAGTGTGCCCGCGTCGTAGAGGCGTACGGTTTTCTCGTGGGGGCGCTCTTTAGAAAAGACCCTTAACAGCCGTATCTCCTCACGTCCTCTCACTATGGAAGTCATGGTTTCTACTGCTTCACAGCACGATGTGCGGTGTGCGCAAGCGTGTATATCTGCTTTCCAGTCAATCCGCTGCGTCACTAATCGCCGTGCATACGCACGGCTACCTAGTCTCGTGTGTATCTGTAAATTTCAACGTGGTGCTCTATACGTCATTGCGTAGGCTTTCCTTATGCATTCACGCATATATGCGTAGATATATATATATATATATTAGTCTACGCATATACTTGTGTCTGTGTACCACCTAAGATCTAGAAACGTTCCACTTAGTAAACAGGTCCAGATACGTAGACAGAAATACTTTAGACATATAAGGATACATACATGGGTAAACAAGTACGCGGAACAGAAGTACACGCGGATCTACACGTAATACATAGATATATGTATACATGCGTGCATACACAGGGTGTGGCTACACGTCCTCTGTTGTTGCTGCATGTAGATCTGGATTCAGCCGGTGTCTGTGGAAGGCTGGTTGATCGAGGCCTGCACTTGGTGCTTACACTCACTCCCAAGCCAGCAGTGCGTGAGTCAACGCAGTTACACGTGGGAAGAAAAAGCTAGACAGGAAGGAAAGTACGGATACATTGTACGAGTAGAAACACACGTAGACGTGTAGATACGTATCGAGTTACTCGCCCCGCGCATACTTGTGCAGAGGGTCTATAAGTAAGTGTACCGCAAAGGATATATTTATATATATATACGTGTACATGTGTACATATATACACGGGTGTACGTAGCTTTATCTACGTTCTTTTAAAAACATAGAAACTCAGTAAAATTTTGCACCTCTTTACGGCGACTCCGTGTGCCAGATTTGAGTAAAACGCATGAAAAAAGCCCTGTGTTCAGATTCTTCTAACGCAGCACGGCCTGGAGCTTCTCATAAACAAGGTATTCTCACCTACACATACGTACTTCTACACGTGGGAGTCTGTCTATTCAGTATACGTACAGCGCTATCACCGGAAGGTTCCCCCTTGAATCTCCGGCATCAAATTTATATACTTTTATGGCGTAACACACACTCTCTGAAGCGCGTTCGTGGTGCAGGATGGAGTATACATCACCTGCATTTTGCTATACTCATGTATAAGTGCAGCTCTGGGTGTGAGTATATTCTCTTATCACCAACCTCTTCACTTCCTGTAGCGGGGTGCGGGTGTCCACATGAATCTATGGATCTCGCCTATGGAAGCAACGTCATCCGGTCTAACATATATGCGTAAGGTGTCCGTAGCAGCGTTGTAGCGTTGTTGCGCGCAGAAGTGTATACCTAGTACGTCCAGACGACTACGAAATTCGGTTTCATGTGTGGCACTGTTGCCGCAGCGGACATCTACGCTCCCAATCCTTTGGGTCATGATGTAGACGTAGCAGTGTTGAAGTGTGGGCATGTGTTAGCGTTGTCGTGCACACATGTAGTGTGTGCAGATACCGTGCTTTAGACGTATAAATTGACATGTGTAACGCGTCGCACGCACCACGAGGACCACCGCGATATTTTGCACGGCTATATCAACCAGCGTCCGGAACGAGTGTTGCAGCGCTGCGTTCTTTCTTGACGTCTGTCAAGCAACTCTTTTGTGCAGATGGTCAGGATCTCTTGGACGAATTTTCTCTTGTGTACGTGCATACACAACCTTAGAAGGACTGGCCTCCAGAATATATCGAAAGGACAGACGAGTGGCACGTACGCCGTCGTCTACACGCGTACGCATGTATATACATATATATATATATATATACGAGAACAGATTGATACAAGTTTGTCTCCTACGTAAAATACCGAGGAAGCGACGGCACGCCAGTTTCTCCACATGCGTGCTTCTTCCCTGAGTGCCCGGGAATATTCGCGCAGACATACACCTGAACTCGGGTAGACATTTTTGGAGTGTAAGGAGCTGCAGGGGACGCACACAGAGGACGTACAACCCTTGAAATAAGTCGGTCGTGAAGAAGGGGACTTCAAACGAACTGGCATACGTAGACGTCTTCAAAAATGCGGTTGTTGTGCAGTTCTGTGGGCGATGCCTCCAAAAAGTGCGCAGCCACACATAAGTCGAACACCTGCTCCCGTCCGTGTACTCGAAACGACACAAACACAGATACATGCACGTACACACTTATATAGGTTGATGAAAGTGTATTTATTCGTTCGTATCCTGTCACAGTAGAAATACCAACATGTACACGACCGTGCATATGAGAGGAGCGTTAGTGTATCAGTGTGTCAACACTTGGGAAACGCGTAAATCAAAAAGTGTCGCTGCGTTTCGTGTGGTAGTGACAGACTCGGTGGGAAAAAAAGACTTTGATCTTCTTCCTTACAGTGTCCTTTCCGGTCTTCGTTTTCTCCACAAGCTGTGGCATTATACTATAGCTCCTAAATGCATTCGTGTACTCGGACCTATAAAGGAATTGTACAGGTGTTACGCTACGCGTGTGGACAGATTTGTTACATATATGAGGAGCGTTATGTCAGCTACCCTGCATGCGTAGTACATGTGCCTTAACGCTTTCCCGGATCCTGCCAGTGTAGCAGTGGGGCCCCCACATATCGCCAGTACGAGCGGAGCTCCCAGATCGTCCGCACGTCCGCACGGAGGACTTCTGTTCTGGTAGGAGGGCCCGTCCATGACAGCGACCTCTACTGATGTGCTAACAGATCCGCAGTTACGTCTATGTTAAAACGTGTGCGCGTGTGCGAGTGGATACAAACCTGAAGATCCAGGCGACTCCCCAAGAGTGTTTTCTGTCCAAGTCACGGATGTAAGAAACAACTGCGCATTAGCATCGTACGACGCACCCCACCACACCCATGCGCACTGTCAAGTCCGCACGGCTAGTCCACCTTCATTCTATCTCCTCGGTTAGTGTATATCTGGTCGTTAGCAGACACACGTATGTGTATCTGCAGCTGAAGGGTATCCTGCCACGTTACACCGCTTCAAAGAAGAAGGACGCTCACGTTCACACAGTTAGCAGGTCTCCGCTATATCAACATGTGATCCTTGACACAGGTAGACCTTTCCAGGCCCACGATATCAACATGTGATCCTTGACACAGGTGGACCTTTCCAGGCCCACGAGGGCATTACAGTCACACATATACCCCCTTTGTGTTCTGCGTGTGGTTCACAGTATCAGCGAAGGCGCAGGTGCTACTGGTAAATATTTGTTCTCCATTAACAGATACGCAGTGTGCAAGAAAAGGCAAATCCCGCTGCACCACCGACTACAACTCTGCATGAATATGCGTGTGTACACGTATTTCTTTGCCGGTCTTCTATCTCTGATCTTGAGAGTTATATACATATACGTGCGGACACTTACAACCGTTTACATATCAGTGCACTAAAAATTCAGCCGAAATTAACGGCGTGCGACACTTTTGGAGCTTCTTTGTAAATTAGAAGCAGCGGGCAATTATTCGTAGGGCTGTTAAGGAAGAAAACCATTGCGTCGCACACCCAGAGTAGGGGTTCATAACAGAGTGTAGAATTTTAGATCCTCTACTTGCATTTGCCCACCCTATATTGACCAGCGAGCAAGTTATCTTCTCAAGACAGCAGCGTCCTGCAGTGGCATACATCACTGCGAAAAAGAGGTAGCGAAAACCAAGCAGGAAAGCCACCGCTGCCAGTTTCGTGGTAACGCATTGCTAGCTGCTTGCTACCTATGTAGTTTCCGTAGGTTTACGCGTGTCACTTGGACGTACATACACGTACCTGTGTTTGTATAAGTGTAGTCGGCATATGCTATTCTGTATAAGGATCCTGCGTATCCTCCAACTCTAGGTCTGACAAATGGTATGGAAACACGTGAACCTCAATCTGACATACATAAACGCTGTTACACACATTCAACATATTTGCATACATGAATATCGCTACCGTACCTGCTGCATCTGTGTCTCTATTTTCGTACATAGATGTATGTATACATGCTTGAGTATGTGTAAATGTCAGCACTGTCGTGCGTCTTCCGTGACTTCCGTCAATCGCTTCAGGTCTTGTGTACTTTTCTTCACGACTGGACACAGAGTTGCGCTCCTCCCGGTGTAGTGAGTCTGTCAGGCTATCCACCGAGAACCGAAAAGTTTTCTCGTCTCCAACTCTCTTCGTGTCTTTCCTGAGTAAGAGAACGGTTTGGCTGCAACCCTGAGCTACTCTCAACCAAGAAGAACTTTTCTTTTTCTGCAAATGTCAGGGCATCGTCTGGTTCTAGAATCGCTTCTGCACACGGTTATTCACGTTTTTCTCGTCCCGGAGAGCACGCGCGTTCAATCTCGTCCCACAGGTTTGAATAAATCGTTTCTTTTTCTGTAACGCACTCAGATGCTTTTGGCAACACACCCTCATTTGAAGAATCGCTACTCTGCGTGCGTGAAATGTGAGCCGATGACCCCGGGGCGTACCTTACACAAACACTGATTTCTCTACGTGTAGCCACATCTGTGATGGGTGTTGTCTGAACATTACGTGTAAAAATTTGTTTCTTCCTTGCGCAGATACACTCGCCCCTCTACCTATAACAGCGTGTATGATTGATGTTGTCTTAAACTCACGTGAGAAAGTTTGTTTTTTCATTTCTCTGCCACGCCGCATCTTTCTGCACTTGTTTCATCCTGTTCTTGTGAATAACTCCTTTTTATTGGGGACAACGTGTACGTCAGACGTGGTGCAGTGCAGACTGCGAAGGCGGAAACGCTTCTCTCGACCTCTCCTTAGTCTCAAATCAACCTCTTCCTCCTACGTCCCCGGGGGGGTCTAGCGCTGCAGCGGCCATTCGACAAGAGAGTGCAGCTGCTGTGTTGCTTTAGCTGCTGTTCCTGTGCTAATTCTGCTGCCGCTGCTGCCGTGCGGCTGGTGGTGCGTAGGTTTCTGTGGCATTGACATATCTTTTAGGAAACATTTTTCATCCACCGCCATGAAACTGTACGTATGGCAGACGGCTCTTGGTCAGAGTCGCTGTCACGTTCCTTCTGCTGCCGCAGCCGATGTTTGTGACAGGCTAGTGCCTGCGGCTGCGTCGACTGCTGCTGTTGTCCCTGCCTCAGCTACTCCTGCAACTCTAGGGGCTGCAACCGCGAATGTGGATACTGCAGCTGCTGTGGACGGAGGTGAAACTTTTGCCTCGCCTTGCTTGGACGACGTATGTGGCTTCGTGGGATATCTGCGTCTTGAGCCCTTCCCCCGCTTTTCTGCAGCTGCTGCGCCTGGTCTCTCTGCTGTTCATTACCAACACCAGCATGACTTCGTCACTCTGCACGCAGATGGAAGTGTTTGTCGGTGGCGCGGGGATACAGGCGCCAGCACAGCGCCACCGTCTTTCTCAGAAACTCTGTGTTCTGCGGTAGATGCCACTTGCATCGATGTAACAGTGCCAGCCGAACCAAATGAAACAGAAGCAGCAGACACACCAGCTGTCGCGTCAGCAGGAACTCCACATCGCTGGCCACTGCACCGCAGATGTGCCAGAAGCAGCTGCCGCGACGTTGGGCCAGCAACAAACATACAAATGAATATACGACGCACCAACATCTCCAACAAAGCTTGCACGGCTGACGCGGTTCCGGAGTGTCGGAGAAGCCGCAGCAGTTGCAGCGGGACCGGCCGCTGCGCGATAGCTATAGGGAAGGCAAACGGATCTATATCCCTCTACACACAACAAGCCCACGCAGACGAATGGATAGAAGAAGCAAATATAGAAGACGCGCATGCAGCAACAGTTTCTGCGGTCGCGTGGAGTCATGACGGCACAGCCTTGGCTTCTGCTGCAGAGGACGGACACCTGAAAATATGGTAACAGACACACCGTGCTGAAACTTAGAACAGAAGCTAATTGGGCTCAAATATACACGCCTACCACCACACACACATCCCTCTATGCATACGTGTACGTATGTGTACCTGCGAGTGTCTGTGAAAATACGCTTCTGCATCTCTACGATGTACCACCCCTCACAACCGAGAGACGTGTCAAAGGCCTCACACGTGAATATGCAGTTTCGGGGAGAAACATATGTGAGCAGTACATAAACCGGTGTACGGGGGCTGTGAATCCCTGTGCGCAGATATACACAAGCACGTGCCCGTGGGCGTGTATACATGTACGTGCATATATATATATATGGTAGGAAAACGCAGCAGTTGCTTCCTTTTTCAGGAAAAAAAAGCCCTTTCCTATGGAAAGTCTAGTAAGCAGCAGGACCGCAGCAGGCCCCCTCCTTTTGCATGGGCTTAGCCGTACACACGTATCTGCGCAGGCGTACGAAGCGCATGTGTATGGCATTGTACTTTTTCGGTATAGAGAGAATGGAGAGCAAGCAAGGGAGTAGCAGAAAAACCAACAATATCGAATTGCTGTGAAGAATCAACTCAACCAACAAAGCATCCGACAGCCTCGAGTCGCCCACGTAGGAGCTCACCCATCTGTTTAGAATTGTCCTAGAAAATTACAGGTGCCTACGTGTGGCTGCACATAAGGGAATCGCGTAGCATCGCCCATCAGACAAAGGTCTCCTTAAATTTTACCTTGCATGTGTGCATCTGTATCTGCTTGCACCTGCACCTTTGTCCTTATTCGTACATCCCACCTCACTTACACGTGTGTGGAGCTGTGCGCGTCATTCGACAGGGTTGACCAAGGGGAGCTCTGCTGCACGGCTGCTGTATGTGAAGCAGCGATAACCTGCATCCGCTGGTCAAAGGCTGGCCGCCTGCTGGTGTACGGGACGGCTGACGGCTGCTTAGGTATAGCACGTGCGTCTGATTCCGCTCCTTGCTCGACAGCGTGTTCTTGTTCTCGTTCTGTGTCACCTTCTGCTTCTTCTGCTTCTCGTCCTTCGAATTCCTCTTCATCAGATTCATCCTCAACACGTATGTGCAACACCAGCAGCAGCCACCGCGGCGGCAGAAATAACAGTAGTGACAGCGGCAGCAACAGGAACCACAAGGATGTCAGAAATAGCAGCAGCATCGGTTGCAG
The DNA here is from genome assembly GCA_000727475.1 of Sarcocystis neurona. Classification (NCBI taxonomy): domain Eukaryota; phylum Apicomplexa; class Conoidasida; order Eucoccidiorida; family Sarcocystidae; genus Sarcocystis; species Sarcocystis neurona. The sequence goes on along the minus strand of KL647300.1, from coordinate 625,435 downwards.
GCAGGACTCCGCCAGTGGCGACAAGAAGATCAGCTGCAGCCAAATGAAAGAGGCCAGCGACAGCGGGCTGCGCAGCAGCAGAAGGTGGGGAACGATCTGGAAAGGTCACGAGGGGGGCGCGGTGTTGGCCGTAGAGTGGAATGAGAAGTGGGAACTGCTGCTTTCTGGCGGTGAAGATGGAAAGTACAGACTGTGGACGAGCAGCGGACAGCCGCTGCACTGCTGTAGCGCTCCTTGCGATGCAGATTTCAAGGAGACTACAGCAGCAACAGCACCAGGAGGCAGGCCAACGACGGCAGCAGCAGGCAGGCCGTCGACAGCAGCAGCGGCAGCCCGAAGGCCGGCCACTGCAGCAGGAAAACATGCAGGAGGCGAAGGTATGCTGGTGACAGCACAATCATCAACGTCGAGACCAACAGCCGTACCTCCTGCTGCACGCCACTTGGCAGTAGCAGCTGACACGTCTTCCTCTTCAGAGGCAGTAGTAGCTGCGGTAAACTTCTCGACAGCAGCAGTATCGGCAGTGCCAGAAGGTGATGACGCCGTAACTGCAGCTGCGCCAGCAGCTGTCTCTTGTCGTGTCATGGAAGCCTCAGCAGCAACTGTTGATGCAAGACAGGTCAATTCCAGCTTGTGTGAACACACCCGTAAGGCGACCGCAGTTGTGTCTTCTGCAGCGTGGAATCCGAGCGAGGAATTCTATGCCGTTGGCGGATATAACTGGATTGCTGTGTGTAACAGGAGGGGGCAGCTATTGACTCAAGCTTTTCCCTCTGTCGGTACGTCTCCGCTGCTGCGCACGTGTTGTTGACGCAAAAAAGTGGACTCTGCCCGCGTCAGGCGAGAAAAGTAAACACGCCTCATCCAGGTATACAAGCACAACTACACAGAGAGACAGGCGGAGATACTGAAAAGAGAAACGTTGAACAACAGACGGGACACATGAGCTATTTAGTACATGACACCCACGCTCAAAATGTAGCTGCACTCAGCAGCGTTCACCTTCCATTAATGTATGTGTATATATATATATATGCATGCACCTAGGGATGCATCGGTCAGCAGTAACACCCTCAGTACTCTGTTCTCCTGTCCGCGGCTCGAAAACCTGTGAGTGTGGCTGCAGTCGCCGGTATTGCGCACCACGTTTGAAAAGGAATGCCTGACGCACGTATGTGTCGCGACATATACCTCCACAATAGTCTGACTACTGAGTTCTGACTACTGAGTAGCCTGTCTTTTTCTCGTACGTGGCTATATAGAGCAGAACACACAAATACACATAGACATATCTTTCTATGCATATATGTTATTATTAACTCTTGTAGCGGACCACCTAGTTCACTCGTTACGCGTACAAACCGTACAACACGAACATTCAGGTTCTTCTTCTCCTTCTATTTCTTCGCGGTTCCCTAGCTGTGCAGCTTCAATCCAGCGGCACACATGCAGCAGGGCTGCCGCAGGAGCGTGTGGCGCAATTCTTCGTCTACATTCCCTAGCACATGTACTTCCTATTATTTGTTTACCTATGTAACAGCTTAGGCATTTGCACTTATGTATACCCATTATACGAATAAAGATCGATTTGCTGGTGTGCAAACACATTTCGCATTTATACGATGGGCACTTCACAGTTCTCTCGATCAGACACTGTTGCGGTGGCCTTTACCTTCAGGTGAGGGACGAAAATTTACGCAGATCTGGGCTCCTCTTTTCCCCCTCCCTTCCCTTTCCACTATTACGTTACACTCCCTCCTTCTACTCTCCATGTATTCTTCTTCTGTACTGCTTTGTCTTTGCTTTATTGCTTGACTTTCCCTGCTGCGGCTTCATCTAATCTGCAGGCCTGCTGCACGGTCTGTGTTGGAGCGGAAACTCCAGAAGTCTGGCTTTTGCTGGAGAACCGGACACGTTGGGTGTGGCATGGTTACTGCCTAACTCAATGTGGTGGAAACACTTCGAAGTATCGTTTTCTCCGGATACCTTCTCCGTTACGGTACATCCATCTGTTCTTGCTCCACTGCCTGACAGAAACACACATCTACCTCGTGGCCGTGCCAGTACCTAAGACTCCTTCCTTATTTGTTCTGGTACTCTACGGTGGTAAATAAAAACTCTGCTTCTCGGTGCGCCTTCTCTGTTTCCGGTGGTGTGTGTGACACCCTGCAACTCGTGCTCCTCTGCTTGACCCAAGCTTCTTCATCCAATCTGGTAGTCGAACGAGTGAGGTAGTACTGGAAAAGGAAAATCACTTTTTCTCCCCACACCTCAGAATGAAGCACGGCAGACCCCGCTGATGCCTTCTCGATTCAGATACAGAGAGGCCGAAGCTTTTTGCGTGTGTTCCCGAAAAAGGATGTGGGAGGGTCGCCACCGCCTGACGAGGCTGAGCTGAGGGAGATTCAGTCATTATATTTACTTCTTGTAGACGTAGCAAACACTCCGTAACGCCAGCTGCTCTTTTCGTTGAGGTAGATCTTCGTTCGGCCTTCATTCGGTCTAGACAGAGTCAAGTTTTTCCCACTAAGGAGCACGAAGATTAATTACGGATAGCAGGTTTGAGTTTCCACTTTGTAGAGACTTATTTTGAAGTGCGTTTTCGCCTTGGTAACTTCGCGCGTCAAGGATATACGCAAACGATGAAACCCTGCTTTTCTTTTCCCGCACTACAGAGACAGCTCACGGGTGCTTGTCTGCTCTTAGATTCTTCACTGCGATACATATATAAAGAAACACTATGACATACGAAAGACTGTTCCTGGCCGAGATTCTGCGTACTGCGGTGCACTTGCAAAGCAGAGAGACGGCGTGCTTGCTGATTTTCTCCTTTCTGGGGGTAGGTCGGAGAAATTCTACTCAGATTCTTTTGCGGCCCTCCCCTACCCCCAAAAATCCTGCCCCTGGCGGTGTTCCTGTCTAATTAGTCCAGAAAACATGCTAAGACTCCTTCGCGTCTAGTCTTTCCCTCGAGCGGAGAGTGGAAGAGAGAGTCGCGGTGTGTACTCAAGTCTGCGGCTTAAAGAACACGGCTTCCGTTTTAGTAATTTGTGGGCAGACAAAAGCGACTTCTGCCGCCGCTACGTCTCACACCTTTGTAGACTTCCCCCACACAAGTGGCACTCGTGTGCTTATAGACCAAACAGTCCTAATGTAGTTGGATGACGTACTCGAGTGCGTCAGAGATGTATCTGGGTATACCCGCTGGCACGCGGTGAAACAAAGAAGTACTGCTGTGCTGCTTTGACGTAGGTGTGCGGCGTACCCATAGGAAGTGAAACAGAAAGCATAATTACCACTCTTCCCTCGAGTTACATCCGTCGGCACTTGGGGCAGCGCGAGCTCACGTAGAACACCGTGTACTTGAACCTCGTATATGCGTCCGTAAAAGAGCAAATACAAACACAAATACACAGGCAAGGACGTATATCCGTCTCTTCCATGAGTATATGTACCCACATGTATAGATATAGGTACATAAATATATCTGTGCGCATATACATTATTCCACTTGGATAAATGATATTTTTTTGACGGGCGTTTACTTCAATTGTATAGTCGGCGCGTTTGTTTGACCCTGGAGACACTGCGGTACCGGTGGATAGTGGTTGTGTGTGTGGGTTTATTTATGTGATTCGTGTATCTCTATACAGCGGGGTGCATCAAGACATGAGGCTTAACAATATTTGAAAGAGACAGACGGGCTTCTTGAATTTTGCACGCACATACACGTATATATTTAGCCATTCGTATATCTCTCTCTACACATATTTGTGTTTGTGTTATTGTAAATAAGTGTCTGGAAAGCATCGTAGTACAAAAATCAACTCAGGTTGGTCGCACACTCTTACAGAAAAGAACGCGGGTTGCAGTATCCGTGGCGCAGCGTTAAGGCTGGTTGATCCTCCCCTCTGCCTCCCACGCAGTTTATCTAAAGCGTCTGGACCTATCGCTTTTTATAGTGAACTGTTCGCACACCGATATACCTGCAGTTATTTACACGTGTGGCTGCACATACACAGATATGTTGACTTTTAACTTAAGCAATTACGTATCCTATAGAGGCACGTTCATGTCTACAGCTACACTACACTACACGAATACAGGCATCCATATATATATATATATATATATATATGTATAGGGGGTCTGTGCGTATGTTTGTATATAAGTTTGTATCGCCCAGAGAGGGAGGTGCACAGGTCGAAACGCAATTTTGAGTGTGCTAGAAGTGTACTTGTCAAGACGTCTAAATACGCATACGGAGCTTTTTTGAACCTTAGGTCTATCTCTTGATGAACACATGTAGTGGAGATGAGAGACAGAGACGTCGCTACGAAATTGTGGCCTGCACGGGGTGCACCTCTGTAAAGATCCACATTTAGAGATAAATTTCCTCCTACATTGTCATGTTAGACATATATACGAGCTGGATCTCCCCCACGCTTGTGTCGATGTGTGCGTTTCTACGTCCGCGTGCGTATGCGTACCCGTCGATGGTCCACGCAAATGTGTAGGATTACATACGTGTGTGCACACTCCTAATCTCACACGTCTTGGTCAATTTGGTCTCTCCTGTTGTAAACAGGATGTCAAGGCCGGCACGCCAGCTCAGGTGGTGGCTCTGAGGGATTCTGCTCTTCACTTTTCCGTCGGTCGGTTCCCCACAAATAATTAACCTGCACAAAAAAATCAGGCGACGACGGAGTTGGCATGCATTCATGAATTACCTTATTAGTATGAATGCGTATTGCTTTTGTATATGTAGACACACACGCGTATACACGACGTATACCCATACATCTGATACTTAATATAATAAGTGAACATATTCACCCGTCTACCCGGAATACACACTTGCACGCATTTGCACACGTGCCTCTAGAGACCCCTGTACATTCCGCAGCTGCTTTTCCACCCTGGTCTCACGAGCGGGAGTGCCATACTTTTGCTTACGTGTGTCGAAGTGCGGATGGACTGTGGGCTTGACACGCTTTTCTTCAATATTTATATTGGCCGCATCTGCCTATTCTGTGTCCGAAAAGGTGGACTGACTTATCCGGGGTCTCGTTGTGCTAACAGGAGCAGAAGGCTGCACGGCTACTGCGAGGACGTGTTCGCTTGGGAGCCGTGGCTGCGCACAATCGCGTCTCTCATTGCTATTCCACTCCCATGTGTATATTACTCTGCTGGAAATCACAAGTTTCCACAACACAGAAACCTGTGTGGATAACTCACTTTCCCACACTGTTATGTGAAAACCCACATTTACCCCAGAACACGCGCGAAGTTAGAGATATAGGACACACCAAAATCGTACACACATATACACATGCATATATACACATATATGTAGTACAGGATATTCACATACAGATAGAGACACATAGGTATATACATATACAAGTTCATATTTGTGAAGGACAGACAAAAATGTGGAGCTTCACGTCTACAAACACAGCTGTGCGCACTTGGCCGGACAAGGTGTTCTCTTGTTTCTCTCTCCCTTTGAATGTTGTAGTGATCTGAACCGATTATGTGTGCTGTTACTCAGGCTTCGGGGTCGTGTTGGTGGCTACAAGCCGCCAGACTTTTGTCTACCCTCTGCTGCAGGAGCACCAGCCGCTGCAGCTAGTAAGACGACACGTGTCACTCCACCCACCGCTTCTTTGTGTGTAATTTTTTATTTGTGGAAGGAGTTGTGAGTGGAGAGGATGGCTGTAGAGTAAGGAAGTTTCTCTGCGTTACCAAAAGCAACCATACCTCACATATACGTATATATGTCTGCGGCACTCCAGCACGCACACGTCAGTCCTTCACTCGCTGCATTTGTTCAAATTCCGTATCGTTCAGCATCTCGCTCAACGTAAAAGAGAACCCCAATAATGCCGGAGTATATTTGCTTTCCCGAGCACCTTCAAAAGTCTGTGCGCACTTGTGTATACGTGCGGGGCCTTCGTATATATATGCGTACTTGTACTCGTGTGTATAAATTGCAACAAAAGCTTCACGTTTGCACAGCCTGGCGCGCATCCGTCAAGTCAGAAATACGTGATATGTTGAAGTTTACCCATCTCTGGCCTGTGTGCAGCAGTGACAGTCGGGTTTACGTCTCCCTTTATGTGCACAAGAGGAAGTGACTCTCCTGCGGATCTGTACAGTGCAGAGCGCCACGCTCCGAACTGACACATAGGAAGAGATGAACGCCTCCGGTCCTCCTACGAACACCGTGGGGAGGTTGAGACACACGTTAGGCAATAGCAAAATCGATGTCTCTCTTTTGTGAAGGACGACGCGACAACCGGCTCACTTTTCAACAAAAGACAAACATGCGATAGGTCATCTGAACAAAGTGCGTACATGTCATGCTGACGTTCTGACGTATGCATATATATATATACACACATATACACATTGAATATTATGTACGTCCGCGTGTGCGTGTGTGGGTGTTTGTATCTCTGTCTCTGCTTCTCTCTCTGTGTATCTCTCACTCCCGTCAGTATGAATGTATATATTCTACATGTGGATGCACAAGAATACTGAAGCAGATCTGTCTGTCCTGTGCGTGAACCTACATATATACATATATATATATCGTTGAGCCGCATCTCAAGAAGAAATCCCCGCTTATCTGCAGATACGAATGCCGCGTAAAGTGCTTCACAAGCCATTTAGGAACTCATTAGGTATATATATATATATATTCATCTGAGCTGTGTAACTAGAAATGTCCGCAGCGCTGAGCCTCACGACCCCAGCAGATTTGTTCGCCTCTGATCAAAGCTTCAAGCAGGCGACGCATCCGTACATACTCTTTTTGCGTGTTCAAATGCTTGGCGCTGCTTCCTATTTACATAAATACATATCTATATGTACGCTCACTTGTGCGTGTACAGTCTTGAGAGTGCTCAAGACTTGTGTAACTATACGTACGCAAAGATATATATATGTATATGTGTCCTTCTCTTTGTGTCTATGTATCAGGAGCTCTGGGTTTTTGCACGCAGTACACCCACAAAAGGAGCAAATATATATGCGTATATGTTTGTGTAGTGAGCAGAACCATTCGTGTCTCATATTGATAGACATACGTTTTTCTATGCATATTCTATACAAATACTCGAGCAGTCGTTGAAGGAAAGCATCTGAATGTCAAGTGTGATTGCGCAGAATTCTGTTGAAGGTGGTGTTACTCCTGAAGGCCTTTGCTACGTGGACAACCTCGAGCAACCTCCCCTATTTATAACACACGGGAGGCACCACGTCGCCGTAATTCAGCAGACCCAAATACAAGTAGGGCATCCACGGTTCAATTAAGACTTCACATCATATCGCACTGTTCTGTTGGCTGGCATCTACATTTGTGTTATAAATACTCGCACAGGTGCGTTTATCGGCGGGCGAACGTGTGGGTATGTGGTGCTTGTATTCACAAACGCATGCTGCCTACATGTATTTTTATACGTATAGAGATGGAAGGAAACAACCAGAGTGGGCGCAAGTACATTCGCTACGCGGGAATATTCCTGTCCACGTCTGGGGGTACTGTTTTTATACATATGTATATACAAGCAGACGTGCATGTACGTGTGTACGGATCAGCGTACGGAGGTGAGCATGTATGAATGTATAGACTATAGGAATATTCGTACAGGGAGAGATGGCCGATTGTGTATGGACTGGTGGATAAGCGTACGTGTTTGCCACTGCCTGTTTTTTTCGCCTGTTTCTTTATCTTCTGACTACATTTCCTGTACAGGAGTCAATAGCCGTTAACTCTCTCTGTTCCTATTTGCATATACGTGTGTAGGTATGTGTGTGCGTCTAGCGGCGTCGTTGTAGACCCCCTGACGTTCTACGCGTCGAACTCCAAAACAATGTAATATTCTTCATGTTATCACCAGCGCAAATACTCCTGGCTGTGTCTTCCTTTCTCGTGCAGTCTCCACATACAAAGACCTGCACGTGCCCGTTTCGTTGAAAAAGACAAGATGCATACATATGTACGTATGAAGTGGATGCTTTGACATATCACTGTCGCTTTCGCTACCACAGTGGTTGAAAAGAAGGCCACGCACAACTAAATTTTATGAAAAAAAGTTCTTGGAAAGAGGGAAAATCAAAATTTTCCTATTAATCTATTCGAGGGGAGTCATCGAAGAGACAACTGCGGCCGCATTCGTGCTGGTACTAGCATATAAAAAAATTTCAATAAGGTGTTTCATTAAAGGAGATCGGCAAAGCAAGATTGGGTCAGGAATATGTATACATATTCGCATGCATATATATATATATATGTATTTTATATGTAGGGAGAGATACACCAGAGAGTCAGAGTGCGCTATACACATACATACATATAGATATATGCGTATACTCTCAATATTGTGGAATGGTAGGTGATGGCTTGTCTACGAGTAATTAGGCCTCTATAGAGAGAAGAGCAGGAGTACCTGTGCTGACAGTCGTATAGACAAATAACGGACATATGCAGGCACCCAGAGCTCCTGGCTTCTTAATACTTCTCTGCATTTCTTCGTAAAAGTAGCCGGTGTGGTGCAGATACACAGAAATGTGTCTACCAGTGACAGTGTGCTGGCATACACACGTGAACACCGAGACGCAGGAAATTGCCACATGAAACAGGAGACCCGGTCCGCCTTCTTCACCCTACGTTTTTTGCCCCTCTGTGATTTGTTACCCCTTCCCACATGCGTGTGCAGAATACGTATCTGAACCAGTGTAATTACATGTTTGTTCGTATGTGTGAGAAACCGAAGTATAGGTTTTGACATGCAGACAGACGCGCAAGGGCAAACTTCGCGGCATTAGGTAAAGACATACAACGGGCGCATAGTCCTGTGGCTCGCCACTTTCCTTCACGTAGGAGTATATTTTAACAAATACTTTTACATTCCTGTAGAGGACTACACACACAACTCGGAGGTTTCTGCCTGGTTTTAGCCGCCGTCTGACTTAAGACACGATGATACGTGTCGGCTCGTCGCGAACTTGTCGAAGTTAAAAGAGTTTGTATTTGCATTCAAAAACTCTTCTCTGTTTACCTATGTGTGTACACATGTGTCCCGTAAAAATCTGCAGTTGCGCCTAAAGCACTTTCTTTGTCTTTACACATACATATGTATATATATATATATCGATACGAACGCGTAAACCTATACATATGAGGCGTTTCTATGCATACATGACGAATTGCTTCCGCCCTTGATAACCTTAAATGCCGTCGTAGGTACTGGATTACGTTCGAAAGCTAACTAGGTGCATCATTAAGAGGAAAGGAAAATGGAGACCCGAACTCATTTCTCCTGCAACAGTTGCCATCGCAGCGGATGTTCTTTGCCTGGTGAGAAGTGCAACACATGAAACTTTGACTTTTATGTATCTACGTCCTAAGCAGACATTCAATACAACGGTCCTGCGTCTTACTTCTCACACACATGCGTGTAGGGAAAGAGAACACAGACAGCGTGATATCGATATTTGGCAGGGGTGCTTTGCTTCCTAGCAGTAAAAATAGATATGAAAAGTCTGCGTAAATATGTTTATGTGTGTGCATGTGGGTGTGTGAACAAGGTAGAGGTGAAAATGTCGTACGGATCTGCGTGTTTTGGGACAGAATAGACGTGAAAGCACTGTGTAGCTATGTGTAGATATGAGCAAGATGGACACGGGAATATTCTACGTGTCCGTATAAACATCGTATCTCTTACAAGTAGCGTGTTGCCATGCGTATGCTTCGTACGCATACGCGTGTATAGAGAAAGAACAGAGAGAGTGTCAGAGATATAAGTCGAGACCGAGCAAACGAGGCCTGCGTAGTGTGACCGTAAGTCCTCAGTCCACAATATGGTTATATTTGTATGTAAATTAATCTTCAGCATGAAACTGCAGCGTTGCTTGCACCCATGTACAAGAAGAGGCATTCTACGAAGAAGAAAGACAGGTGGTAGATAAGTGGACGGGAAGACGATAGACAGAAAGACGATAAATAGGTAGAGAGATAGGTTTAGAGGCGAACCGATGCGTAGACAGGTAGTTGATGGATAAATATAGCAGACACGTCGATACATATATATGCAAATATATAGGAGAGAGGTGAGTCGACAAACACAGACTATACGAAAATATGTGAACACAGTAAGAGGAAGGGAGTAAAGGCCTGGCATAGAATTACGTAGGCAATGGGAAATGTGAAAGTCTGTGTCAACTCGTCTGGAGAGATGTTTACAAGACAGAACAAAGTGCGTACGTGTAAACGTAAATACACAGCTGCGCAGAGAAAATGAAAATATCGTTACAAAGATGTGTACGCGCATATATATACACATATATATTTTTATGTGTACATTTCCATGAAGAAGTGAAGCATCAGAACTAGTGCACGAGTGAGGACACAGCAACACTAACAGATGTGTGCGTCGAAAGAGTAAGAAAAAAAAAAGATATTAAGGACTGGCTGCACACAATGGATTGTTAAGACGCACAGGTAAAGACTCGCCTGCTTAGAAAAAGAGATAGAGGTGGACTTCCTATACGAAGATAAGCCTGTAAAGAGGAAAGGAAGCAAAATTGCCTTCCTAGACGCACATTCAAAGAGAAATGTGTATCTCTGCCCCTAAAAGGCAGAAGTAGATAAGTAGAGAGGTTTGCCGTATACATAGGCCTGTACGCACAGGTGTCTACATGTACCGAAAGAGAGAGGAGACTACTGACACACACGTAAGTGACACCACATCAGACAAGAGGAAGAAGAACTCTTCTCTTAGCTGTACATATAAGCATGTGTGTATATATATACAGAGCTACTACATACCCACAGACGATGAAAGGAAAAGTCCAAAGAATAACATCCCTGTTTTAGTGAAGTGTTGTCTACGTGCAAATCCGCATCTGCGTCCGTTGGTGGATATGCGCACAGACAGAGATAGAAACATATTACCACACACGCATGTTGTGAAGCAACGGAGAAGTCGGAACCGCTGTTGAATTTTTCCGAACTGGAGAGTGACTAGACCCACGGCAGTGAAAGAAACGTATCTGCATATGTGCGTGTGAGAGAGAGCATATATATATATATATACTGTACGTATACAAAAAGGCAGAGGAGGTTTGAATAAATTAATAGGAAGTGAATCAATGAAAACACAACTGCAGTCATACGTGGCACGGACACGCACGTGTTTTTATAGAAAGTAGGAGAGGTCATCAGAAAATTGTAGCCGATCCACGAAGGCCAATCCAATTCGCGTACGTGTTCCTTAATGTGTTTTTATGTATATATATGTATATGTGTGTAGAGAGACAGACGCAAGTAGACTTCGCTCTATGTGAACTACGTGTACATATATTGGTGTACATGTATTCACATACACATATAAATATATGAGAAGCTGCTAGCTCATTCCAGAGAAAGGAAAATGAGATCTAATCTAGATAAGAGCAGGTCTGCACCGGTCAGTCTCCTGAAACAAATAAAAACACAGCAGAACAAGTATCTTCAGTGAAGTTTAAATTCTCAAGTGAGATTCTCAAACGATACACTTGTTCTTCTTATAACCTGGGATCACTTTGCTTCCTTCTTTCGTTATATATATATATATGTATATATGTATATATGTATATTTGCATGTGTATTCCCAAAGAGGTGTGTAAGTATATGTATAGAACGCTCGTATCTGTACATCCTTATTTACATTGCTTTCTGCCCTCTTCCGTACACATTACTGTATCGACATATATACAGGACTGCAGACGTGTAAACACATATACGCCAGCGTTCGTCTGTTTCTGCAACTTCGTAGGTGTCCCTCTGTCTTCCCTCCTTGTTCTTGCCCCTGTATCATGAACACCGCGTCTCGATATTCAAATACTCAGCAGAGATAAGTTTCTTTCATCAGAGTGTACATGGGCACGGGCGTAGAAACAGCTGCATGTGTTCCTCTTTCCGGCTCGTTTCGCATTCTGCCGTTTGTTCCAGTGACCCAGCATCAACAGGCGTGTTCACTCTGAAAAGGGCGGTGCCCCTTGCGCACACGTCTAACACTCGTGTACCCATATATGTGGTAAGCATATTTTTCTTCTGTCCTTCTCGAACTCTGTTTACATCTAATTTTGTTCTCCCTTGTTCGGATGAATTCGCTTGCAGGTGTCTCCTTCCTCCAGGAGAAAAATTGAAATTTTCGACGCCTGCACGGGGCAGATTTCGGAAGAGTCGCTGCTGTTGCCTCTTCCCGTCGCTCGGGTAAAACGGTTGGATTTTCCTTCTTTGTCAGACGCCTTATTTGGAAAAAAAAAGGAAGCAACCACTGCAGAGTTCGTCACAGGCGTCTGCAGAGGGGAAAACACGTACCACTGCATGAAGCTTGGTGCCACTACTAGCGCTGCCACTATGTATAGAGCTACAGTGGTCGCAGTTCTAGTGAGAGTACGAGTAATAGCAGCAGGAGTAGCTTTCCTTTGCCCTGTACGAGTGCTGAGATTCTGTTGGTTGGGGAGAAGGACTTGTTCCGATATTAGCGATTTTTGTACTACCACTACTACACAAGTACAACTACCAGGAGCAGTCGGAATCGCGCAAGTCCAGCACTAATAGTAAACCGTAACCGTAGAAAGAACAATAGCAGCATCAGTAGTAGAAGTGGTATTAAAAAAAAGAAAACCTATAGTAACAGTAGTAATATACTGGGATCAATAGTAATAGAAGTAACATACTACTATAGTATCCCACTTTTAGGAAGATTAGTGCTGGTCGGGACGGCGCTGGTAATAGCAGCGTTGGTCGCTGTGAGGCAGACGCAGTATTAGTAGTAGCAGTGCTCCTGACGCATATCAGCGGAAACACCAGTTGTCTCCAGGCTATTACTTCTACTAGTAGTAATAACAATAGTACGACAGCAGCCGTACTACAGGCAGTAATATGTTACTTGTCCTCGCAAAGTGGCGCTACCAATATACTAGAAGTAGTGGTGGTAGTGCCCGTACTACTACTAATGTAGTCCTGATACTGGCATAGGAGAACTCGCCATATACTAGTAGTACTACTACTGTAAGCGCTGGTGGACGACGGACAATCGCACAGAAAGACTAGCAATATTCTAGGAGTAGCATTAGGTGTAGTAGTAGTAGTAGTAGAAGTAGTAGTAGTAGTAGTACACTACTAGCACACCCACGTGACGACTAGCAATGTCATCTAGTGATCGTTATAGTAGGCGCACTTCTGCAGTAGTCCTAGCACTGAAACTGGCAGCTTCGTGGTGCGAAACAGTACAGAAGCACTAGCAACAGAGTAGTATTACTAGCAGCGGCAGTAGTGCTCCTACGTGCAGTAGTAGTAGGGGGAGAAGGAATCTATGAATACTGATATTAGCACCGGGACCACTGGGATGCGGCAAGGGCAACCATACTGGACAAGAGCTATTGCGGCAGAAATACACTTCGCGCACCCACGTAGACGCGTCTCACGCTCGTTACCCCCGCCTCGCGGGGCGAGGCGACACAAGAAATATGTATGCAAATAGATGTGTGTACAGGTAAAAATCCGCGGATATATGTGAATACATATATGTATATATATATGTATTTGTATACGCGCGTCGAAGGTATGCACACAGACTTCGAGATACACATATGTATGTACGCGGATGCGCAGTCGGAAGTAAAGTATGTACCGTGCGCAGAAATGCTTGGGTAGGTGACCACGTGAGTGGAGACAGAAATATGCTGAAACATACGTGTATTCATACATCCATGTACATATGTAAACCTACGTACATCTACAAGTGTGTATATATACATGTGAATAAGTACCCATGCAGCTGTGGAAACTGCGTCTGCACGCGTCTACACACCCATATGCACGGAACTCAATTTACATGCGCATGGACCGTTGGGTGGGACCACCCGCGTCCGTGCCTGTATATATGTATACCTGAAAACACGAATACATAAGCATATATCTATGAATCTATCTATGTATATATGTTGCGTGAACATTTAAATACGTGCAAAAACCCAACAATTGTAAACCTACATGAATACATACATATGATTTTATCTATACCTACTCGCAGTTGGACACATACACATATGGGCTTATCTGAAAACACGGATACATCTAAGTACATTCATATATATTTTTGCATGTGTTCACATGCAACTACAGATACACTTCTTTATGTACCTGCAACTCTTCACGTTAGTATCTGTAGGTGTTAAGCCTCGTGGATATATTTCTCTACTTTTGTTTCGTCTGCATAGCTTGTGTCCTGCAATTTTAATTCAGATTGCTTTAAATCAGCAAGGTGCCTACGACTGCCGCTTGATAGCCGCTCTGGACGAAGGAGGTCACTTGTGGATCACTTCCCTTCAAAAGTAAACTTCACAGTTCCTTATGCGTATCTGTCTGCCGCTGACGTTGCACCTCCCCCTTCTGCTGTTACGTCCTGTGCTGCTGCGTCCTATGCTGGCGGTATTAGTTGCGTTAGCAGGGGGTTGCTCTTGCTGCTGCTGCTACGGTGGATCCTGCTGCTGCTGCTGGTGCTGCTGCTGCATTCTCGTCGGCCTTTTCACCCCGGCTCTGCAGTCTCCAGAGGGGCCCTCAGGGAAGAACTACGCACGTCTCGGTGTCTTGTGTACCAGGGAGAGAGAGGGACACAGAGAAAGAGAGGGCAGAAAAAAGGACGAAAAGGAAGAAAGTACAGGGGGAGAGAGAGAGAAAGGAAACGAAAGAGACGCGTAAAGGTCTACTTTCTGACATTCCTCTCTATATGTGTACATGCATGTATATGTATATATATACATGTATATGCTTGTACGTATGAATGTACATGTGAGAGTGCATGTATATACGTATACATATATACATATATATAGGTTTATCTATCTTTCTGTGTGTGTATATGTATGCACATATATATATATATATCTGTATCGGTGTATGTATATGTGTACATACTTAATTTTCTTCCTTATGTTGACACATCGATGAATGTTCGTCTCTGTGTTTATAATTCACCCGTACACAGACACGCCACAGAGATATAACCTGTCGCAAGCCACATGCGTACTTATACCTCTTTGTCTGTATATCTGTGTTTTCCCCTTTCGATTCCTTTCTCTGCGTGAATGTTGCTGCTTCTGGGCGACTCAGGAAGATCCGACAAGGTCACACATACCTAGTTCTCCGGTAGTTCTCCTGCGTGCCGCTGCTTCTAGCAGTCTTCGTCTTTCCACACACAGCCCCCCCCCCCAACACACACACACATAGACACACGCCTGAACACGCAGTGGAGAGGAGGGAGACGTGTACCTGCACTTTTCCTCCGTCTTCAACTGCCCCCTCTCTTGAGGTGCAGAAGCTGGTCGAAACACCATCTCGTGTCACAGGTCCTCTATTTGTCCGCAGGTCACTGCTTTCTTTCTCGCTTCTTCTCTCTCTAGATTTTCCTATCCTTCTCTGTCTACATGTGTGTGTACCCCTTTTGCATACATGTGCACACGTGTAATATCCATATAAATATGTACATGTATTCGTACATTTGTATGTTTCTCTTTATACAGGTAGTACGAATGTATATACATATGCATATGTAGACACATACATATGTATGTATATATATATATATGTATATGTAAATATATGTGTATTTCCGTGTATGCATTCATACACGTAATATATATATATATATACGTGTACAGTTATCCCCACGTATATGTAAATATATCTGTCTGCACGTATATGCACACATACAAGTAATGAATGTGTATATATATATATATATTTATATATATGTCAGTCTGTTTATACGTTTACGCGTATAGATCCCCGTGTGGGAGAATGGCGTTTGCGACTGCTTTGAAGTAGACTCTGCGCGCGCATACTAGTGGCTCACCGTGTGCACGATACTCGGTGTTTCTTGCGTCTGCGTGTGTAGAAGACTACACCTATAATGTGAAGTGTGTGCCTGCAAAGTGTAACTTCACACAAATGCACTGCAGTAATATACTATAACACATACGTGTGAACGAACTTCAATAAGTGTACGTCAACTACAGTCAACTACCTATGTGTTTGTTACACGTACGTACAGAAGTCATCGCGTATATACGCATATTTATATATGTGTACATATACGCGTGTGTGTACGTGGTGCGTGCCTTCATTCTCTTATGTATAGCACCCCTAAACATGTAGGTAACTATCTGCGTCCACGCGCATCTCTGTCCAGGCGTCTATAAGGACGTGTACAACTTTTTTGTAGATGTGAGTTGCGTCGCCTGTGATTCTGGGTGCGTAAAGCATTTCTCTATCACAAATAATAAGATTCACCCGTGTGGCTGTCGCCGTGCGAAGCAGTCCTCTGCGACAAAGAAACGTGACTTCGCCTGCAGCAAGAAGTTCGCACGTGTGTGTGTAGGGACGAGCAACTCTCTATCCCGAGACAGCAAAGGAAATGCAGAGGTGCTCTGTGCAGGAGCAAGTGGAAGAGGAAAGTGAAGCGTTTTATTGACTACTTTTTTTGGGAGTTTCGTGCACGTGCAGGAGCAAGGGGTGGAGGAAAATAAAGAGTTTTATCGACTGCTTTCTGTGGGATGAGACGACTGACGTGCTACTCGCCCTTTCGCACGGGCGTCGCCTTTGCTGCTGGTCGTTTCCCGTTGCGGCCTTCCTCTCGCGTAGCTGTCTCGAGGCTTCTCAGGTGATTATTGCGCACAAACGCGAGCGAGGAGAGACACACACAGCGCCGAGAGAAAAACGAACAAGACACACAGATAGGCAGAAAAAAAGAGAGAGCTCTGGTTGTTAGAAAAACGGGAAACACGTGTGTGGAGGAGGGGAGGGACGGCGGAGATGTTAGGCAGGGACGACAGGCGACGGGAGAAAGAAACAGAGAAACAGACAGAGACACACAGAAAGGAGGCGTTCGGCATTTCGACCGAGAAAACAGACAAGTTCGTGTGAAGTGCGCGTGTCGGGAGAAGATGGGTACACATCAATGCGACCACTAGAAGGAGGAGAAACAAACACCTCTACAAAGAGATACACACGATCGCGCAAAAGACTCCGACAGATGTGTAGACGCGTACGGATTAAGAAATTAGAAGACATGGCTCTTTCACCGGAGATCTGTACAGACCACCCAGGAGACAGGGAGTGCACATGAAGACACAGCTAGACACGGCACGCCTTCAAAAAGGCCGATGCGGACGTACACGAACCTTTCCACTAGCTCCGTAGGGGCTAGAAAACTATTCACTTCGTCTTCGCGCGGAACGGAACGCTGAAAAGCGATCTACGAAATACTACTTATCCGCACAAATATATTTCCTTACAGGTGTACACGTGTGCACGTTCGTCTGACGGTTTGAGACGCACTACTCTGTTCCTGTAAAGACACATTTCTACGTACACACATGCATCTACGATGAATAGTGTATACACTCCTTAACACAATTCCATCTCCACATATCTACGTACATACATGTGTACACATATATATATATATATATATGCATATTCATGTTTATACCTCCACATGTATGTCAACCTACATGTGTTTATATATATATATATATATAGATATATGTACAGGGGACAATAGATGTAACACATCTGAGTGTAGACACGAGTCCACGGAAGAAAGGATCAACGATAGACACCGAGACCCTCAAGTACGTATTTGTACAGAGAAAAGATACGCAAGACAGAGTAGCAGAAAAAGAGAGAATATAAGGCCCATTTGCACTCAGTGGAAATAGGAAGGGGCGATCGTTTAGTCGGAAGGCCCCTGACTATGCTTCATATCTGTGTGTGTGCGATTCGCATGCATTAACGAATACTCCCATAAAATATAAAGTGACATGCATCCTCTTTTCCTTCGTCTTATCCCAATTCTGTTCGTCTTATCAAATCAGCTGCTCGAGAAAAAAAAAAGCGGTCTCCTGATGGGACTTGCTACGTTTTTCACACAGTGCCCATTCGTCGGGACCGTAGTGCATACAAATATATGCACATATATAAATATACATACATATATATATATATATATTTGGATACAGGCATCTCTGAGGTATACATATGTATACACCTATACGTTTATATACGTATATATATAAACATACAGGTACAGGTGCATACAGATATGTCTACATGTGTAACTATATATGTACACATATATATATATATATATTTAAGTGTGTGCATATGTACACATAAACATAGAAAAATACAATTAAATATAAAGGGACACAGAATGCAGTACACGTATGTATATATATATATATGTATATATACATACATATATGTGTATGTGCATACGATTACAGACGTTTCCATGTGTATATGCATGTATGTATATGTATATACATACATATAAGTTGACTTTTCCAGGTGTGTACATCTACGTGTGCATATATAAGTGAGTATGTACATATTTATATATACCGAGAGATATAGGTTGATAGATAGCTCCAAGTGTGTGCGTATATGTAGATGAATCGATAGGTATTCCTACGTGTGTATATATATAGAGACAGAGATGTATCGTAGTGTGTATATACATGTATATATGTACAATTACAGATACCTGTAAGTGAAAGTGTACATGTACATATATACAGAGATCTCTAAGTGTGTACATATATATACGTATACATATATATACACATATATGTAGACATCTCTGATTGCATCTGTATACATATAAATATATATGTATATATATATCATATATTATATATGTACATACGAACGTCTAAGTGCATGCGAACATGCACACGTATATGAATATATACATGTATGTAGACATATCGAAGTGTACATATATACATATGCATATATATATATGTACATACTTATTTATATGTGTATGTACTTACGTACCTTCACGTACTTATATACATACATAACTTACATATATATATATATGCGTATGTGTGTGATAGCTTGCTTCTGTTTTGTATGTATATTCACGTACACGCGTATGTACTTAGGAATGCGGATGTATTCATATATTTATGTGTGCGCGGACATATGTATATGTATGTCTACCTATATACATTTGTATGTGTATGTGTGTACTTCTACACATACATAAATCTTTGCGTCTCTACTATCTTCATAATATAAATGCGTTGCGCACTTCACAGAGTGAAAAGCTCCGATATATTGCGTATGGGCATCTCTGCAAATCCACCTGTACATGTAAATACACATATATATACATATATATGTATGCGCCTTCATATATACATGTATATCCATATATATACATATATGCATACCTCTAAACATACATATCATGTGTGTAGACATCCCTGTATACGTAGAGCCACATTCATGTATCTGCAAAAATCTAAATATCCCATATGACTCTGTTTATTCATCCCTTCACATACAGATATATACACATGTGTGTGGCAACATCTCTATTTGTCGTACATGCATATATCTGTATATAATTCATACTACCATTTATTAATCCACCCTCTATATATAGGTGTTTCTACACACATATATGTATGGGTGGGCAGGAATATCTCTATGTGCGTCCTATATATATATATATATATATATATATATTTATTGTATGTATTCGTTACTTTTACTATTATTAGTTGTTGTTATTTCTTGTTTATTTTCTTCGTC
>KL647300.1:562827-605267 GCA_000727475.1 Sarcocystis neurona | reverse complement strand
CTCTATGTGCGTCCTATATATATATATATATATATATATATTTATGTATGTATTCGTACTTTTTACATATTATGTGTATTTCTGTATTTTCTCGCTTGTTTGTGTATATGGCAGTTTCCCACCGACGAAATTTTTTCGTTCACACGCCTGATTTTCACAGACAACGAGAGAATTAGCAGAGAAATGCGTTGGCATCACGCACTACGAGGGCGGCCTCGCAACCCTGGCGACGGACAACGGAGGTTCTCTTCGCGTTTTTATTTTCCCCTACGCCGGTCTGCTCTACCAGCAGTACGACGCGTCGAAGTGGTGGGTGTCTGTTTGCTTCTTGCCGGTCTGTCCTGAACGGTCATTTATCGTTGTTTCTCACAAAGTGTATGTGGTGTCTGTGTGTGTGTATATGTGTGTGTGTACAATTTCCCTGTTTTCCTGGCGGTGGTATACCGCTGAATAGAGGGAAACCGGGGTTTTTCTTACCAGAAAAGTGTGTGTCTCTGTGCGTTCTCCACGGAGGTGATGGCGCACCGCTGAGAAGGAGCAAAAAAGGGAAAGTCTGCAGCGTGAGGTGGCGTGTTTGTTGTTGTACACGTCTGTTGTCGATTCTCTCGTAAGTGACAATTTCTCGTCCTCCTCCTGCGGCTACGATTACAAAGACTCCTAGCACATTGAAGAAAAATGGGGGGGAAGAAGAAAGGCGGAGGATAGGGAGAAGGCGGAAAAAGAGAAGAAGTTTTTCTCGTGGTCTCTCGCGTCCCTCCGTTCGTCTTGCGGCCGGTAGAAAGCAAGCAGAGTTCACGTTTCTTGCTAGAAACGTTTTCGCTCGGACGAGAATAGGTCGAACTCATGCTTCCGACTGAGAAAAATACGCCTTCTACCGGTCTGTCTCCGTGTGTGTGTCTCCCCTTGTGCCTGACATTTTTCGCGACCCATGTTTAAACAGTAATGAGAGAGCACCTGGGCCACCCACAACACATACGCGTATACATGCACGTGCATATATATGTAGATGAAGAGAGGAAGATATGTAGATATCTGAAGAACCGTTTGAACAAACATGTGCATCTTCCCCCGCTTAAAAGAAATAGACACAAGCAGTCATATCTGGATCTCTCTCTTCAACCCGAAGTTTCTGCGCACATGCGTGGAGAAGAGAAATGATGTAATTCTCTCTGTCGGCTCCCTGGGATGGGGGGACAAAGGCTCACCACTGCACTCTTCCTCCATTTATATACGCATATATATACACTTTGTTTTAGTTACATATATATGGCTGCTTATACATATATACGTGCAAATATATGTATATGGACACACTTGTATGTATATACATACATACGCATACTCAGATACATATATGTATGTATATACATGTTTTCATTTTTACAGATATATGTGCATGTGTACACAGCGCATGAGGATAAGGACCGTAAAGAAAGTCTGTTGATGTACGAAGAGGTGTCACCAGTTTGTAGTAGTCGGTCGGAGTTGGTAGTCACAGACACCTACACATACACGCACACCCAGCACCATACCGTTTATGAAACAGGGACGTCTGTCCACAAGTTCCCACCAAATATGAAGTAGAAGAGGAAAAATAAGAAGGTGAAGAAGAAGAGGAAGAAGCAAAGAAGACTGTCGAAAACTTGTACAAGTCCAGGCACATATATTTGGTACAGCTGCCTGCGCCATTGCTACGAGTGTCTGGCTGGCACCTGTGGGACTCGAGAGACAGAAACAGCAGGGAGAAATTCTCGAGGGAAGGAGAAAGAGGGAGACAGAAAGGGAGAGAGAGAGAAAAAAAAAAGAGTAGACGCCTCTACAGTAAATTTTCGAGAAAGAGTGAAGGATCATTCATAGACGTGCACAGGGAATGAAAGAGCGAGATAAAGAGAGAGAGAGGCGAAAGAATTACATACGTAGGAGAAGAAGTTCTCCGAGAAGGAAGAGGCGCACATAGGGCTACAAGGAAAGAAAGAGCAAAAGACAGAGAGAGAGAGAGAAAAAAAAATAAAGTACCTACACATATGTATACATATACATATTTATATGGATATGGAAAACGGTTTGTGGAGAAAGATATACAACATCGAGGCAAATATATATGGAGTGAGTGTCTGCTGGTCAGGAACGAAGCCGTTCGGCTATGTCGCTTAATAAAAGATCCGACAGCCTGGGGATGTCTGGCTGCCATGGCTCTCTACAAAAAGTAAGGAGGAAGTCCGAAGGAAGAAGAAATACATGCCTCTTCACCGTCCCTTTCTCTCTGCCGTTGCCCCTTCTTCTGGTGTGCATCGGAGTAGGTGAAAAACACCCCTATTTCTTCTTTATCTGTCTCTCCCTATATATCTGCATATACATGTATATATATATATATATATATATACACGACGGCGTCTGTGTCTCCCTTTTAACGCCCGTCTATACTATATATGAGTAAAGAAGAATAGGTGGATCATATTTTTGTACTCTCTTCCCTTCTCTGTCTCCCTCTCTCTCTTCCACTCTCTCTCTCTATATATATACACGCACGTCTGTGTCTTTCTCTCGTTCCTCGTGGCTCTATGCAGTACATATATGTATGTGTATACCTACACGGGTAGGTATTTTTTACAGACACTTTCTCTCTCTCTTTCTCTTTCTCGCTGCTGTGTGTCAACACATAGATTTGTATACGCGCACATGCTCGTCTCTTTTTTCATATTCTTTCTATTTATCCCTCCGTACATATATCCACATACGTATGTGTGTGTGTGTGTGTGTGCGTGTTTCTTCATGTTTCTCTCTGTCTGTTCCTCCATATGTAGATACGCACATATGTATACTTTTCTTTATATTCTTTCTCTCTATGTATCTCTCCATACATCGGTATGCATATTTATGTGTGTGTGTGTGTGTGTGTGTTTTTTTTTTCCATACTGTACCTGCTCGTTTCTCTCTTTCTGCTTCTCCATACATATATATGTATTCGTGCCTGCTTCTTCTTGTATTCGGTCTCCTTCTCCTTGTTCCTCCCTACTTATACAGGTGTCTTTCCCTTTCTCTCTCTCTGTATACATGTATGTGCGTCGTCGTCATCCTCTAGTGTGTCGCTATACCCAAAGATAATACGTTCCACAGGAGGCGGGACCTTTCCAGCCGATTAAAAACCAGTTACACCTTTCTCGGGGGAAGTAGCGGAAATCTGATGCTGCGTACAGCGACACACATGTGCGCGCGCACTTATTTTCCTTAAAATTTCACCAGAAAAATATCGCCTTCATGTTCGTCCTGTGGAAATACATCTCCCTTGCTGCTGCTGGACTGACGCCATGTCGCCCTTTGACGCCGGAGCTTTTTGAAAAGGTGCAGAGTACGCTTCTACTTCTCTCGTGTGCGTCTCTCTCTCTGGGTCTCGGCGCTTCGCTGCGGTGTACGTACACTCCAGCTGCTGCCGTTGCTGGTTCCTCCTCCAGTCCGGCTCGCCAAATTTTCTCCACTTCTTCAGGTGTCCGTACACTTCAACGACGACTTGAGTCGCCTCTGCTTCTCTTTGTCTAGCGTCCCTCTCGGTGTCTCTTTCTTATGTGACAAAGCCACTGCCTTTTTCTTGTCTTGTTCTCTCTTCTGCTGCTTCTGTCTCTGTTTCCTGCTGAAAACGCCCATACACGAACCTTCGTCTGATTTTCTCTTCATTGCTCTCGCAGATAACGCCCGCACACCAATGTTTTCCTCACTTTATCCCCATTTCTCCTCTTTCCTGGCTGTCTGTTGTTCTGATGTGCTCCGTTGTTCTCCACCCTCTCAATTCGCCACACTCTCCTTTCACTGTGTTTCCTCCCGTCTCTGTCTCTGTGTGTCTCTTTCTGTCTCTATCTCTCTCTGTCGCTTAAAAAAGCTTAATAACGTTTCCTTCCGCTCCGTCGCTCCGCGGCCTGCCACTTGCGTGTCTCTCTTCGATTGAACTCTCTCGGCAGCAGCAACTTTCGCAGCTCTCACCAACATCTGCCAAACTGCCCCAGCCATCGGCACCCTCACACACATGTCCATTTCTCTGGTGCTTGAGAAGAAGTTTGCTGCCTGCTGCTCAGCAGATCCCCCCCCGGGTTTGGTGCGGAACTTTGCTGGCTGTTGAATGGTGACTGCTGCCAACAGCTGCCACCACCCGCCGCCGGTCTTCTGCTGCTGCCTCTGCTGCTACTGATGCTGGTGCGACTGCTGCTACTCCTACTCCTGCAGCTCTTTGGACTCTTCATCACTTTTCCTGCTGCTGCTGCTCTCATAGGAAAGTTAAATAGCCCGTCACGCGCCGCTCTGCGACTTTAGAGAGAAAAAAATGACTACCCTTTTTCCTTCCCTCGTTTTTCTCCCGCAGTGGCTCCTTGTGTCTCTTATGGCTGCTGCTTCTGCCGGAAGCATTTCTACAGACGAGAGTACTACTGCTACTGCTGCCGTTGCTATTTCTGCGGTCCCCATGTTTGCTGCCTTGGGACGAAGTGCCAGTGTCACTGGTGGAGCAGCTGCGCGCCAAAATACTTCGTTCCACCCATAGATGTACGGTGGCTAAAAGTAGACGTGGTATACTTGCTATTGCCCTTCCCGCAGAAGAAAATACGTGCCGAAGAACAAATGCTGCTGCTGCACCTGCTGCATTGCTCTTGAAAATTCTTTATCCACATACATCTATACACTCAGATTTACTGAGCAGTCTTTCGTTTGCCTGTGTGTTTGTGTGCGTGTCTGCGCATATATTGTTGTGCTAACAGTTATGTAAATGTATATGGATGTTTATGCGCACAGAGATGTAGGTGTATATTTATGTGTATATCTCTCTGTATGCGTGTGTGTGTCTCTCTCTCCCTATATACACATAAATGTACAGATGTGTACAGATGTTTAGTTATGTGTGAATGCATAGGCATGTATATGTATGCGTCATAATTATACGGACACATATATGTGTGTGTGTCGGCGTCTGTAAATATATATATATATATATGTAGGTCTTTGTGTATATATATATATGTGGATACCCTCACGCAGATGTGTATTTTGACATACCTATTTGGACTTGTATATTCATATATATATATATATATACTTTTTTCGTAGGTCTATGTGAGAATATTCACACATACATGTATAATTATACAAGTACAAGTGTACGCATATATGATTGAACGGATACACACCACTGCTGTTGTCAAAAATTCTGCTGTTGCTGGTGACGAAGATTCGTTTAGTGCAGACATGTTTGTTGATGAGAACAGATCGTTTGCGATAGCAGAAGTGGCTCTCGCTGCTGCTGGAGAAGCCCCCGCGGTGCAGCTGCTGCAGCAGCTCAAGCAGCACCAAAAGGACCAGGAGAAGCGAGAGGCGGCACGAGCAACAGCAGGAACAGCAGGAGGAGCTAACCAGCAACAGCTGCAGAGAGGGGCAGAAGAAGAAGAAGCGACAGTGCTGCTGCCGCAGGAGCAGCAGCAAAAGAGAAGCTCGACAGATATGCTGCTGCCGCTGATGCTCGGAAACCGGGCGAACGAGGCGCTACTGCTGCTGCAGCAGCAGAACCAGATCTACAGCGCCGTCGACTGGTGCATGCGCACGCATTGCTGGCAGGTACACGAAAATCGCGACGCTCCCGTGCAGAAAACATCTCGAATTCTCCTGAGTAATAGGTCTTCCGGCAACTCTTCTTGTTGCTTTGCACTTTCGAAACCTTTTCTGTAGACTGCTGAGTTTCTCTGAACATTTTTGCAGAAGCAGCTAGACAGACACAGGTGTATCTCTCTGGGTGGTGTTATGACCCTCTTCCCACGGAGAACCATGTACTCGTACATACGTACGTATAAATGTATAGATATATACATATATATATATTATATGCTCAATTATATGCATATATATACTTATATATATATACTATCTACAAGCATATGCACATGTACATGTACACATACATATATACGGATATATAAATACTTGTATCATATACAAATATATGGGTATGTAGATAGGTATCATATACATACATATAGATATATATATATAGGTATGTATAGATGAGTTCATGTGCCATATACGAGTATGCGCACACAAGTATATACATATATATATATATATCTATATAGGGTGCCTATCAACTTCCATATCGCAAGTTTGCGACGATTTGTATACCTACACGAATATATGCGTTTGCTCTGGTTTTGGTGCTGGGTACTGCGCTGGACACTCGACAGAAATATATATATATATATGTAGGAAAAAGGAAAATGCATATACATTTGTATGTGTATGAAGGAATCCATATTGTTTTTTCTTACCTGTCTAGAGAGAGAGAGATAGGAAGGCCGACGTACGTGCGCGTCTGTGTTCACATGTGTTCATATACACGTATATATATATACATGTACACATATGTAATAAATATGTATGTATATTGATGTATCTATGTAGTTAGAAAGCTACTTGTTCTGGAATAAGCCTGCCCACAGACGTGTAACTCTACGAGGTGTTAGTAAAAGGCGAAGTGAGAATCGTAAGCGTCTAAAGTACTGGCCTCTCTAGAATTTACACACGTGCGGATCACAGACGCAGTCAGTTGATTCTTGAGCCGCGACGCCAGTGGACAGCGTCTTCGAGGCCCCCTGCGTTGCCACTTCTGCGGCCGCTACTCACGCTGCTGTTGCTCGCGCTGCTGCTGCTTGCGCTGCTGCTGCTGACGCTGCTGCTGCTGACACTGCTCTTTTGCTCATGCTACTGGTGCTGCACTTGCTCCTGTCGCTGCTTCTGCTGACATTTGGGCTGCCGCTGCTGCTACTCCTGCTGCTGCTGATGCTGCTGCTGCTGTTGGGGCTCGTGCTGCTGCTCACGCTGCTGCTGCTTTGTTGTCGCTGCCGCCCTCTCGCTCTCTCGTGCTCCTGCAGGAGGCCCTCCGCCTCGCGACCACGCACAACATGTGCCTCGACCGATTGCTGCAGCAGCGACAGCAACTCCTTCTTTCTCTCCATATGGAAGAAACAGACCCGAACTTCACAACTGCGAGCATGCAGGTACCTGAGCAGCTTCAGCAGAAGCTTGTACTTGTGCGCACATGTCTGCACATGTCTCCGTCTACCCCTCCCCGTCCTTCTATCCCTTCATCTCTTTCTCTTTTTCATCTGCACATATGCGTACACTCCTCCAACTGGAAAAAAAAAGCCAGCGTTTGTCAGTCTCCGTGCATGACGAATAAACTTCGGATTTCCCTCCGCATGCTATGGACCCCCTTGGTGGAGCTCTGCACCGGCGGGATGAAGCAAAACGTCGAGACCCTGTACCTGCTGAACAGGTGGCAGTAACGAGCACGGCAGACATCCTCCAGCCGTCGAGATTCAAGCAAAAAACTATCACTTGTACAGAGCGTCACCGCACTTTGTTGTTGAAGTTGCAAGAGCTTGAACTGACGCAGACATCAGTAGACGCAGGTCGTCTCATCTTGTTGAAGTTGCTGCTCGGGTCGACGCAATCGTCCCCGTCAACAGATTTAGACACACAGTTTAACTTGCACCGCACACGCTTGTAGACAAAGGCAAGATAGATATACAGCAGAAGCCAGCGCTCTTTTCCTCAAAAACAGGAGGAACGAAGAGCGAGTTTACGCAGGTGTATATGCTGCTGGCGTATGTCGCTTTCACGCAGAGGCTCGGCCTGAGCTGTTAGAGAAGCGCACGTAGTTGTCTATGCGTAGTGGGTGGCGGGAAGTGGGCGGAAGACTTTACTCGGAAGAAAGTGCCACGCACTGACTCTCTACCTAAGTCCTTCCTTTTCTCGAAGACAATAGACAAATACGTAAATGTAAAATGTATATGTGTACGGCACTTACCGCAAACGTTCAAACGTATCTGGAGGTTTTCTGCTGTGGAGGGTCTACTCTGCGTGTATCCGACATTGTGTAGAAGGAAGAGACAACACATTTATTCGGAAGACAAAGGCCGTTTTTGTCGACTCTCTCGTGCTGCAGTAGATGGGCCATCTGTTGTCTAATGATATACACACACAAGGATCTGTATCGTACGTTGGGTTAGACACAGGAGACAAACAAAACTCTGTCTTTCTCTATCAGTGCACACGTGTGCACTTATCGTGCGAAAGGCCACACTTTACTCGTGTGTAGACATAGAGATAGACACGTCAGAGATGAATAGGTCTCGTGGTCTAGACGGATTCCTTTGCTTCTTCATGTTTTTCACAACATTGTGGGCTCGACTAAGCCCGCCTCAGACATACGGCGCCGCGGGGGCAGACACATACATAAACACACAGACCTTCGAGTCCTCCTTGAACGCGGTTTTCTGTATTTTAGGCAGTGCACGTGGCTCCGATGCTACACTACGCAGGTGTACATCTGACGCCTTCGCGAGTGCGTCTCCGTATAAGAATTTGTTTTTCCCCCCCCCCCTGTGCTGCGGCAGTAAACACGCACAGACGTTTTCTTCATTCACGGCTTACGGACCGCATTCATTCGTCCCTAGTAGGAACTGAGTGAGGTGTCTGAAAAACACTTTACCCAGAAGTTGAGTAGACGAATAGGAAAGAAGACGGAGAGGGGAACGGCCACGTGCATCTGCTGCTCGCAGAAGCGTCGAGGCGTCCGGTGTGCAGAAGCTTTTCAAGTCGTCTGGGTTCACATCCGCGAAGATACACGCGTGTGCACTCGTTTTTCACTTACACTGACACGCAGCTAAATTCCTACACAGGCGTTCACCTTTCCAGTTAAACACATGTACGGAGACCTGTGTGTGCAAGGTATTAACAAAGGAAGCACTTTTACTTGCTGGCATCAAACACACAAATATACATGTGAAATTACAAATTGCGCCCCGTATAGTAGACGAATTTCTCGGTGTTGCACGTTTCTCTCCTCAGTAGAGGGCAGTGTCACTGTACTGCGACTGCGTGTGTCTCAAATTGCTTTGTGTATGTCTCTCTGCGTATACCACTTTTTTTTTGCATAGTGGCGTTTATTCAGTGGCTTTCACGTCGTTGCACCTGTGTCTCCCTGGGAGTGGTTGAGAAATATACAAGTGGGCTGTATTACAGATGACTTGTGCAGACTTGCTACGTCGACGTTCCTGCACGTGAGACACTGCCGGGTGCAACTGGAGACACGACGGGGCCAGGAGAAATGTTATGCGTGGACAGTTATGTGTACGTTCAAACCTGCATGCAGAGAGGTACATACAAGAAAGACCCAGTCACCTGTTTGTTTATATGTAAAAATTGATATATAGATGCTTGCGCACAGGGGCTGAATCATACACTTACATGCGGTGAAAAAAATCTGACGTCTGTCAACTGCAGCCCTGCGTAATATAGGGTGTGACGTACAAAGGGTGTCCGCACTGCGGCATCCACCGTCTGCACAAAAGTTTCTACTAAAAAGATTTATTTTCTTTCGTGTGCATAGTATTCTTCCTACACACATGCTGAAACGTCGTTTCTTCATCCGTCTTTAGCGTGGGAAACATATCATGTCCATACACTAATTTGACATCTACTGCACGGATGCATATTCTAATACAAGCCAGTATTGGCTTACATGTCTGTACGGCTGCGCAGACATATATAAGCGTGTACATAGTTATAAGTGCATGTGAGGGCACACGCATCTGTTAAACAACTGCAGAGACAGGTAGTGAACCGGAGCATCCAGAAGGAGCAGGCCGTCTTTGAAGGAACAGAAGAAAAAGGAAGGACAGCCCAACGCAGCTTGGCGGAAATTGTTGATGGAAAAAAGCGACAGCCTCCGCAGTAGCTGCACCCGCAGCAGCAGAAGACCGACAACACTGTGAAGAGACAGGCATAGCAAAAGACTCAGAAGCACCAGCAACACCAGCGGAAGAGGCTGTAAGACCGAGAGTGGTGACAACGGAAGAAGGAAAAAAACACAGCCGCTACTTGTTGATACAAAATGACCTATATGCCCACGTGGACGTGCAGCCATTTACGTGTAAACGTTCTACACTCGCGAGCAGCAGGAGGAAGTTGTCCGCCCGTGTTCACACCCACACGCAGGCACTCTACAAGAAAAAGTGCAGAACCTTGCATAATCCAAACTGTATATCTCGCACGCTGTCGATCTGCGTTTCCCTGAATATATTTGCAAGTGCACAAAAACTCCGCGTGTCTGAGGAAAGACATGCCTTACTATAGATGAATCTACGCGTGTGGTGTGAAGCACCAATGCAGCCTGAATGCAGCGGACGATTCCTTCTAGAGAAAAAAATCGACTTTCGAAAATGTTTTATTTTTTCTATGTGTGCACGAACGTGCCGATATGTATGAACCGCGGCATGAAGTTGAATCAGACCTCTGCTTTTTCAGTTCACTTGTGTGAAATCTCACAATTTCTCCGTGTACAGAGGCACACCGGGACACAATCAACCACGAACCTGTGCGACGATCTGTGCACAGAAATGCCATTTACATATATGCGTACAGATGTTTTCTCGACCAACACTAACAATTCTCTACACGTATACGTGTGTGCACGTGTGTACGTAAGGGGCCGTTCATTCACAGCAAGATATATATTTGGACAAGTGCACCCGAAGAGAGATGCGTTTTTCACATTACGTACACATACATGGATATTTGTATCTGTTTGCTTTTCTGAGAACGTACCACACTTATATGTATTGGTATGCGTTATGCACATATGTGTGCATATACGCACGTGCATACACGCTTGTGCAATTGTGGACAGACGGATAAGGCTACATGCACGTGAAACGGGGTGCGAAACGGTCTCCACCACGTAGGAACAATAGCAACACAGAGGAGCACGTTTTTCTGTTCTTTCGCGTTGAAATATGTATGATCTTTGTTTATCTGTATTCATTTGCAGATATGCTTACTCCTTCATATAATGTAGAAGCGACACATATACATGTATATATTCGTGCGCACTTGAGGAGGCTGGCTAGGTATCTTTTACATATATCGATACTCAAGACACTTCCATCTCCAGTGCGCAAAAAGCGTGATACCTCGTGAGGATTGCGCGGGTGTAGGGTGTGCGTGCCACGCTGTTTCTCCGCGAGGAAGATGGCGGCATCTGCGGACGCCGAGAGTCTTGTCTCCATCTTGCTTTTCCCTCCGTCAGCTCCCTACAAACGAAACAACAAAGGGGCAGATACTCTCTCCCTCACCTTCTGCCAAAATCTTCGCCTTCTTCAGAATGCGACCAGAAGCCGGCAGACTCTAGTGCCAGCCCACCCTCGTCCGCGATATACATTGCCTCACTGCTGGAGCTGAGAGTGTCAGATAGGCGGCAAAACTGCATGGAGTGCTTTCACAGCAGATTACTATATCTCTGTCTGATTATTTCCTTAAACATACGCGTAATAGGATACAGATATTATTGACACGTATGTGGGAAGACAGCGTAGAAAAGCGCACGCACTGATTGCACCCCAGAGCAGTTGTATGTAGAGGGGAATGAAACTCAGTACAGACAAGCTCTTGCGCATTTGTACAAAGTCGTAAACTTGTACAAGAAGCCATCCGCCTATGTGTGACATGCGCGCGCATGTACACAGGCGCATGCATACGTACACAAGTGGAGACGTGGAAGGGGCAGATAACCCTTTTATCTACTTATATATATATATATGTGTGTACGTATTGAGGTGTTGGTGACACTGATATAATTTCCCACATATCAATCTCTATATTCGCTTGTGCATATTTACTCGCAATGTGTACGCGTGTAGGTAGACTGGCAGGTGGACATACCCATATGGGAGCAAGAATTTACTCAAGAGCTTGTCTGCAGGCACTCTACACACGTCGATCACATGTGCTTTGTGGACCGCCGTGTGTACTTGTGGAGAACTCTTCTTTACGAATACATTAAGCTCGTCATCTCTGCAAATACTGAATGCACCGCACACAGGTATGGAGAACATAATTCATCCAGGCGCTTGTGAGACCAGAGCGACGCATGAGCATGCACACAGGCAACTCCATACACCAATCTTAATTACCACCCCTTTTACATTTACCCCTGCATGTTCTTTCGATTCTGTGTGCAGCAGTGCGCAAGCACAGACACGTGCATACACACACATATCCATAAATATCCCTATATGGTGGCATATCTGTACATATTCCAAGCATCTGTAAGTCTGTATTCACGTACTTACACATCTACCAATACACCCTTCACTCTCTCTCTTCATGTATATATGTATATATATAGAGAGAGAGACACGCACACACACACACACACACACGTGTGCATTAGATTTGCGGTTCGACTCAGCCTAGTTCTGCCGTACATGTGAAGAGTGAGCGAGATGACACATGCCTCGATGCGCTTGTGTATATTTACATCTTCTGAGATCTTCGAATGCAGGGGTTTCTGCTGCTTCTGTTCTTTTCCGTACTTACGAGTACCGACGATGAAGCGCACGCCCAGCCATGCGTACAATTCGTGACAGCCCCACAGCACGCGTATTAAATTAAGCAATTACATAGACAAAGACGTTTGAATGAACATTTTTGCCCGTATAGGGTGACGCGCACGTTGACGGAGCACAGGCAGCCTCTCCCTTTGTTCCTTCTCCATACGGGTATACGTGTGCTTGTGCAACTATACAAGCATGCACATATGTGTACGTGTGTGTATATATAAATGGATGCATAGGTGTATACATGTCGCTACACTTTTCCCACCTACCCAAGCACGCGTGTAACATTGTGTGGATAGAAACACACATATATACACGTGTATATGTATATATAGATGTGAACATCTGTGTGTGTTTGGCTAGAAGTGTGAATTTACACTTCTCTGTTATATATATGTATGCAGGTGTGTGTTCGTAACGCAGACGTGACAGTTCGGCACAGAGTAGATTTTGTGTGATGGCGATCTGCAGTTAGAATGCTGGGCAGCGTCATTAAATGAGTCGCACGAAGACGCGAGAAGCAGCCGACAGAAATACCCTCACATATCATTCTACGCAGCGGCAGACAGCAGCAGATCAGCACCAGAAACATTCACCCGTAACCGCAGCGTCCACGTGGGCCGCGTAAGGTCAGTGACAGCAGCACCAGAAATGCCGAAGCAACGATACCCGCAAGACAAGGCAGCCAGCATCCGCGTGGCCAGAACGTAAACAGAAATATCGCAATGTTTGAATGGAACACCAAGGGGAAGCAGCAGAGCAGGACAAGCACCAGCGCGAGCAACACCGTAGCGCCGACCAGGAGTAGCAGGAGAACATATGCTGCAAGCCTCTTCACTCCTGAAGGTGTTCCACAGGAGTAGCAGGAGTACCAGAATTACATATACTGCAAGCCTCTTCACTGCTTAAGGTGTCCCATAGGAGTAGCCTGTCGCTTAGTTCGAACAAGGCACACAGATGCTGCTTCCTGGTTCAGAGATTCTCACTAATCACAACACCACCAGCACGGACGTCATGTTATCATGGCATTGTCAAGTCGAAGTGGTCCTTTCCCGCTCTTGTTTGTTATCTTAGACGAGAGTACAAGGCAAGGAAAGCAGCGCCTGCGGCAACAGGGATGTCTCGTGCGGACGATTTTCTTGTGATCTCTTGCAGCTGCCCCTGCTGCTGCGTACTCTGGTGCTTCTGTTTCACGTGGTTGCCTTTGCTCGTACTGCTGTAGCTGGTGCTCTTACTGATGGTGCGTGAGCTGCTGCTGCTCAGGTGCCGTCTAATATATGTGGTTGTGTAGTCGCTGCTGTGTCGCTCCCGCTGCTGCAGGCGTAGTTCCCGGTGCTAACTCGTATCCTGCTTTTGTACGAAACTCCTATTATTCCTGCTCCTGTTAAGTAGTTTAGGAGCACTCTGCTAGTTTCATCTTCTCTCCAGTGGGCGTAACCCTCTAGCGACAACTGCGACAATTCAGCCTGACACGTGTGTTCACTGGGAGAAGCTACTGCTTCACTTGGGCAGCAGCTGCTGCGAAAACGTGGTGGCTGCAGATTTCTTTCCGACGCTGCTGTCTACGTGCAAGACTTTTTCTCCTGTAGGTGCTGCTGGTGGGACCCGTCCCGGTCTACCGTTACTGCTGCTTGCAGTCGCTGCAGCTGCTGTTCGTGCCCCTGCCCCTGCTGCTGGAGGGGAAGTATTCCTACCGTCACAGCAAGTGCTGCTGCTGCTGCTCCTGCAGTAGTATATATTGCAGTACTACCCAATACTAATTTCAATGATACAAGCAGTAGTAATACGATTAGTTGCAGTAGTAAAACGATTCTACCAGTACGACCACTCGCCGCGCCGTTCCTTCTATCACACCGATTACTACTACTAAGAAAATGATTACTGTTGCCACTGCTATACTGATAGCATTGGTATTTGAACCACAGTACTTAATAGTACTACTGTGCTACCGGCACTGGTCCTATTGCTCTAGTTATTGCTATTATTACCACTACTACTACTACTATTACTACTACTACTATCGTAACACTAAAACCACTACTACCACTGCTACTACTACTACTTCTATTAATATACTACTATTATTGCTGTACTGCTGCTACTTCACTGTTGCTACTCCTAGTGCTAGTTCTGTCACTATTGCTACTTTAAGTATTACTAGTACCACTGACGTCTATTGATAGTGTTACTGCAGCATACACTACTACCACTACTGCTAGTACGACGACGACGACTACTGCTACTACTACCACTACTCCTACTACCGCTGCTACCAGTACGACGACGACGACTACTGCTACTACTACTACTACCACTACTACTACTACCGCTACTACTAGTACGATGACGACGACGACTACTACTACTACCACTACTCCTACTACCACTACTACTAGTCCTAGTACTAGTACTAGTACTACTACTACTTTTTTACTACTACGAATACTACTAAGAATACTACCACATACACTAGTATCACTTTACAACTACTACGGGTATTAGTAGTAGTATTACTACTAATTCGAACGCTACCACGTAAACTAGTATTACCTGTACACCACCACCTACATACTAGTACTGCTACTTCCTTCACTACTCGCAGTCCCACTAACACCATTACTATTGGTACTAGCAATGCCGCCACTACCACTGCTACAGTACGTTCCCGTTACAGCTGCGGCTATTCCCCTCCTCCTTTCTGCTGCCGGTCGTGCTGGTAGGGCACGCAGCACTCAGCCGGGCTCCGCCATTTCCGTTGCTGATATATGCTGCGCTCATTGCACTGCCAGGGCTCTTGTTGGTGGTTTGCATGGGGTCATAGTGCTGTGGTGTTCCTGGTGCCGCTGTAGCTGCAGCAGAGCTGCTGTTTCGTTTTTGCCTGTGCCAGGCAGATGCCGTGTCCGGCTGCTCGGCTGACAATATCACCCGGCGGAGCAGAAAGTATCAGACAACGAGTGGATCTGCACGTGCACCCTCGGCTGCGCAGCACTCGCGCTTCTGAAAGCAGCAACGGGATCAGCAGAACGCCACTACTAGTCGTGTGCTGACAAGGCTCACTGCCTCTCACAGCCCTGCCACTGGCAGCGGCACGAGCCTCGAGTGTAGCCGCAAACAAGTTCGCAGCAGCACCGCCGTCCCCAGCAGACAGCAGCAGCAGCACATATACAGTACACGCGTTACACTGCAGCAATCCTCACAGGCCATGAACCACAAATAGTCTTTGTTGCTACGGCGGCAGCACCAGAGCGGCACAGAGGAGCAGGAACAGCAGCAGCAGCGGCCACAGGAGCAGCAGTAGTACAACAGTTCACATCCGCCGGTAAAGCAGCGGCAGCAGAACAGCACGGAGCAGCAGGAGCGGCAGCGGCAATAGGACGAGAAAAGTACCGAATCAGGGCACATCTACCAGCAAAGTAGCTACAGTTGCAGCAGCCGCATTTGGGTGGATGCTGTTCCTCAAGTTAGTGTACACAGACGCAGATAGGAAAGCCATTGCTCCTCTGAGCTTAGAGTAGGCACGGATGTGTCTGTAAGCCCAACGTGTTGCTGCCACAGGAACCTAAAGCAGCTTTGTTCTGCTGGCCGTATTCGCTCGGAAGTTCCCCGTGAAGAGATAGCGGGTGTGGGCTCAACCCACCAACAACTCCAAGTTCCTGGCAACAACTCTACTGCGCCGTGGCATCTCCGAACACGGTTCGTGGCACCCCACTGCGGCTGCTCGCACGATAGCTAGTGGTGTCGCATCATTCTCTGTTGCTGTTGTCTGCGAACGGGGCCGCTCTGGCGATCGTCGCGTCACTGCATCTGCCGCCTGCGCTGTCGCTACCTTCTACGAGCCTTACTCGCCGTGCGCTGGCCCTCGTGTTGCTGGTACTACTACTGCTCCTTACACTGCTGCCGCGGTGGCAGCTCTTGCAGGGGGCACTAATGATTCCGGGTGTTTCGAACGCTGGTGCTGCTGTTGACCACCACTTCTGCACATGCAGAGCAGCTTCACCACGTCATGGTGCGGCAGCAGTGGATGCAGCAGTCACTGTTGTTGCTGCAAGCGGTGCCCCTGCCTCGTGCTGCTCTCCTGCAGGTCTTTACACTACACTACTGCGACTCTGCCTGGTTGCTACTGGGATGACCTTGTACTTCAGCTACGCCCGTGGTACTGCTGGTGCTGGTGCTGCCGCGGGCGCGTCGAGTCGCCCACCACAGCTTCGTTAGTGAGTGCTCTTGCCGCTGGCAGGAGGCCGATTACTACGCCCGGGCCGCACTGAAACGGTGCGCTGCAGGAGGAGCGCAGCGACGGCCTCAGCAGCTTGTCAAGCGAAGCAACGGAGTAGCAGGTGCCCGAGCTGCAGCTGATCTCTCCTTGTAGCACATCGTTGCCAGGCTACGAACACCGGAAGCAGAAACGTTTCGGCGAATCCGAGTGGACGGAGAGGCGCCTCTTGCAGTACGCGATTTTCCGATCCGTTCTCCGGCTGCCTTCTCTAACCCCTGCAGATGCCCGAGCAGCAACAAGAAGAGGTGAAACAGGGTAGCGGTGAGTGAGTGAGCAGATGAGGGCGCAGCAGCAGATCTGGCCGGCATCAGTATTCAGGAAGAAGCGCTGTGGAAGGCAAACGCTACCGCTGGATGCCCCTCCGCAATTTCTTAGATCAAGTCGCTGTACGGGTGCTTCCTGTCTCCGAGGAAGCAGGGAAGCCGTGTGGGATGCCCTCTCCAAGCGTCATTCGCCAGCCGCAACGGCAGGAATAGCGGCAGAGCAGCGCCGGCGGCGACACCAACAGGAGGAGGAGCCCTGGCGGCAGCAGTGGCAGCTCACGAGCCCCTGCAGTGGTGGATCGCGGTCTTTCCGGTCTGCGTCTCTCCTCCTTCAGTGTCGGCCTTCTGGCTTTTCTGTTACTGCTGCGGATCGCATCATGAGTTCTCCGTAGTGGCAGCCGTGGATCCTACATACTCGCCGCAAGCCAAGCGCCGCCGCTGTACAGAACTGCCGTAGATCCACGGAGCTTGCTTGTGCGGCAGACGAGACGAAGCCCACTCCGAGGATCTTTCACCTAATTTCTCTCTCGGTTATTGTTTCCTGCAGATCTTTGCGTCCCGCTGTCAATGCCGCTGAACCATCCGTCGCCGCTACGAGCCGCGGCACGGTAGTACCGCGGTAGGCCGCCGGCACTTGTCCGCCCGAGGGCCGTGGCGCGGCACGCATCTTCTAACGAGATTCCTGCTGCTGCACAGAACTCGTTTTTCGCTACTGCCACTGTCAACTGCTCCGCCTGTGAACAGTTCTCGTGCTGCTCGCCGGCCGCTGCGGCATCGCTGCTGCTTCCACTGTGCGAGAAAACTTAACGGGTCACCGTCTGACATGGTACATTCTTCCCTTAAGTGCAGCAGAGATGCAGGCGGCTAACACAGGATAGCGGCAAAAGCAGCACAGCACAGCAGGAACAGAAACAGCGGCAGCGACAGTAGGTGCATGGCTCAGAGGTACGGCTACCGCAGCAGCGACGGCAACTCCAGCAGCAGGAGCAGCAGCACCACAACAGCAGCAACGGCCCCAGTGGCAGCAATATCAACAGAATTCGCCTTCAGCTGCAGATGGCAGAGGGATAGACTAGCTGTAGCGGCAGCACGTTCCCGCAGCAGCAGTTGCAGTAGTGTCAGACTGGCAGGTTGCACAGCCAGCGCGAGTCCGACGCTACTGCTGCCACCTTGCCGCCGCTAGATTTGTTAACAAGAGCTGTGCTGCTACAACTTCAGATACAGCAACAGCCGATGCAGGAGCAGAGGCGGCTGCGGCAGCGTCAACGGCGGCGCCGGCTGTAAGAGAAGAAAGAAGCTAGTAGCAACAGCGGTCGGAAACTCCACGCACGGCACGGAGTCTTTTCCACCCGCAAAATTTGCTGGCATTTGTCGCACGGCCTCTCTCGATCTTCTGTGGGGTGTGCGGTCCACCCGGCAGCAACAAAAAGCGTGGGCAGCTGGTGCGCACACTGCGCAGTTGCGGGCATCGAGGTGTAGGGAGCGCAGCATACGCGCGAGTATGATTTTTTTCGGCTTCCTTGTGACCTAGCCAGGGGTCACTTCTCTTGCAGCGCGGGCTGAAGAGAAAGACACGTTATATTGTGTGAATACGTATACTGTGTCCTTGTGTCCGCACGTCAATGTACAGTATATTCGTACAAAAAAGTCTCTAAACAGCCTATTGTATTCATATGTATATATCTCTACATGTGTACATACGTATGTATGTTTGCAATGTTTCTGTCTATACATGTGCATATACACCTACGTGTTCAGCGTATGATGGTACGCGGGTGTGGTTTTATTCTGCGATGTGTGAGCAGCAACGAGTCTACCTAAGAAGCGAAAAGATTGTAAATTCCTTGTTGTTCCTGTATTTGTTTCTGCTTCGGACTTCTTTGGCCCCGGCTCATCTGCTCCAACAGCAGCTGCTGTAGCAATAAGTGCCGGTCCTCTGTAGCTGCTGCTTTACGGGGAGAGTCGCTCCAGCGTTGTCAAGGTGGGCTGCTGCTGCGACTACCGTTGCAGCTGTATAAAATAGCTGCAGCGGTGCTGCAGCTGTGCGTCGACTGCAGCAGTGAAGATAAAGCAGCGCTTTGCGCTGTCTCTGCAGTACTTGAGCAGCCGCAGGCTCCCCAGCGCAGAGGCACACGGGGGGAAGACAGAATTGAGAAGTGCGGGCAGCAACGAAAGGATACGTTGCTACTTCTGGACGTTGAAGAGGGCGAGCGCATACAATAGTCTTCATCGCCGACGTCAGCGGGAGCAGCAAAAACAGGTGCAGGACCCGTCCAGAAGCAGCAGAAGCAGAGCCGCAGCAGAAGCAGTAGCTGCAGGAGGAGAATCGACGGCAGAACCGGCAGAAGCAGCGCAGAAGCAGAGACAGCGGCAGAAGGATATATACTGCACGGGCAGAACGAGCCCTGTGCCTCGGCGTTTTTTCGTGTGCGTGTCCAAATGACCGCCGCCGCAGCAGCGACCACGGCGTCATGCTGCACGAGCTGCCAAGACCGTTCCCGCCACTGCAGCAGGAACAGCAATAACCGCAGTCCCAGCAGCAATAGTAGTGACAGCGGCAGCAACAGCATTTTTCGCGTTAGCGACCGCAGGATGTCCGTCTGCGCGCCGCAAATTCCTCAGAGGCGAAGCAGCAGCGCGAAGGAGTGTCTCGGGGCTGCAGCAGGGGGAGACAGACCCAATAACAGCAGCAGGAGTGCGAATAAAATGAAGAGCAGGCGCCTCGTGGACGGCAGAGGCGGGAGTAGTTGCTGTAGCAGCACTCCTTGCACGAGTACAGCTCCTCGCAACAGCAGCACAGCAACAACACCGCTTGGTAACTTTGTGAGTAAAGGCGACAGCAGCAGCAGCAGCAGCCGCTTTCTTCACAGGAGCAGCTACCACGAGCAACTGCAAAGGAAGTCCTGTTCGAGAGCTTTCATTCCTGCAAGGCTCCAGCGGCTGCTGCCACTTCTTTTTCTGTCGTTGCTGCAGCTGCGTTGGCAGCTGTCCGCCTTCTCCTATGCGTACTCGGTAGCAGCAGCGGAAGCGGCAGCGCCTTCTACCAGCAGCAGCGATCAAAGCAGCAGCAACAGAATTCAGCACAGAAGTGTGGGTCCGACAGAAGAAAAAGAAGCAGCGGCAGCAGAGTCTTCGACAGATAAGCCAGCGGCACCGGCGCCTGCGGGTGAACAAGGGGCAGCAGCAGCAGCAGCAGCATCTCAAGGAGAAGCAGCAGGAGCACCAGCAAACGCAGCGACCCGCACGCCCGAGAAAGCGGCAGCGGCAGCAGCACAGGAAGCCGTGGCAGCGTACGTTAGGAAGCATGAGCAACTCAAGAAGGAAGAGGCAGCAGAAGAACAAAAAGAAGCAGCAGCAGCAGCAAGAGTGACCGCAGGGAAGTCGGAGGGGACGCTTCGAAGCGGTGATTTGCCGCAGCAGACCGAGCAGCTGCAGCAGGAGAGACCTGTTCCCGTTGGCGGAGACGGGTGTATCATTTTCGCTGCCGAGGAGGGAGATATCGACAAGTAATTTTAAATTTATCACGTTGATATACACCAAAGCATTACCTCGTATATAGGGCTGTACACGCACACATGTCTTCTGTCCGTACGTGATATGTGTAACCATTTCGCTCATGAATGTATACACTGACACAAACTTCCACACCCTTCTGCGTATACATACATGTTTGTGGAAATCGAGTTACATACATATGTATATATATATATGTATGAGTTTAGACGGATATATGTACACATATATGTATATAGAGAGAAGGAGACGTATATATGTGTGTATATATATATATGTGGCGTCTACCACACACACACACATATATATAATATATGTATGTATGTATATATATATAGCGTATACTATACAAACAAAATATACACGTGAGTATATATATACACAACGTCTACTACATATACATATAGTGTATACGTATATATATATATATATGTTATGTATATCTAGCGTCCACTATACATACATAGTGTATATATATATATATATATGTACAGCGTCTATTATACACACCATATATATATATATATATATAGGTATACAAGGTCTACTGTATACACGTAGTATGCATATATATCGACGGGAGGAAGCGCGTTTTTCCTGCTGTGGGAAGGAAGTGCTGCTGATTCTGCCCGAAGATCTGGCGCTACAGTCTTTCCACTACTGCTGCACTCGTGCACCCGCCGGGTCGGCTGCTGTTTCTGCTTCTTCCCTCCTGTTGCTGCTCCTTCGAGGCCTCTTGGGGTGTCGCCGCTTCCGCCGCGTCTGCCTCTGCCTCTGCTAC
Source organism: Sarcocystis neurona (assembly GCA_000727475.1). Lineage (NCBI taxonomy): Eukaryota > Apicomplexa > Conoidasida > Eucoccidiorida > Sarcocystidae > Sarcocystis > Sarcocystis neurona. The sequence goes on along the minus strand of KL647300.1, from coordinate 584,009 downwards.
TGCCGCGCGGCTTCTTCTACTGCTGTGCCCCTGTTGCGCTCGTGCTTCAGTTGCTGCTTGTGCTGCTGCTTCTGCTGCTGCTTTTGTTGCTGCTTCTGCTGCTCCTCGTGCTGCGGCCTTCCCCCATCCTTGGCGCCTGTGTACTACGCGACCGTGCGGCTGCGTCTGCTGCTTCGCAGACTAGGGTTTCTTGCTGTTGTCTCTTTTAGGGCGGCGGACAGTGTAGCACCTGTGGGTTTCTGTGGAGACTGTGCTGCCGCTTGTCTGCGGCTCGTTGCTGCTTTTGCTGCAGTTGCGACTGCCCGGAAGGCTTTATTCTCTGCAACGTCGAGGATGTGAAGGCAGTACAGCAGCAGATGCTCGACGCAGCGAAGGCAGCACGGCATGCGGCTGTGATGCGCGCCTTAGAGAGAGCGGGGAGCCTTCCGGCAGCAGAGTTGGTGGAGGCTCCTGCTGTTGCTGCCGCTGCTGCGTCTCTCGCGTATGGCGGCAACGTTGCAGCACCGGACGAGACTGCTGGTGGAGCAGCGACAGGCAGCAGCTCCGGGCAGCAGCAGGAGCAGCAGCAGTCGAGCTTTTTTGCAGAAAATGGCAAAATCTTTGGGTCCTCTCCTTCCTCCCGTCCCCTCGCTGCTGCTGTTGCTGCATCCAGCAGCACTGCCAGTGCCGTGGAGGAAAGCCAAAAAACAGCAGCACTGGCAGCTGCGGGACACGAAGAGCTCCCGTCCGAGGCCGACTCCGCGGCGGGTTCCTCTTCTTCTCCTCCTCCGTCATCTGCGTCCGCTTCTCCTTCTTCCTCCTCTCCCACATCTTCTGCCCCTTCTCCTGCGGCAGAACAGGCCGCAGCGGCGAGGGCGGCTGCTGCTGCTGTCCACGACAGCGAGAAGAACGAGGCTAAGGCGCTAGAGGAAGCAGCAGCAGCAGCTGGGGCAGTCAACGCAGACCGGCCGCTTGGGGATCAGCAGCCGCAGCAGGGAGAGGGACAGTTACCGGAGCAGCAGCAGGTCGCCGCAGAGGAAGAACAGCAGCAGCGGCATCTCGAGGAACAGCTGCCGCCGGAGTTGCTGGCGGATGTCAAGAAAGAAGCAGCAAAGGCAGCAGGCGCCCAGGCTCCGGCCTGGCTCACGCTTCTTTGTTCAGAAGATCCTCAGAAGGGCTTCAAAGGCCACGGGGTCCACATCGACTATGAAACAGAAATTTCCTGCAACCCCCAAGCTTCGGCGAAAGTCCCTGTCTTCGACTTTCACTACGCCCTAAGTCAGTTCTTCTCCTCTTCTCATATATACATATATTCACACGCACGTGTCTATCTTACCTGCACATCTCGATCTCTTTTGCGTCCCCTCTCTCTGTCTCTGTATTTCTCGAAATTGTCCCTATCTGTCCCTTTTTCTCAGACAATCTCTCCTCCTCGCGCTGCTCTCGTTTTCTCCCTTTCTTGTGCATATGTAACATATATATATGTCCATATATCAATTGACATAAATATATATATATATATGTATAGCCGGCATTCTCGTCGCCTTGCAGAATATACGTATATACATCCAACTCTGCATGTGTAGCATTATATGTACGTGCATATGTCTGTTGATCTAAATGTGCACATATACGTATATATATGTATATATATAGCCGGCTTGCTTATGTCGCCTTGCAGAACAGACACATACACATGTAGGTGTGTGTGTGTGTGGAATATATGTGTGTATATATGCATATAGTTGTTGATCTACATATGTGTATGTATGTGTGGCCAGCTTGCTTCTATGGCGTTGCAGAATACACGCATATTAAACATCCAGGTCTGTATGTGTACCATATATATTTAGATACATATGCGTATAAGCAGGGACCTATACAGATCTGCAGAATGCGTACGTGGCCGCTTTGCGTATATCCCCTCGCAAATAGACGCGTATACACGCAGGTATATATGTGTCGAAAGCCGGCGTCCCCGTGAAGATATCCACGTGATCGCAGTATGACTCCGCGTCGCATTCTTGAAAAAAGCAGGTGCATGCGTCAACAAGAGCTTTTTTATCTTCCGGGTGGAGGACATACGAATGTTTGACTATCAGCATGAAGAAATTCCTTGATATCCGCCGACGGGCAAGGCGCGCGCATGCACGCAAAGTTGCGTTCGTCTGGCCGCTGCCGCGTGGCTGCTGCACCTGCCGCCGCTCTCTCTCTCTCTGAATTCCTCCGTTCTGCTGTCAATCCTCTACAGGTGGCCGCTTCTTTTTCTTCTTCTCAAGCGTGTCTACACAAGGGCACATCTATGTACATATGTGAGTAGTGTATGTAAACTTCTGTATATATATGTATATATGTATGTGTATTAACTTTTAAAGGAGTATGTGTGTATGTGTATCCACATTACAACGGAAGTTCTATTTAGGTATGTGTAGATGTACACATACATGTATGTGTGTAAAGGTATGTTATGTGTAGTAAAGTTCTCTACATGTGTATATCTCTGTGTTTTTAGAAGTTTTACAGGTGTATACGTATGTACGTCTGTATCCATACATATATGTTATGCTCAAAGTTATATGTATGTATGTGTGTGAGGATGTGTAGGGGCCTGGACACAGAGACCCCGGGATGGGTGATCCAACAAATTTTTGACAGAGACGGCAAGACAGAGAGACAGAAAGAGAGGGACAGAGACGCAGAGACACAGGGAGACCGAGTTTGTGTACGTGGACATGTATTCGTTTCTGAGAAATTGTTACATGAAGAGACACAGACGCGTTGCAGGATGAGTGAGACAGTGGCAGGACGTGGCCAATGTCAGAGTGTTGCTCCTGCAAGCCGACCTTCTTTTTTCCCCGCTGCTGTTCGAAGCAGCATTGTGTTCCTGCTCCTGCTGTCAAGGCTGCTGCAGCCGACGGTCCTCTCTTTTTGCATGTGTGGGTGGGGGGTGTGCTGCTGGTGCCGCTGCTGCAGGACGTGCTGTCTCTCTCTTTTGCTCTTTCGCGAAGTCTGCCATTCGCCTGTGCGGAGCCTTCTCACTTTACTGCTGCTGTTGCGTGTCTAAGACGACCCCTGCTGCTGCGGCACCGGCGCCCTTTGCGCGTCTCGCTGCCCCATCTTCTTCGCCTGCTGCTGCCGTCAATCCCTGGCTGCTGCTGCTGTTGCTTCTGCTGTTGCTGTCGGTGTTGCTCTACGGTCGCTGCTGATGTTGCCTTACTGTTGCTGCCGCTGTTGCTTCTGCTGCTGCTGTTGCTTCTGTTGCTATTACTGCTGTCGCTGCTCTACTGTTGCCGCTGCTGTTGCTGCTGTTGCTCTTACTGCTGCCATAACTGCACCTCCTGCTGCTGTCGGTGAACGTTTTGCGGCTGCGTGGTTGGTGCGTCTGTGTGGCTGTTGCTGCTGCTTTTGCTTTTTGACGCAGCTAGTTTTATTCCGCCGGTGAGGATGAAGCAGCTGCAGGCAGTTGAATCGAGCCGCGTCGCCCGTAACTGCCTTGTGGCAGACTTCTACTTGTGTAGACGAGCCCCCTCCACACATCCTCAGGTACTCTGGTTTTTTTTGCTGCTGCTGCTGCGTCCTGCCACCTGCTGCTCTTTTTGCTGTCTCTTGTGCAGCTGCAGTGCTGCCGTCCGCTGGCGTGCGTCTGCTGCTCCCTTTTGCAGCTGTTGCTGCTTCTCGTGCTGCTGCGGTGCAGCGTGCAATTGCGACTTCTGCTGCTGCTGCTGCGGGTCCCGTTGCTGCTGCTGCCACCGCTCCTGCTTCTGCTGCTGCTGCAGCTCTCCCGCGTGTGTTGCTGCGGCTGCTGTTTCAGCGTCTCCTGGGCGCCTGCTGCTGACGAAGCGCTGCTCTTATATCACTACGGATGCCAACCATGCGACCGCTGCTGCATCTCTGACTCTTCTTCTGTATGCGCGTCTACCCATCTGCTGGCGAGAAGTCTGCGGTGTGCGGTCCTCTGCGTATATTGTTGATGTTTCTTGCCCAGATGGAAAGATAAGAACGTACGACATCTTCCTGCTGCTGCTGCGTCATGTCGCCGCGTGCTGCTGCGGCTGCCTCAACGGTGTGAAGTGTGTCTGTCGCTGTCGCTGCTACTCGTGCTGCTCCTGCTGCTCCACCACTTCCTTTCCCCCCCCGACTATTACCGACCGCATTTCTTGTTGCTCTTCTGCTGCTTCATCTGCGTCATTCTCTCGTTCTTCCCCTCCTTCTTCTATTTCTTCCAAAAATGTCGTTGCTGCCGCTGCTCGTTCTTTGAAGCGGACTGCACGGCTCCGCATGTGCCGCTGCTGCTCCTGCTGCAGTGGTGCTGTTCTTTCGCTGTCGCCGCGTCTATACTTGCCATGTCGCTACTCTTCCGTTCTTCGGTCTTTTCTCGTTGGCGCCGGCCCCCACTTCCTTCTTCTTTTCCTTTTTCTCCCTCTTCCTCTCTTCTTGTTCTTTGCTTTCTCTTCTTTTTCTCGCCTTTCTCTTCTTCTGCTTTTCGTCCCTTTCTCATTGGTTTATCTGCTTTGCCTTTCTCTGCCGTTTCGCTGTTTTGTCGCTCTTCTTGTCGTTCCGTCTTCCACACTTCGTTGGTCCCGCCTTTCTTTGGCCCTTCGCTCCATCTTCCGCCGAATTCTTCCCTCCCTTTTCTCTCGACTGTACCCGTCCTCTGCAGGTGGACTGCGAAGTGTCTGCGTGGTCGCCCTGGTCTACGACATGCCGCGATAACATGCAAATCCGCAAGAGGAGAATTCTTCGAAGCGGTAAAGTTTCTTCTTTTTCGTTCTTCCTTTGGCCCTCTGCCTCTGCCCGCTGTTCTTCTCGTCTCTCTTCCTCTCCTCTTCGTCTTTTGCCCCGGCCTCGGAAGAGCACAGGGAAACGCATGCGACGACGTCTTCGGCAAATTCAAAGACAGCAGGGGACGACCTTTCTCAGTTTCTCTGCTTCCGCAGTGTCCTTCCTTCTCGCTTGCGCTCTGTTTCTTTGTTTATCTCGTGACGTCGATTTCTCTCCTGCTTACATATACAAATGCCTACGACGACGAGCAGCTGCTGCTGCTGCCCCTCCTGCTGCAGAGAGGTTCTTCTTTTTTGTCGACTCAATTCTTCCACAAAAAGCAGGTGCTGCTGCTGCCGTAGATGAGAGCGACTAAGATGTGGACGGACAGCATCAACACTTCCGTAAACGTTTATGCACCCGTAGCATCTCTTGATATTTCTTTTCTTTCTTCTCTCTGTGTTCCCGCGCTCGCTGTGTATACATATACATATATATATATATGTATGTGCTTTCTCATATAAATGTCTATTCATATAGTCTGTCTACCCATATATCTCTGCTCCCTCTTTCTGTGTCTCTCTCTATATATACATATACACCTGCACACGCATAAATTTCCTCTCCCTCTCTGTCTCTCTCTCTACATATATATATATATATACACATATACATATACGTATATTCACGTTTCTCTTCTCTTTCTCTCTCTTTATATATATACGTCTCTCTCTATATATATATGTAGATATATATATATATATATATATATATACGTCTCTCTTTCTCTCCATATATATGTATGCATATATATGCATCTCTTTCTCTCTCTCTCTATATATATACATATATATATGTATATACACGTTTCTCCTCTCTCTCTATATATCTATATATGTATATATACACATATGTGTACATATATACACGTTTCTCTCTTCTCTCTCTCTATATACATATATATATATATATACATACGTATGCACATGTTTCTCTTCTCTCTCTCTACGTATATATATATATATACACGTATATTCACGTTTCCCCCCTCTCTCTCTATATGTATATATCTTTTTCCTCTATTTCTCTGTGTCTCCATATATGTCTTTCTTTCTCTTTCTGTCCCTGTCTATATATTTCTTCTTCCCCTCTCTCTATACATATACCTAAATGTATATATGAATACGCACGCTTCCTGACAAGGTGAGGAGGAGGAGGAGGAGAGCAAGCTGACAGGAAGCCACAGGTATGTCAGTCTTTTTCTTCCACATTCATTTATATGAAACTCTCCCTCTGTCTTCCCTTCGCTTTCTCGTCCCCTCTTCTTCATCTCCATATACATGCATATGTATGTGTCATTCTCTGCCTCTTTCTGCTCCCCTTCTTCTTCTGTCCTTTGGCTGCCGTACTCCCCTTTGCTGCCGTGTCGGCTTCCTTCTTGCTGCTGCTCCTGTGATCTGTGACAGTTCCTTCCGCGGCCGTCTTTTCTACTGCTGCTGCCCCTCTTGCAGGCGTATGCTTGGCTGCCTGTTTCGCTGCTGCTCATCAAGCTGGCATCCTTTCTCTCCTGCTGCTGCTGCTGCGTCTGTATCTGCTTGTTTCTCTCTGATCTGCTGCTGCTGCTGCTATGTGCGCGACTGGCACAGGACAACACGGAGGCCGGTTGTGCGTCCACAACGGGCACCAGCTGGCCGACAGTGAAATTTCAGAAACACGGGCATGCCCTTCAGAAGTCAGCGGCAGCAGCAGTGCAAGCAGCGGCAGCACCACCGGCACCGACACCGGAGCAGCAGCCCAACAGCAGCAGGCTGACGGAGCAGCAATAGCGGCGGCACGCTGAGGTTGCGCAGCAATAGGAGCAGCAGACTCGTGGCGCGCAGCAGTGGCAGCAGCAGGCTCATGGCGGGCAGCGCGAGACCGGCAGCAGAGTAGCAGAAGCCGGGTAGACTCCCGTTGCAGCGACGGCCGGTCGCTACCGGCAGGAGACACGGAGGAGTGGCGGCGCGCTGAAGAAAACATGTGCTTCTGCTGCTGGAGCAGCAGCAGCACGAGCATCAACTGCATGAGAGCTGGGTACTGCCGAAGCATTTGCTTCGACGGCAGCGGCAGTGGATATTACCATCACATGCTGCTGCTACTCGCGCACCAGTAGCAGCCGCAACGCACATGTATGGATGGCTCGGTGTGAATATATATGTGTATGTATATATGTATATATATATTTCTGTACGTGCGGCTGCATATGTGTGAATATACGTATATATATATATATATGGCTGCATATGTGTGAATATACATAGGTATATATATATATATATATGTATGCGTATGTGGCTGCGTGGGTGTGAATAGGGGTATGTTGTATGTTCGTGTACTCCTATGTACTCGTGTGTGTGCGTATATATGTATGTGTATATCTGCGTGTGTGTTGGTTGTGGTGGGTGCGGCGCAGCAGGAGACACTCTGCGGAAACTGTGGCGGCAATTTCTCGTTTTTTTATTGTGACTGGGACTTTGAAAGGGAAAGAGATAGGAAAAGAGAGAGAGAAGAACGTGAAGCAGGCACTTCAGGTTACGCTACGTCTTAACATGTATATATATATATATACGTATATATACGCAAGCCACATATTTGCTGATACGTAGCAGGATATTTATGCACCAGTGTCTGCGCCGCGAGCTGTCTACGAATGTTTCCCACGCGTAGGGACGCCACCACGCACACCACGTCACGGCCGTGTCTCTGTCGTGTAAATGCCGTGGGTTCCACACTACGCTTGATGACTTGTCTATCTCTTCCGTAAAATATTTATATGCGGACTTTCTTGAGGCGCTCGAGTAATGCGAGCTGAAAACGGTGAAAATGGACGAACGAGACGGGGCCGACTTCGTGCGCGGGTCGCTCTGCGTCGGACTTCTTTCTCTCTGTCTCTGTCTTTCTCTGTCTCTTTTCTTGTTTTCTTGCGTCGTTGGCTCGATTGCTTGCACAGAGTGGTTTCACTGGCACTGCAGAAATCCGTATTTATGAACAAAGAGAGGACACCCGCGTTACGAACAGCGGCAGCACGCCGCCTGCGTAGTAGCCTTTGGCGCCGCCGCTGGGATTCACTCTGTCGGCCAGAAGCAACAAGCGGCCGGAAAAATGAAAAATTCACCTCGTTTCTTCTGAGGAAGAGGTGGGACTACCCGTCACACACGAGAGTCGACCTCGGTCGGATGGATGCAAAGGAAAAAACTTCGAGCTGCTGTGCCTCCCAAAAAAAATCAATATGGGCCTCAGGATGTGGTTACGCTGGACAACAGTTCTACTTGTATATATATATATGTATATAGAGAGAGATAGATAGATAGATATATACATAGGCATGTAATCATACGTATCTATATGTATATACATATATATAAATGTATATATAGGAGTATACGTATTTACATGTAGCCGTGTATATATATATATATATATGTGTTTTTGTATAGATGCACACCCATGTATTTGTGTGTGTATATATATATATATAAATATATATACACACATTTATATATACAAATGTATATAGAGGTGTATACATATTTACATGCAGCTGTATATATATATATATATATATGTGTTTGTATAGACGTACACACGTATATTCGTATGTAGGTGCACTACGGCTGAGGCAGGGCGGGGGAGACAGAGATAGCCACAAAAACGACACCGCAAGAAGCGCCAGAAAGAGTCTGAAAGAGAGAGGAGGAGGAGAGTGAGCGTTTCTCCAGTCAACGCATTGCAGTCCTCTGCAACTGGTGTATGTGCTGTAGGTCGTGTCCTGCTGTTCCGCGCCTCCGTACATGTGTGTGCGACTTCATCAAGCATGGCCGGGTGTATCACGTCTGCATCCGGTTTCTCTCTTCACTAAACACCGGCACAGGCACTCTATCACGCGTACTTTCTCGACCGGCTACACCTAAATATGTACATATTCATAGGTATATATGTAATGTATATGTCTACGTGTAGGCATGTGTGTGTGTGTGACGTGGGGTGCCGCTGTAGGATATGTATATGACTGCCTGAGTGGCACGTGGGACTCTGCGTATGTTGCTCCCTAAAAAAACTGACTTGCAAGTTTGCTGCAACACTGAATTGCAAGTTTGTTGCAACACTTTGCTATGAAAAACGGTCGCCACAGCCACACGAGAGGAGCGGAACTGCAGCAGCAGTGTCGCACAGAGGAGCACGCAGCAGAGGGTGATCGGAGGGGACCTCGAGCGTCTGCTGCTCCTGCTACTGTTATCACTGTTGTTCCTGTAGCGCGACGGTCCCTGCTGCTGTCGGCGGCGCTTCGACGCATGCGCATGGGTTACGCTCTGTTTGGTTGTTGTTGTTGTTGTTGTTGCTTCCCCAGCGGACAGCTGTTTTTACGAGAACTGTTGCGTCTGCTATGATTAGGACTGCTGCTCTCAATCTTGCTGCTGGTGCGCTACCGAAGCTGCTGCTCCTGCTCTTAGTGCGGCTGTTGTATTAGAAGATACGCTTGCTACTGCTCTCGCCGCATTCGTGGATGCTGCTGGGCTTTCGCTGTTGCTGCCACCCGCCGTTGCTTCAACGAGCAGTGTTGCCCCTGTGTCTGCTGTTGCTGTTGCGCCGCTGCTGCTATACGTGGCGCTGTTACTCTATGAGTGTTGACAATGTGCTGCTGCTATCGTTCGCTTTGTGTTGCTGCTGCTGCATATTCTTCTGGTTGTAGTTGCTAGCGTAGCTGCTGCTGTTGTTGTGCCTACGGTCCACTCTGCTACTCTACGGCGTGCTGCTGCTTCTGGTGACTCCAGGGATCATTTGGTGCAGATGCAGTGGTGCTTGTCAGCGGCTGCGTCTCCAACACTGCTGCCTTTACTGTTGCCCGGCAGAGCCGGCCATGCCTCACGCTGCTGGGGCTGCTACTGCTGGCGCTGCTGCTGCTGTTGATCCTCTGAGTCCTAGTAGTACTGATGCTGGTGCTGCTACTGCAGTTACTGCTGCTGGTGCTCTGCGTTTCGGTGAGACTGCTGTTGCTGCTGGTGCTGCTGCAGCTGCTACAATTGAGAGGCTGCGGCGGGGGGCTAAAAAAACGGGCCACGCCTATCGCTCCTGCAGCTGTGAGTTGAGCAAACTGCTGGCTGACGTGAGCAGAGCGCAGTTTTCCGTTGCAAGAAGTGTCACATCGTCCGCAGAAGATAGTGGCCTCTCAATCTTCAGTTTCCTTATTACCTCAGCTGCATGCGTGCATGATCCGAGAAGGCCAGCCTCGCTATGATAGCACTTTTAAAAGGACTGCCATCGTAATGTGCGCTTCGTTCGCGGGAACAGCTATGATGTATATGAAGCGTAGGGCCGACAACGCAGGAGAGTCTGCATTTCACTAGTATGTACACAGCCGTACACCTCGCTCGGGGTGAACATGCCTATACTCCTATATACATATACACACATATGTATAAATGCTTGTATGGACGTGCAATTTTACACACGCGTACACACAAATACATGCGCGTAGACGCATACATGCACACACACGCACACACACACGCACACACACACACACACACACAAATGTATGCGTCTAAAAATGCTTGCATGTAAAAGCTCGTGTATGTCTCAGTATGAACACCCAATCCCCGTTTTCGTGTGTCACTGCTGCAGTACCTTTCATCGCTTGTAATTCTACGTGTACATATGTATCTGCACATGCAGATGTTGCAGCAGGTTCCGAGGCGTGTGTGTTTACGTGCAGCTACGTATACGTATATATATATACATGTATATCCCTGAATGCAGACTGCGACATGGATGGCTGGGACTTCCCGAATGGCGGTTATCTGTTTGTTCCGAGTGAAGAACGGTCTCACAAAATTTCTGCCCGGGTCACTCTGCTGCGCACCGTTCCTAGTGAGTTAACCAGAGAAGACACACAGACGTTTCGGTGACCAGCTACTGGTGTCCACCCAGCAGACATATGTATATTTTCTCACCAACAGGGTCTTTATATGTTCAAGCAGATATATGTATATATATATATATGTATACATACATATAGGTGGACATGCATTCACGTAAGTACGTGCGTACGTGCGCGTCTCTGTATGTGTCCTTATACATATATATATATATATATACATATGTATATACATATATATATGTACATATATATGTATATATTTATATATGGGTATCCACGTGTACAAAGGGCAGCACCTGCAAAACTTATTCTGCGTTGCGCGGAGGGCAGAGAGGGATCAGAGCAGCCAGGAGTCGCTTCCTGCTCGCACTTCCACTCTCTGTCGCCGCGGCAACAGCATCTTCGCAGTGGATGCCAGCAGCAGCACAGCAGCTCGAGAGGAGATGCAGAAGCAGTCCGTACGGCTGTCGGAGCAGTGGACCACGTAGCAGGCGGCAAGGAAATGCGCAGGAGCATCGTGTGATGACGCGCAGCAAGTGCAGCGTATTACCTGGTAGAAGAAGCAGCAGCAGGAGCACTACAGGGCCTTTGCTCGGTCCCAAGAAAGCAAGATTTCGCCTTCTTTCAGTAGCAGCAACACCAACCCGGAAGCTCTCGGTAGCAGCCGCTTTTGGTGCAGTAACAAGAAGTTTCCCCTTTTTCGGAAATATTACTCGGAAGATTGAACTTCAGGGGTAGCGTCTTTTCGGCGAAAGCGCCCCAGGCGCCTGTCTGCGTAACCGTCTAACCTATAAAACACTCCTACTGCTGGTGCTGATTTCGCTGTTGAGGGCTGCTGAAATGCTGCACCTTCTCCTGCGTGTGACGCTGTCGTTGATGTCGCTCCTCTGCGGCTCTGGGGCTGCTGGTGATGCTGCTGATGGCACTGCCCTGCTAGTGTGATTCTGCAGGTGTGCTGCTGCCGCTGCTGCTGTGCTGCTTCCGTTGCTGTGCTGCTGCTGCTGCTGCTGTGTTGCTTCTGCTGCTGTGCTGCTGCTGTGCTACTGCTGGTGCCACTGTGCTGCTGCAGATTGCTGCCGCTTTTCGTGCTACAGCGGATGCTGGTAGTGTCGGCGCTTTTGCTAGAACTCTTGTGCAATTGTGCTGCTACGGCGCTGCCACTGCTGCTGAGAACGGCTGCATCCGCAACTATGATTCTGTTGCACAGACGTAGATGCCCGTGGTAAAACAAACCGTGAGCGCGCGTACTCGCGCACTGGTTTTGTTTTATTAATTGAAAGGATGTCACCTGCTTCTAGCCAGCAAGAGTTTGTTCAGACGCGTGACGCGCAGTTATAACGCACGCTCACAAAGCAGCAACTTGTGAGCATCTCGAAGCGAAGAGAAAAATGTTCTCAAGCGTGTGAAGCAGCTGTTCTACGGTGCACGAAAGCGAGCGACGAACAAAGTAAAAATTGTATCCGCTCCCTTTTTAACTACAAGTACATACGTACATATATAGGCACACACTTACATGCGTGTCTCCAGCTATGTATTGATATATACATATGTATATATATATATAAAGAGAGCAAAGGAGATACAGACATATACATACATATATATATGTAGCTGATAGGTAAACGTATGCGTGTCTCAACAGGCAACAGCCGGGACACTTATGAGCGTCTGTATACTCATATGGAGAAGCTCAAAATGCATGTCAATACGCTTTTCATGCAGGATGAGCAATACCTAAATATCCACACGGTTGTCTCTGTGTGTGCGTGTATGCGTGTTTCTACGTACGTGTTAAAACCAAGACCGGCTGCGAGGACATGCACATCGATCCTTACATATCAGTACATCATTAGCATGCTTATTTGAACTCAGATATATATCTATAATGTGTGTGTACGCGCGTCTGGAGTTAAATACAGTTACTTGTACACGTCAGCAGAGGTTTACATGAATGTGGATGAACGGCACATGGACATTTTGTAGCACAAGATTGCGCCAGATTTGCTGAGAAGTGCGCACTGCTGGTCGCCACGGCTCGTCGAGTGTATCGGCTCCTGCAGCTGCGCACTGCTTCTAAAACTGCTACGTGGCCTGCTACAGCACCTGCTGCTGCTCCCGAGTCGCCTGCCGGTCTCTTCTTGGTCCATTTTCTCTAGGGCCTGGGCCTCTGCTGCTGCTTCTGCTATGTGCTGCAGCGGTCTTTTTATTGCCGCTAAGAGTCTACGTTCTGCTGTTGTTGCAGGCAGAATACCCGTGTCGTTTCTCCAGCCACCTCTTCACACATGCACGTATATGGAAAGAGAATTCAAGTATACACTCAGTGGGAGACAGAGGGTCACGCACCTGGTTGTGGGCGAGACTCTACACACCCGTACGCAGAGGAAAATAGAGAGGAGAAAGTTTCTGTCACTGCACTAATGTCACTAAATATACATAATTATACAGATGTATAGATATGTCCACGTGGCTGTACGTATCTATCTGAATGCGTCGTGCTTTTTACCGTGCATACGTGGAACCTCTACACGCACATATCTGCGGCGGCCTGTCCTTGAGAGAGGCCGCTTCTGTTGGGATTTTCTCGATAGGACGCGCGAGCAACACAGGCGAAACGCTGCAACAGCAGCGTGTGAACCTACAGCCGAAATTAGCTGCTTCTGTATTTTGTTGTATACTCACATGTTGTCGACACTTTTCTCACATGTGTATATACTCTGTGTCTCTATATATATTACATATTTGTACTCCATCTGCCAGCCGCGCTGCCTTTACACGAATGTACGTTTACACTGCGTCGGTAGCTGCGCTACCCCTTCTTCTGTCTGTGAGCTTGTGAAGCCGGACGCGGAGCTCCGCGCGGCTGCGGGAGTTGCCGTCTGAGCGAAGTCGCCGTCCGAGGCATATTGAAAGAGACAAAAGGAGAAATATATACGAAAGTCTATACATCAACGGGTCGCAGTCAACAGGTGACTACGAGAGAAGTGGCGGCACATGCAGGACGTAGTGCTGGTCGCTCTTTTTTCTTCATTTCTTTCTCGAATGCAGGGGGCGACAGAAGACTGGCGTATCTCAAACAACGCAGCAGGACTACAGAAAGTTCGTTTTCTTGAGTCACTTCTTTTTGTACAGGCGTTTCCTAATGCACGCATGTACCCACAGACATACACAAACGTATCTCTCTATCTGTCCCTATCTATCTATACATATATTTCTCTCTCTCTCTCTCTCTATATATATATATATATATGTGTAGGGTTTTCCACATACGTATAAACGCATATACACATGCATATTGACCTACGTGGACTTGTAACCAGATGAAGAAAACGTGTGTGTGAAGTAGATACGTGTGTACGTATGTCCATTTTCACCTTCCCACATAGACGTATGTAGACATGCGTGTGTCAATCTACAGATACTACCCTGTGTGCAATACATGTATATTTTATGTACGTATGTGTGTAGGTTTTCATCTACCGATACAGAAACATAAGCGGGCGTGTCGGTGTGCCAAGACCTGCAAGCAGACAGATACTATCCTGTGTGCAATACGTGTATATTTATGTACGTGTATGTGTAGGTTTTCATCTATCCATACAGAAATATAAATCAGGCGTGTCGGTATGCCGAGATTTGCAAACACACTATTCAAAAAACCGTACCACATACATGCGTGTAAGTGTTAATGTATATGGGTGTGTGTTGTCTATATCAGGCTGTCTCATCTATACTTACAAAAAACTTCGCAGACAAGCTTCTCGAGATAAGAAAAGAGTGTGTGAGCCGCTGCTGAAGGAGAAGAAGATGTCCTCAAGGAAACGCTTCTGCAGAAGAAGCGAAGAAACGTTGGGCTCTCCGACGCGTTTTTTCTTCGACGGGGAGGACGTCTCAAGGACGTCAAAAGTGAGACGCACGTGGCGCGTAGTATCAAAGCGTCTCTTGCAAGGTGCAACCCCAGGAAGGCAAGCCGACTCGTGTATTTCCACATATCTCCGTCTATGCATATTTCTTTGTATACGCAATGTAGAAGGATGGGTGTTTGCGTGTAAAAAGGTTTGGAGTGCTTTGCAGGTGAATCTCAGAAATTTTGACGTACGTAGGTGATTTATAAGGAATGAGTCCCACGCCCACATATACGCGTACGCAGAGCTCCATCAGCTAATATATAGAGATAGGCAGATACACATAACAAGGAAAGAGGAGAGACAGGCATACATATATATATATATATATACATGGACAGAAAGAGAGAGAGGGGGAAGGCAAAGCTGATTCATCTAAGTGATATATATAGAAAGGCAGCTCTACATACACATGTGCGTCTTATATCTCTAAAGACACAAACACATCCATACATATATATACGTATGTTAGTAGAGATGTATACATACGTACGTACATCCGTATATGAATAGATATGTATATGTGTGTGAATGTGGAGGTATTGATATATCCAGAGAAAGGAGGACGTCTCTCAGTGCTGCTGTCAGTTCTTCTTCCTGTCTCTTCTCGTCTCCGTGTCTCCCCCCGCCGTCTCCGTGTCTCCCCCGCCGTCTCCGTGTCTCCCCCGCCGTCTCTCCGTGTGTGTCCGTCTGCCCTTTATGTCTCCTTCTCTTTTTTTGCTTCTCCCTGTCCTTCTCGCTCAGCGGTTGAGAAGAAATTTTTCACGTCTATTCGCTCTCTTCCTGCTTCCGCTTCTTCTTCTCCTCCTCTCCTGCTCTCTTGTCCTTTCCCTTTTCATATATGTCCACCTCTATACTGCGCCCCTTCCCTTTCCAAATATATACATATGTGTCTCGCCCTTTCTTCTTCCAAACACATATATATACATGTATAGATCGCTGCTTCGCTTTCCACACACACACATATACACATATATGTAGCTCTCTCTTTATCTCTTCAAATAAACACATATGCCGTTCCTCTCTTCATATATACAGAGAGAGGGATATATATATATATATGTATGTCTCTCGCTCTTTTTGCTTCCAAAACATATATATATATATATATTGTCGTTTCTTTCTATATGTGAATACACACATATATATATATGGCTCATTCTCTTTCCATAGAAATATATCCATACATATATATGTATATGTATGTGGCCCTTTGTGTTTCGTAAAATTCATATATATGTGTCTGGGCAGGACTGCGCAAGGAGAAGCAGCAGCGTTTCCGGCCTTTGCTTTCTTCCCTTGCGGCTGCTGTTCGGCCTCTCTTCCCCTCTGTCTCGCCTTTCCCCTTCGTTTTTCTTTTTCTCTGCCCCTCACTTTCTCTTCTGTCTTTCCTTTCCTTTTTTTGCCTTCGTCTCTGATTTGCTCCGAAGAGGTCCTTCTGTTGAACGACGAGTGTGCGTGGCGCTCGCGGCTGCACCTCCCGGGGAGTCGCAGCGGCCGACGAGGCTCGTAGCGCGGAGAATGTGATGTACGGTTCTCGCTTAATTGCTGCTCAACTCCCGCCCACCACACACTTCTTCACCTTCCTCCTCACATATACCCACAAGAAATACATGTACATATACATCTATTTAAATACTTAGAGATACACACAAACACACATATATATGTGTACAAAGGGATACATTTATATGCATATAAAATATAGATAGGAATGAAATACATGTATACACATATACGTATATATAGATATATCTTTTTGTTAGGCGGTCGTAGAGATACGCCTATACATATATGAGTGCATGCATGACTTCCCCCCTCCCTTTCTTTTCCTGTGTCTCTGCTTTCCTTTCTATCATTCTCTCTGTATTCCTTTTAGTCTTCTTCTCCCTTTCTTCGTCTGTGTCTCTTCTTTGCTGCATCCGGGCGGGCCCCCCTCCCCACACTGGTGGACCTCTGCGAAGAGTTCCCTGCGCCGCGCCGTCTCCTGTCTCCTGCGTCTCCTACTCTTCCTTCTTTCTGGAGACGGAGACGGAGAAGGCAAAGGAAGTTTTCTACTGAGACGATGCGAGTTCTATCGAATGCATGTAGGGCTCGTATATCGTTGCCACGGTCGTTGAAGCAGCTCCCTGCAGGCTGTTGCTGCTGCTTCTTCTCCTTCCCCCGCTTAGACTGCGACTGCTGCTGCTGCTGCCGCTCGTCGAGGAGTGACTCGTGCCAGCAGCAGTGCTCGCGAGGAAAAAATCGTCCCCTCCTCCCCACTTCCCGTCTTCCATCTTCTCTCTTCTCCTTCCTCTTCCTCCTGCTGCTGCTGCCTGCACCCTCTCCTCTGCTGCTGTCCCACCGCCTCCTCTCGCTGCCTCTGCGACGCCCATCCCCTCCCCCTCTCCCCCCCCCCCCGCTGCTGCTGCTGCCCCTCTTCCTGCTGTCGTTCGTGAAGCTTCTTCAACGCACGCAAGCGCCCACGAACTCGCACCCACCGCTCCTGCGGCTCTCTTGTGCCCTGCGATTCTCCCCACTGCTACTGCTGCAGCAGCGTCTCCCGCTGCTGCTGCTGTGTCTCCTGCTGTGTCTCCTGCTGCCGTCTCTTCTGCTCCGCGGTGCTGCAGGCGTTGCTGTTCTGCTTCTCCGACGTGCTGCCTGCGAGCGCCGCCCGGCGCTGCTGCTGCTGCTGCGGGCTGCGTCGGTGAGGAGAACGCGAAGCCCCCGTGCGCACCGGGGGAAGGCGACGCAGCAGCAGCAACAGCAGAGGAAGAGAAGGAGGACGGAGAAAAGGCAAAGGAAGGGTAGCAGCCAGGAGCATACTTTGGGGAAAGCAGGCGCTGCAGCTGCTGCTGGCGCATTTCTTCTCCCGCGACCGGCTCCACTTCTCTTCTCTGCGGTTCGCAGCAGCAGCAACACAAAGCACAGTGCCCTCCCGTGTCTCCACCACACACATGCAGAAATTTTGGCAGAGAAGGGGAGAGCGCCAGCGGAAGACTGCGAGACAAGGAAGGCGAGTACCGGACACGAAAGGGAGACACAAAGTCCGAGGCAACAACCATCTGTAGGCAAAAGTGTGGGGAGCGGTTGAGAGATTGAGACAGCAGAAAGCGGAGCAGCAAAAGAGACAGAGAGACGGAGACGGAGACGGAGACGGAGACATGTAGAAGTATTTTGGTGAATAGAGAGAGACACACGCAATGGAAGTTTAAAAGAAATGGGGGGGAGATACACACATATACAGACATTTGTGTAGATGCAGATGTGAAGGGTTTCCTGCATGCATGCCTGCATGAATCCATTTGTACTCGGGGCCACAAGTGAATTGAACACTCCCTTTCTATAAACCCAAGACCACACATATGTCTCTACACATATTCGTTAATACGTAATAAATACACACGTATAGCACTAAACATGTGTCTCTCTCTCTATATGTATATGTGTATATGGATATATATCTGTATATGGTAGTAAGTGCATGTGTCTATCTCTTTTTATCTCCGTATACATATATATACAGAGAGACACGAAAATTAGGAGGCGAATGTATATAGACAGCAGCAAATATATGTGTCGCCGTCTCCCTGTATATATATACGTATATTAGTAGAGAAATGTGTACACATAGCAGTAATTTATATACATTCATCTCTGTCTCTGTATATATATATTGGCCCCCCGTCCCTCCAAAATACGTTCCTACATATTCACACGAATATATACATATACGCATATATTTGTAGCTACATATATTACACACATACATACATATATACACCAACAAATAGACACATATATATATATACTCGTATTTGTTTGAGTATCAGCCCTTCCAGCAGTATGTATGCATGCACATATATATGTAGATGTGCATGTACCTATGCATCTATATATATATATATATGAACAGCGATATATATATATATATATACACTTTGTATCTCTGTTTTTCTATCTATCTACATATACATGTGTGTATTTACACTCCTATTTATATATATATGCGGGCAGCAGCATTTCGTGAACAGATGGATGATATGGATGGACTTTCTTCCGGGAACTGCGTATACCTCCCCATATACAAGTTCAACGCATGCAGGTGCGCCAGCAGCAGGGCCGAATATATTCAACATAAATTCCATATATTGGCAGACGAAGTACATATATATATGGACGTCTGCATGTGGTCTTACTTGTAAATCCTGGGCTTATGTGGATATTTATTATAAATACATAAATATATATAAGGGAGATACATATATATATATATATATGTATAAATATATATATATATAGGGATGTCTACATATATATGTATATATACTCTTTGGCCCGGCATTTCTGACTAACAAATATATGTAAACATCCTTATGTATATACTTAATATAACTATACATATATATACATATGTGGGAAGTGGCTATCCATATACAAATATATATATATATATATATATGTACAGATAAATATATAGAAAGGTGTATATGTATGTATGTGTACGCGTGTGTTTGTGGAGTGCTCTTCGTCATTCTGCTGTTGCTGCTGCGTCTCGATTGTGCCCTCTTCCCGTCTCCGTGTCTGTCTTTTTATCTGCTTCGCGAAGGACTCTCTCTCCTGCTGTCTCTCTGTCTCTGGCAAATTTGGCTGCTGCTGCTGCTGCGAGAACGCACCAAGTAAAAGCAGTCGGACAGTCCTGCTGCTGCTGGCGCGGGAGGGGGAGGAGGAGACGACGCAGAAGCAGAGAGCAGCAACGACGTTCCTGGCCGTAGCAGCTTCCCCCAGCCGCTCGCAGGAGCCGCAGCGGCGGTGCTGCTGGTGCCCGTGATGGCAGGCGCAGGGCAGGCCGCAGCAGCAGCGGCAGCACCACCACCTCCGCGGCTCCCCGCTGCTGCTGCTGTCGCAAGAGAGACGACGGGGTGGGCTGACGCAGATGAAGAAGAAGAAGAGAAAGAAGAGGGAAAAGACGGGAGAGAGAGTCTCGCAAGGTCGCTATGAAAGTCGGACGTGGAGACGGGAAGAAGTTGCTGCTGCAGCTGCAGCAGTGCCGTTGGTCGGTGGCTGCGGTTCCCCACGGGGCAGCGATCCGCTGCTGCTGCTCTCTGCTGCAGCAGCAAATTTTCCTCCGTCTTCTCGCACGAGCAGGTGAATGCTCCATGCGACGCAGGCGCAGCAGAATGAATAGCAGCAGATGAAAAGGAAGAAGAAGCAGATGGGCCACGGGACAGCCGGCCTGCTGCTGCTGCTTCGTACATGCGGTCCAACGCATCGCTGTTTTGCCAAAATAAAATGGCGTTCCTGCAAGACGCAGCGGCAGCAGCAGCGCAGCATCAGCAGCAGCAGCAGCGCAACATCAGCAGTAGCAGCAGCGCAGCACCAGCAGCAGCAACAGGAATAGCAGCACAAAATTCATCAGTCCTGGCCCCCGCAGCAGCCGCGCACAGCAAAAAAACGAAGTAGCAGCAGCAGCAACGGAGGGGAGGGAGGCGGGGAAGGGCTACCAGCTAAGAAGCAGCAGCATCAATGAGGAAGAGACGTTCTGGCGCCAAAGGCTGAGAGAAGCTGGAAGACCAGCAGCAGCAATTTTTTCAAAGGCAGCAGCAATAGGGCGACAGAGACGGTTCTGCGGCTACGGACGAGACACCGCGTGGAAGGGCAAAGAAGGTACATGCGAGGAGACGGCTGCTGCTGCTGTCTCTCCTGATGTATGCGCTTGGACGGGCCACGTATGCGAATCGCAGTAGAACAGGCAGGGAAGAGGAGGCAGAAATTCTCACGTACACTCCTGCGCGCCTGGCAGCAGCAGCAGCAGAAGGGATCGACACGCAGGACGAAAAAGCAGCAGCAGCAGTGGTCATGTGCGCGCATGCACGTGCTGCAGCCGCGATGTTTTGTCGGGCGGGGTATGGAGGAAGGGAAGGGAGGGCGAAGGAGTCGCCGCAGCAGAGGGAACACTTGCGCATGCGGCACTGCGCACGTGTGTGAGGAGTAGAGGCGCAGCAGCAGCAGCAGCACGTAGGGAGGAAGCTGGGGAGGGGAAGGACGGCCATGAAGGGAAGGCCGCGGGGGAAGCACCAGCAGCAGAAGAAGCGAAAGAAGGAGAAGAAGGGGCATATATTGCAGCTGCTTGTGTGGGGCAAGGACGTACTGAAGAAGCTGCGGGAGGGACTGGCCGCGGCAATCCCAGCAGATGCCTTCCACTTTTCCACGAAAGCGCCGTCGAATATGTTCGGGTCTGTTTGGTGAAGAGAAAAAGGAGCAGCAGCAGCAGCCCCACACCGTCTTGAAAGTTTATTCACAGAGAACAGCAGCAGCAGTGCAGACGCATGCAGACGTGGCTGAGCAAGAAAGACGTTCGAGAAAGCAGCAGCAAAGAGAGGCAGCAGGTAGAAGACACGAGGAAGCAGAGGCAGGCGGCGGAGAACAGCAGCAGCAGAAACAGAAAAGAGGCCACAAAGGAGAGAGGAAGCAGCAGCCGCAGCAAAGAAGCAGAAGAAAAGAAAAGGAAGGAAGAGGAAGCAGCAGCAGCAGCCGGAAGAAGAGGCAGCAGCAGCAGCCGGAAGAAGAGGCAGCAGCAGCAGCCGGAAGAAGAAGCAGCAGCAGCAGCAGGAAGAAGAAGCAGCAGCAGCAGCAGGAAGAAG
>KL647300.1:401331-537156 GCA_000727475.1 Sarcocystis neurona | reverse complement strand
CCTCCTCCTGCTGCTGCTCCTTCGTCCTACTGCTGCTGCTGTTCGTCCTTCATCCTGCTGCTGCTTCTTCTCCCTGCTGCTGCTGCTGCTCCTCTCCCGGCGGTGGAGGAAGTGCCGTGTAGCAACGCAGGCAAGCAGCAAAGAGACACAGCGAGACGGAGACACAGCGAGACGGGAGGGGAAGATCTGCGTGTAGTAGGCGAGTCCTCAGTATTACACAGATGTATATATATTTATGAAATTGAAAGACTTGTCCAAACTTTGTGCGTGGAAGTCGCCTTTTATCCGCAGAAAGTTCCACGCATGCATGTGGGTTCACAGGAGACACAGAGACAGACAGAAAAGGCAGAAGTGAGCAAATTGCTGCTGCCGCTTGATTGCTGCAGATGCTTTACGCTGCCGCTTTCATCTCCTCTCCGTTTTCCCTTCTTCATCCGTTCCCCTTCTGTTTTCTTCTCCTCGGTCCCTTACTCAACGCAGGACACGCTACTTTTACCTCTCCCGTTGCTCCTGTTCATCTTCAGCCGCAGCTGCTGCTGCTCTTGCTTTTATCTGCTGCTGCTGTCGCTCTTCATACGCTGGTCCTGCTGTTGCTCTTCGTACGCTGCTGCTGCTGTTGCTCTTCATCTGCAGCTACCGGTGCTGCTGCTCCTCATCTGCTTCTGCTGTTGCTCTTCACATCGGTTGCTGCTGCCTTTGCAAACCGGCTGCGCTGCTGCTGCCGTGGCGCTGCTGCTGCTGCGCTCTGTCCGCACAACTGCGCGTGTCTCTCTCTCTCTACGCTGCTGCTGCTGCGGTGCCGCTGCTTCCCGCGGCGTTGCTACTGCAGCCGCTGCGCGCCTCCCGTCTCCAAGAGCAGCAGCAGCTGAAACGCGCTGCAAGCTTTTCTTCAACGAGCCACCCACCAAGCCGCACGCCTGTTTAAATAGCCGTGCACCTATCTACCCGTACATATATACACATGTAGACAGACACATATACACGTATATACATATATATATATATGTGTATGTGTGGGTATATGTGTATGTATTTATATATGTATACTTACGTATATAGGTGTAGATATATATGTGTATGGATCTGCCAGCCTGGGGTCGCGAAGGCCACTCCTCTTTCTTCTTTAAACTCGCTGCCGGGCTGCAGACATCTAAATTTTTTATACAAAAGGCGGATGATATTTTTGTCGCCAAGGAGACACGCGAGGAGAATTGTCAGCAACAGGAAACAAGAAATCCACAGTCAAAACGTGGCGAGCTATCATATACATAGAGATAGAGACAACATATATGTAGGACGCCCACTTGCGAAGATTTAGTTAAGGAGCGCCTGCGCAGCTTTCGCGAGATTCGCTTCTCTGCTGTTGCTGCTGCTGCTGCAGGCACGTCACGCGAGCAACAGGAAGACAGAGAGGAGTACACCCACACATACACACACATAAATACTTGCATAGAGAAAGGTTAACAAAGGCGGGATATGTGGAGGCGTGCGCGGCTGCTGGCGCTCACAAACGAAGCAGCAACTGAAGGAAACGGGGCACCTACACACGCCGAGCAGCAGGGAGATAGAGACAGAGAGGGAAATTATATGTCAGTGGAGAAGATACGCACACAAAGAAAAAGAAGCGGGCAAAAGCGCTGCAAGTTTCGCTTCTCCTCTACTTCCTGCCGCTGCGGCGTGTGTCTGTCATCAGTTGCTGCTACGCAACTGCTGCTACTGCTACAGCTGCGGTTGGTTCTGTGATGCCGCTGTTACTGCTGCTGCTGTTACTCCTGCTGTTGTGGTGCTGCTGTTGCTACTGCTGTTGCTGCTGCTGCTGTTTTGCTGCTGCTGTTCTGCTGCTGCTGTTCTGCTGCTGTTGTTGCTGCTGCTGTTCTGCTGCTGTTGTTGCCGCTGTTGCTGCTCTTGTTGCTGCTGCTGTTGTTGCTGCTGTTGCTGCTGCTTTTGCTGCTGCCGTTGCTCCTGTGGCGCGCGCGCGGTGTAGCGACTGTTACTCAAAGAGTAGCTGTTGCTGCCGCTGCAGCGGCAGCGGAGAAGCGAGTCGCAGCAACTGAACACGGCAGGAAGAGAGGAGCCTGGGGGGCAAAGCAGCAGACGGTGGAGAAGATGGAAACAAAGCAAATAGAAGGAAAACGAAGAGAGGAGAGAAGAAGGGACGAAGAATCGCAGCAGAAGCATACACATACACACACACAGACACCTACATCGAGGAGAGTGCGTCAAGACACCGCGGCAATACTCGCCACACGCGGGGACAATAAAGCAGCTGCTGCTGTTGCAGGAGAAGTGTCTGCTGCTGCTGCTGCAGGACTAGCAGGAGGACTGGGAAAACGAGCCGTAGCAGCACCAGCAGCAGCAAAGCAGCAGCAGGCGTCGCAGCGGCAGCAGTAGAAGTAGAGTCGCGCAGAGAGAAGAGGTAGCGCAGCAAAGACGGGACCGGGCCGCAGCAGCCGGAGCAGAGGCCGGTGCACAGCGCACTGCTTGAGCGCTTCTTAGACTGGCTCAGCACTAGAAAACAGGGATCGGGCGGGCAGCTCCTTTTTTTTCCTTTCGAGAGATTTTTTTCTCAAAGAGAGGAAGAGAGACAGACAGACATACACGGAAGACGGGAAAAGTTGCTACCGTGGGTAGCTCTTCCCTCCTTTGCTGCTGCTGTTGCTGCTGCACCGCGAAGCAGCAGCACGCGGCAGGCAGGGCAAGACACACACGTCGTCCTCTGCAGCAGCAACAGCAGCAGCACCGCAGCAGCCCCGGCAGCACCGCAGGAACATGATCCGCTGTAGTGAGAGAACAATACAGCAGGAGGAGCAGCAGCAGCAGTAGTAACGGCAACCGATTCGTGAGAAGAAAACAGCGGACAAGTAGCAGCAGGAGCACCACCAACGGAAGGCAGGGCAGCAGCAGCAGCCCCAGACACACACACACGCACGAACAATCGCAGCACTGCGGAGCCGCCGCCCCGTCGAACTCAAAAGAACAGCAGCTGCGACAGCAGAGCGCAGCCCGCCCGCCCCCGCAAACAGCAACGGCGGCAGGAACAGCTGCAGCAGCAGTTGGAGCCGCAGAAGCAGCAGCAGCAGCAGCAGCAAACACCGCAGCAGTCGCAGCGGCAGCAGGGCAGCGCACGGCTGCAGCGCGTGCAGAGGGTTCTCAGAAGCAGCTAGTGGGTCCCCCGCTGCCCGCCCGACGAGAGGAAGAGGCGATAATCAGCAGGAGGCACGTGGGTTGCTGCTGCTGCTGCAGGGACGCGCAGCACGCAAGCAGCGGAAGAGCAGAGCAGCAGCAAGTTCAGAAAAGCAGCAGCACATCCGAGAAAGCAGTAGCGAAAAGCAGTAGCAACAATCAGCAGCACGTACACAAAAGTAGCACCGGCACGTCTACAGGAGCAGCAGCAGCAGCACGTCCACAAAAGTAGCAGCACAGCACGAAGCAGCAGCACGTCCAGAAGAGCAGCAGCACGTCTAGAGCAGCAGCAGGCACGTCCACTAAAGTAGCAGCACCTGCAGAAAAGCAGGACGGCGGCAGGCAGCACCGGTGCCAAGGACAGCAGCACCTGCCCGCAGCCGCGGCGGGGATCTAGGATCTGCAGCGGAAGCAGCAGCAGTCGCAGCACCACCGCTCTCATCAAAGACAAGCGTGAACTTGATTTCCGGCAACACGAAGAAGCAGGTGAAGAGGAAGATCAAGGCAAAGTAGGAGGAGAAGAAGATGAAGAACAGGAGTAACAGCAACAGCAAAGAGCTGGATGAGAGAATGGCACTACTGCAGGAGAGAGACGCACTCCTTCGGGACTCGAGGACATGCGAAGGTGCAGCAAGAAGAAGCGTCAACCTACGTCCACTATGAGCAAGAAGAAGAAGCAGCAGCAGCGACGACAATACAGCTACTTACGCGTCAGGAGCGGCAACACATATATGAACCCGAGACAGGCCGGCAGGGGGGACAGAAGTGCACGAGGCAGCAGGAACAGAAGAGCAGAGTGGCGTGCTGGAGAAGAGCAGCAGCAGGAGCCGCGCTGGGACATCACTGCTTATTTCAGTTTCAGCAGCAGAAGAGGAAGTGTGGTGGGAGCAGGAGGTGCACAGAAGACAGCAGCAGCAGCACTCTCACCAGCACAGCAGGTTTAGACGTTCTGTGTATATATGTACCTAGTCCTTGTGTATGTGTCTCCCTATTTGTGAGAATAGAAGATCGGTGCCCGCGCAGACAAATTAGGAAGTTCTACGTGTGCGTGAGAGGGGTCTAAAATCCTCCGCAAGACGGGCTACGTTCAGGTACTCTCTGCGTCTGTTGCACATGGAGAGAGAGCAAGAGATAGAAAGGGGAGAAAGAAAAGTGAAGTATAATGAGAAGGAGAGAAAGGGAGAAAGAAAAAAAACGTAAAGTAGAGGTAAAGAAAGCGCCACAGAGACAGACGAACAGATACACCTTGTCTGTGTACATATGTATCTCTCTCCAGATGCGTCTAGTTGCCCGATCTTTGAGAACGTGGAAACAGTCCTGCACCCATAGCGCAGAATGACACAGGCAGACGGACGAGTAGGTAATAAATGTACGTCCTGGTGAACAGGTTTCTTCATTTATTTGTCAAACTGCTCCGTCTTCGTTGATGTGTTAATATGTACGTCCCTAGAGGGACGCCTCAATTTCGTCGCTTGCTGTGAAGCCCCGCATCGGTGTTTATTGGCATACGTGGGCTCTCGAACAAACACCAAATCTTCGTGGGTGGAGGCCCCTATTTCGAAAAGATGGATAATTTGTCCGATAACTTTTTCCTTTCTTCCGTAGACCGTACAGTCCACACGTATCCTTTCGAAAGAAGTGACTACGCACACCGGTTTACGCAAGCTTAAATATGGATCATCCATTTGTATGTAACTCTCTCTACGAAGTAGCAGGTTTGACTTTCACGCTAAGAACAACACGGAAAGGAGAGACAATCTACAGGTCCACGTTGGGGTCCAGATTACACGCGTATTATCTATTTGTGTTTGTCTTTGTGAAATAGCAATTTTGACCTTCAGACCGAGGACAAAGCTGCACCAAAAGGAAAGCTTATTTATATGTTCGTGTATAGATGGAGAGTATATTTGTATCATCTGTATGTGTATATGTATACGAGAATAACAGCAGCATGAGTTCCAAGCTGATGAGAGCATTTCTGTACGAAAAGGAGAGGCAAGTTGATGTGTACTGGGGTGTGTAGGTGGACATGTACGCAACGCAGAGGTAGAAATCTGTGTTGCAGAAGTGCAGAATCTCCACCGTACGCGCAGCAACCTTGTTCCAATGATAAATCTTCCCCGTGTATCTGTTTCAGTAAGTCTCTTCCTGCGGTACAACCACGCGGAATGAAAACACGTTAAAAGACATCCGCAGTAGTGTATCCCCAGCAGCGTAACTGCCGTGGGTGGCTGGCAGTTGCAGCACTGGGAAACAAGTATAGCAGCTGTACGGAGTACTGCTACCCAGGGAGGGTTCATCAGCGACAGTAGGACTGCTGCAGATATGTCGTTATGGGCACGCAGCATCAGCTGTAGCAACGAAACTGTGGCAACAGCAGCACTGGCAAATTCTTGTGGCACGGCTGCAGCAGTAGAAGCACAAAGTTGTACCGTTCTTCCGCGAGTACCACCAACAACACCGCAGATTTGCTGCGATCCCTCGGTAGTGTTGCTGCTGACAACGTGGAAAACCAACAAAAACAACAGAGAGAGCAGTAACGGCAAGCCCTACGGGCGTCAGCAATATTAAGTCTGCTATGGCAACGCGTTGTACAAGTGTAGCCACAGGGACAGCACTTCTCTGAGTCTCTCCCGCACCGCATCTGCAGCCGCAGAACACCTGGGTCTGACCCTCTGCAGCACATCAACAGAAAAACTCCAGTGTGTAATGCGTGTAGGCCAGTAAATCCAGCAGCATCAGGGTTGCGATTCAATAGGTGGTGTCCCGGCCGGGCACAAGGAACACAGGGCTGACGCTTCAGGCGTCGACAGCACGGTAGTACCACCAGCGCCACGAGTGCAACTAATGCCTCATACATGCTACAGCAGCAACAACAGGTTGCCACCACCGGCAGCTCTTAACACAGCAGCAGACATAGCAGCACGCGAAGGGAAATAAGCACTCTACTACGGTAGCACTTCGTCGCAGCAGGTGTACCAGCAGTGGCAGCACCAGGGGAGCCGCAGACAACGCGTGTGCTCGACTGCTGCTGCAGCAGCAGGCCAGGAGGAAATAGGGTTGCTGTAGATAACTTGTTAGCGTTAGGAGATGAACCAAATCAGCTGCAGCGCTAAGCAGGGTCTGCTGTACGGCAACAGCTCCGCCAGCAGCGCAATGCAGACAGGTGGCAGCAGCAGAGAGGCAGAGGGCCTTTGTGGGAACAGAGGACCAACAGCACCAGAAGACGTGCAGAGAGACCGCAGCAACAGCAGCAGCAAATTTAGCTCCCCTTCCGTGTGACACCTGAGACGATCTTGTGCTGCACCAACCCCCAACGGAACGTCCAGACATGTCCATAGCGTGCTGCTTCTATTGCTGCTTCACCCTGTACGTCTATACATATGTAGAAAGAGGCGTAGGGATAGTTATTCACAGGAAGGCGTTCCCTGCTCAGCAAGTAGCTCTTCTGGAACATTCGTCGGTGGCACGTGTTCTGTCGGCTCCCGAAATTCCCAGATGCCTGCATGTAGAAAAGTTCACCTGCTCACACAAGAGGAGCTCGTAGTTAAAAAGACATTTATACAAAGCCTCATCTATTAATTACGTGCATCTGTGTGTTCTTCTGCAGATTTACGTATGCACACCAGAATATGCATGACAAGCCTCGCTGGGAAGGCAACGTTGGAAGTGGTGGCCTGTCTGCCGGTACGTGGAGTTCTTCGTACGTGTGCTACCTTCCAGTGGACTCAGCGGTTAACATGTAAATTCAAATGCAAAGCTGCAGGCAACTGCTTGTGAGAAGTGCGCACGTTTTTTCTTCAGGACGCACGAGAAAAGTGTGGGGCCCAGCAGGAAGTCTTTCACAAACTCAAAAGTGACTCTCCAGTCTCTAAACCGCTGTGTTTGCACCGTCCAACAAAACTCCTAGTATGCATGCAAGTATTCGACTGTATTTACCCTTACACAGATACGTATCTGTGTGCTTACGTAAAGCGTTGTCGTCGCAGGACTCCAAACCCGCGACAAATAAACCGCTACGTATGTGACCATACGTGTACATGTGTGTACACGCATGCGTATTCACTTGCACGAGCGCGTAGACTGCATTTATAGGGGCAGCGGGGTCTTTTTATATCTGGAGGAATTTCCTGGCAAAAAGCTCAACCTGCACACAGTGGGCTGGAGCAGGAAGATAAATTTTTTTGTGGAAGTAGCGCAAGTGTCGATCGCCTCAATCTGGACAGTAGAGATCTAGGCTCGCACAGCAACCGCAGCGGTGTTCCTTCGGGTGCGTCTGATCTCCAAAAGAATAATATATGTGTTTGTCTTTCTGGTAAAGATTGCTGACCAAATAGTACTTTCCTAGTGCGCATCTCGGCAGGGCTGTTGAGCAGATGTGCGTGCGCAGTGAGAGTGTGGATGTGGACTAATATGTATATTTTCGCTTATATTTCATGTCAACTACTTTTACACGAGTACACACGTAGAGACGTATCTAAGCCCATATAAAATATTTGATTATATGTACTTATCATCCGTGCTACAGGGCTAGATATATATGACACAAAGTGTGCAACACATGTAGAAGTGCAACTCTCTAGTTGTACGGTACTCGACCTGCTCTGTGTCCTTGTGGATGTTTTCTACCAGCAATTCATATAAATATACGTAGACATATTCGTAAAGTGATTCAAGCCTCGCGTCCTTGTCCGCCCGTCTCTAGCCATTGCGACGGGCTCACGAGGCCATGCGCATGTGCACATAATAGATGACTACATTCGTTGCTACGTGTCACGCAGAACTTGCGGAAAACCCTGCCTCAGCTAAGTAGTCGTTTGCTGGAGGCGTGTACAGGCACCTGCGTGCGTGCTCAGCGAGAATGTCCCTGTGTGCAATTAGACCATCTCTGTACGACGACTCTTTACGTACATCTATCCATTCATTCATACGCATGTGCGTACATACTTGCACATTTGCATGTATACGTAAACGCGTATGGGTATACGCACTTCGTAGACGAACGCATGCGTATAGTACTTTGTTCCCGTTTTGTTGTGGCTGCCTTCAGTAATGATTCTAGGCAATAATCCGTCTTTCCCGTGGAAACCCGGCGAAAAGCACATTCTATCAGGGAGGTCGTTTCCTCTACACTCGACACTTTAATGAGTGGTAACTCACAATATGCCTATACATGTATATATATATATATACATATATATATATATATATATGAACGTGGGTGTACGTAGCCGCTTGTGTGCGCGAAGATTGATGTGCCGGAGGAAGAATTTGGCTGAATACGTGTGCTTACGTACGTGTGTATGTATGTGTAAACCCACGTCAACAGTACAAGTGGAGCCACAGGCAAAAATGTAGATCCGCGCGGCACCACTCACGGAACTATAGTGCTTTTTGAAAATGTACCTACGTTTGTTCAGGTAGCTGCACATGGCAGCAAACAACGAGCATTAGAGGATTGAGTTCCTATGTGTCTGCGATGCTTTTTCATCTGACGGCGTAGAAATTCGACAAGGATGTAAACTTACACTGTCGAAAGGTGAAGGTCATACGCAGTGCGTTTGTGAAAGACGCCGTGTGTGCTACATATCTTGGCGCGCACATTAATATAAAGTCGACTACAGTCTACCTCAAATTACGTTATTGTTGATCACCATGGGGACCGTCAGGCACGCGTTTACGAAGAGTTACGCACGAACACCCGGACGGTAAATATGAGCTCGCAGATATCTTTCGGCTTCACACACCCTCTGCAGGGATATTATGTGTCTCCATGCCAGTGCAAAAGTGCAAGTCTGCTTGGGTGTGTGTTTATATGTATGTGTGTGTAGCACGGAAGAAAGGAACTGAGCACGCCAGTGCATTTCCGTCTTGCTCTGCAACGAACATGCAAAAGACACTACGAAGGCAGCCATATCGCCTCTCTCCGTAACCTGCGTCTCCACGGAGTAACACGCATTCAAGCGAGACTCCTTGAATTACCTGTGCTGGGGAAATACGAAGAAAAAACTTATTTCTTCCCCATTTGCAATACGTGTCAAACCACAAGACGGATGCGTCGTACTGCTGGTGTCACTCTTTTGCATTGTCTCGCCTTTCCTTCCACAACGCGTAGCGCGCGTCATACTCATTTGGCGTTCACTCACTGTGGCCTCTCCACAACTCGAAAACAGAAAGTGGTTAAGGCGAATGTGCCTTTAAGAATGACCGTACTCTCTCTTTTTTAGTGAATGAGTACACTTGCGGATCTTGCGTGTGAGACATGTCACACTCCGAGTAGTGTGGTTCCGGGTCTGCTGCGTGACCGTGCTTAGGATAGAAAGCATGGTGGAAAGAGGGAGCAAAGAAATACCGGAAGAAACGGGTGTCTCCTGGGCAACCGCTGTAGGAGAATCTGGACTGATTCGTACAATGAGAAACACACCCGAGTGTGAGACTGCATGCGTGACTAGACACCGTGCGGGACGTCCACCAAAAAATTACGTACGCGTAGCGCTCCAGCTCCAGTTCAACCTGTTGGACACCGTTTTGCACTGATCTACATGTATATATATATGTATATGTGTGTGTACGTAAAGTGTACTGCCACGTGTTTTCCTATAGATAGATATATATATACATATAAATGTATGTGCCCCTATTTGTTCGGTAGTAAAATGAGGATACGCAAGCAGGCGAGTATATGACAATTTTCGAAATATTACTGAACAAAACACTAGAGACCCCTGCTGCACACAAACAGGAATTACGTGACTCATCGGATCGGTATGTGCAACACATGCACGTTGGTGATAATCAGAACACGGAATTTCATCTTTACTAATTTGCAAGCAAATCTCCTATTTGCCTGAAGTCCTCTATTTCCGCTTCACAGCCGTAAGACAGGCATATGCTCGTTTTTTTTGTTCACGCGTTTTCAACCTGAAGGACAGGCACAGCATATCTACTCCTCGCTTGATGTCTTTCTCTCCGGCCTCCCCCGCAGCTGACGTCTTGTGGAAGTTCCTACTTCAGACTTGTTTCCCTTCCTCCTTGGCGTGTCATGTGGTCGCTTTTCTCTCCACGATGAAGCACGTGGCTGGCAGCAGGAGCTTCTCTAGAGAAGGAACTGAGAATGACAACAACAGCAGCAGCAACTACAGCAGCAACTGTTGCAGCAACAGCAGTAGCGGCAATGGAGGATGGTATGATTTACTGCAGCTCCCTCGAGATGCCTCCGCAGAAAAAATCAAACGTACGTACCGACAGCTGGCCCTGTTGTGGCATCCTGATAAAGGTGGTAGTGTTACGAGGTTTCAGAGTTTAACGGCGGCGTGGGAAGTGTTAGGAAATGCGGAACGCCGTCGTTTGTACGACAGAGAGCTTTTGCGCCTAGGTTCCAAAGACGGAATTCATTTCAAGCGACGAAACAGCTGGGCGGGAACAGCAGGAGCAGCAACTGCAGGAGTAGTAACGACAGCAGCCGGAGCAGCACCGCCAGGTGCCTCCGCATCCGCCGCAGCAGCAGCAGAAGGACCAGGAGACGTTAATAAAAAAGCTTCGACCGAGTGGTTATTCCTCCGTCGACGACGTCATACTACGACGGGAGAAGACCCGACGTGCACGCAGCATCACAAGGAGCAGCACGAGCACCATCAAGAGCAACACCAGGGGACGAATTCTTTCCGAACGTGGAGGAAAGCGCAGAATTGTGCCGCTGGGGAAGCAGCAGGTGTTTCGCTATCGGGAGAAACGTCAGAAGGAGCAGCAACAAAAACGTGGAGCGGTCAAGGTGGCGACTTTTCTGGCTTCGCTGGCTCAAAGGATACAGCAACAGCAACCGCCCAGCCACCGCCAGCAGCAACAACGTCAGAAACATCCGATAGATTTGGGAAAACGCGTGCTGCTGCGGACAGCGGGCAGTTACCGTCCGCAAGACAGCGCATCTCACAGCAGCAACAACAGGAGCAACAGCAGTATTCTACTCACACCGGTCGTTCAGGTTTCGAATCGAAGCGATCTCACCTGTTGGGGAAAAAGGCAGGACAGGCAACGGGCGGTGTTGAAGATGTTTTCCAGTCTTCTCAGCATTCGAACCCGAGAACACCGTTGTCCTCCTTCCATAGGGGCGGCGTGACTGCTCGTGTAAACGTTGCTGTCTCTGCTGCTTCTGCTGCTTCTCCGAACAGCCAAGTTCCCTGGGGAGAATTTCCTCGCTCTTCTTCTTCAGTACCTACAGCAGCACCTACTTCGAGCGCTGCTGCTGCGACTGCAGCCCCCGCCAGCACACGGCGTGCTGCTGCTGCTGCTGCAGCGGATGGTGACGTTGCTGGTGAAACTCGGCAGTGGACCAACCGCAGCGGGTCAACTGAGTCGCTAGCGAAGCTGGAATCAGGATTAAAAGAAGTTCTTGGAGAAGAAGGCGTCCTCCGTAGGCAGTCCAGTTCGTCCAGTTCTATACACGAAGAGGTGCAACGATTAGGTGTGAAGCAGCTGAAGCAGCTGTTGTCAATCCTGTCCATTCCCCATAATTTCTGCATAGAGAAACATGATCTGCTCGACGCTTTTGCCCAGGCATTCCCTGATGTTATGATCGGGGCGTCCAAAAACGAAACGCCCGCTCACTACCGGAACAGAGCTTTCCACACACACGGCAGCAACAACGACATCAAAGGGAGCGACAGTCGCAGTAGCAGCAGCAACACGGCGGAGGAACAGGGAAGCGACGTCGGCGAGAGAGCTGGAGAAGAGAGTCAAGACACAGGGATTGACGTCGGTGACAGAAGCGACAGCCGCAGCAGCCTCGGTAGCAGCGACGGCGGTGTGTTTCACAAGTTCCACTCGCCTGCATCTGGTGCCCGCGGTGCTTTTGTTTACGGTAACAGGGATGTTCGTGCTGTTGCGGCTGCTGCTGTACGGCGGAGATTCTTACGGAGAAAGCAACTCTTCGGTTCAAGTGCGACTTCACCCGCCGCCGGTTCCGCTGCTACCGCCTTGTTTGCTGCCCCTTCTTCATCGACTGCCACTGGTGCTTCTCCCTGTGCAAATCCTGAGCAGGTGTATCCCTCCGGTTCTTCCTCCTTTCCTTCCTTTCGAAAGGACGAGCGGATGGCTTCACGTGAAGCTCACACAGAAGCGTCCGCTCAAGACGCGCCAGCAGCAGCGGGTCCGCCGCAGAGCGACTTGAGAATTAAGTTGATAACCATTGGGGGAGAAAGAACGGGGAAGTCCTGCATCATCAAGCGATACTGTGAAGGACGCTTTGTGGCCCGAAATGCAGCCACAGTAGCACTCGACTACGGTGTCAAAGTAGTGAAGTTGAAGCAGCAGCAGAATAACGCGCAGGAGCAGACAAAGCAGGACAAGCAGCACTGCAACGGAAAGCAGCAGAGAGACGCGGACAAGCAGCACGACGATGGACAGCAGCAACAGCAGGAGACACCGATGTTTGTGCGCGTAAATTTCTTCGATTTTTCGGGGAAGAGGGAATTCAGAGATGTGCGGAGGGAATTCTACCCCCATACCGACGGCGTGCTCTTGGTGTACGATGCCAGCAGAAGGCAAACATTTCTCCAGCTGAAAGAATGGCTTGGAGAAGCACCGCTTCTGTTGCAGCAATATCACAACACGAACCACCAACAAAAGACAAAGTCAACCGCGTGGCCTGGTCGCAGCAAAACGGAGTCTCTTGAAAGTGTACAAGCACGCACACCTGTCGGTACGTGCCACAAAGGGAGACGCTAAGGCATATGCAGCAACAGCGGCGGGCCCGGCACTGCACCGTTCGACACGCTTAGCAGCGCTGACGCCGCTACAGCGCCAGGATTTCAGCAAAACCTGTATGACGTATACACATATATACGCCTGCGTAGAGAGATAGGTCCGCCTAGGACACTGGACCGGAGAAGCAACATCAGTACCACGTGCTGTGCTTACAACAGTCTGTGCACCTTCTGTTGAACCCGCACCGCTACGAAAGCGGCTATCAGCAGCAGGGAAGAACAGAGCAATAGAAAGTGTTATGCTAACTTACACATATCTACATACCTGAGAAGATACACGAAGTTGGACACAGTTGTACGCCCACACAGACATATATATACATACATCCACCTGCACATACACACAGACACAAACGTGGCACATACGCACACGCATCTACCAATGATCTACAGTAAGGACGGCCGCACGAACAGCGAGGCGCAGTTGAAGTTCTTTATATAGTGCTGCAGCAGCAGCAGCACTGCAAGGAAGGAAAGCAGTGAGCCATGGAGAAGTAGAAAGAAACCACTTGGAGTTGCGTGGGCCCCCGTAAGCAGAAGAGCTATGCAGTCAACTGGAGGACCTACTACGCCCGCCCACACAAGAAGCTTCGTATCCTTCTCGCTTCCATTCTCATCGTTTCTCTTTCTCTCTGTGTCCTGGCAGTCTATGCGTAGGGATGCATTCTTTATGTGTGCGTGTATCATTGATGAATATTATCATTTGTCATTGCTGTGGGTCTAGTGTATGCGTACGCGATACACTCCGTAAGGTCGGATCCACCGCACACGCATACACGCACATTCGTGGCTGCGTGCGCAGGTGTCTTTGAGAAACTGAAGATATCCTCAATTCACCCAAGTGCACGAAGTGTGCTGGTTGCTCTGAATCCGGAGCCGCACCGTTCTCGTACGCGTCTACAGGCTCTCATTCTTGGCAAACGTACGAAGCGATGCGCTGGCTCCCTAATTCGTGACACTGTTTGGCGCAGGGAATTTAACTATAAACATGCCTCGGCGTACACTTCTGCCTGTCTGTTTACACCTACGTGCACACAATCATATAGAGACGTGTGTCCCTTTGTCTGGTGACATATTTAGTGAACACATTAATGTGCATGTGGAGGCACCTCTGTTTCTACGGTGCCGGCATTATGCGTCCTCTGCAGTTATGCTGGTAGGGAATAAGGTGGATATGGAGAGAGAAGTGGAAGCAGCCGAAGGCGAAGCTTTCGCGCAGGAGCATGGAATGCTCTTTTTCGAGACGTCTGCGAGCAGCGGGCATAATATTGAAAATGCCCTTGAGACGCTGTTCGAAGCCACAGCAACACGAGTTACCGCATTCCGCAACATGCTTGCGGCTCACTCGTACGGTCAAGGGAAGGCAACGACCACCATGACAAACTGCGCTACTGCAGCTGCTGTCGCTAACGGTGAACCACGTGCCACTGCTATGCAGTTGTCTTCCCTTTAAGTTGTGCTAGTGTTACACTGCTGTTATAAAAAGCGTGTCCAGCAAAAGTTGGGCAGCTAATGCCGCGACCCGGAGCAGCTCGTCTCCATCAGAATTTATCCTCCTTTTGTAGCAGCAGCTGCTGCTGTAGGGCTCTTCACGTAAGTGGTATTCTTCTTGCGGGCTGCTGCTGCTCGTGCGTCTACTATCAATGGTGCAGGAGCTGCTGCTGGTCGAAGGTTTGCTGTTTTCGCGAATGATGCTATGTGTACCTTGTTGGGAGAGGATGACAAATGCAGAAGTCCACAGTGCTTCATGAAGACGCACAAAGCGTTGTGCGGCACTCTCTTTGTAGGGGGGAGAGGAAATATGCAGCTCCTGCATATCAGACTGAAGAAGGATGACAACTCCTCAGAAGTGCGCGAAACTCTAGCGAGTTCCGTAGTTGCCATTATTCGCTCACGCTGCTGAGGTTTGAATCTGCTGCCCACATTGGTACCAGTGTCAGTGTCATGGATGCGGTAGCTATCACCGGACTTTTTTGTCCCCAGGTTGTCGCCGTTGAAAGTTTGGGTCCCCTGCAGACTTACTCTGAAGGAATATAAGCTACGTGGGTGCTGAAACAGTACTGTTGCACTTTTTTTTCGATATCGTGTTGCTATAATTTTCGGCGTAGGAAGCTATCTATCATTTCTTTAAGATCTCTGGTCCACGGTGGTACGACAACAGTCCTTTCAGTTTCCCGCGTCCGCATTGCTCCTGGTGCTGCTTTCTGCGGGTTGGTGCTGCACTAGAAGACAAAGTGACGACATCATGAAGGGTCTGCAGACATACAAGGTCAAGTACCGTAATTGTGGTAAGGTACAAAGTGCACACTACATGGAGGAGCTAAAAACTGTGAGCCGAGTGCATATCTGGGGACTGGTGTCATGATGAGGTAAACAGAGAGCCTAGGTGGTGATGAATGAATGCGTTGTAGTCTGCTTTTGACTCAGTCAGTGACAACACTCTTTCTCAAACGTAAAGAACGGAGATGTGGTTTTCCAGGAAAAGGCAAGGAGTTGCCGTTTACGGGAAAACAGTCGCCGGGAAACTGGCCTTAATTATTGTCTACAGATTATTTCTTTCCAAAGATAGACAGGAAACCCTGCCAACACAGATTGTGAGGGACGCACGTAGTTCCACGCTGCGTCCATCTGTCTAACACAGAAATGATGAAGCTTTGTGAGTTTTAGAAGGTTGTGACTGTGATACCCTTGTTTCCCGACGCCGGACGGGTTATGGAGCTGCATTTGCTTTCGGTAAAAGTGAAGGGCTGCGATGTGCCTGCGTTCTTGTAAGAGAAAGATCAGAAGCACCGACTCTTAGGTGTTCCAGAGGAGCAAAAGAGTGACGTCCAAACCTTAGAGAACGTGAATAAAACAAGGATGAAAGCGAACAGGTGTCATATATCTTCGAGTGACAAAGAGGCAAGAAAGTGTCTGTAATTACACATACGTGGGATAAAAGTTGCGTTCGCTTTGGGCAAGGTGGACGCGTAGCAGTGGCCGGATCTCTGATGAGAGGAATACCGCACATTTTTACCTGGACACACAAAAGAGAATGTGGCATCTGCTGATATCAACATAGTGAGGACACGGTAAAACAAGTCAACACTTTTAAGGCGAGTGAAGGCGCACTGGACAATTCACCTTGATGTTGAAACAGCGACAAGATGGCACTGTTAAGTCGTACAAACCGCCACAAGTGGGATGTGCACCTTCGCTGATTACTCGAAAGAAGATATGCACTTTGTATACTTATCAAGTAGGTGCCTTTTTCGAAACTAAAACAAAAGAAGTGACACCTTCTAATCAAGTAAAACAACAATGAGAAGAAACCGTACTCGTTGCACATGGTACTGTGACAGCGCGGTTGATCCTGATAAAGCGATAGCTCCATTAATAACGGCAGAAGCCGGGAGATACCGGTAGAGTGGTCGTTATTCCTCATGGCCGACAGCTGCAGATTTTTTAACGATAGTCAAGAAGGGGTCGTCTGCAGTTAATGAGCAAGCAGCATTCAACAAATGCCTGACGTGTCTATCTACTAAAGGAGGCATGTCGTCTGCTGACGAAGATCAATAAATTTTCTCGCTGAACAAGAAGTTATGTGGCATCTGCCGACAAAAGGGACAGGATGGCATCTAGTGCTAATGGGCAATCTCCCTACCAGCAGAAAAAGATGCCTTCGAGAGTTTTACATCTAAAAGGCATTCACGGACGTTTATTCGTAGTGAACAAGCAATATCGCAACACCTATTTTCGAGAATATATATATATATATATATATGTATACGTGCACGTAATCAGTGCGCACAACCAGCAATAACTCTATTTTACCGTACCAACGAGAAGCAAGAACCAGCGAGGCATCTCTGCGAAAAAATTGTTGGCGGCATTCACGACCAGAGGACACTCGCCACGCAGTATCAATCCGTCCACTACAGAAACACTCGATGTGTCAACAGCGACTTGCGAACTGGTGCGACCTCTGCGCGTCGGAGATAAAAACGCAGCATTTTTCAACCGTGAGGAAGCAGTCAGGCACGCACAAAATAGGACGTACGCAGCCGTGTGGCGGACACCAATTATCAACAGGAAGAGATGGTATTCAGCGCATAGGGCGCAGGCACTATGCGATTTCTTATTATGCAAACTGCAGCGGCGGCGTCTACGAGTGATAGAGCAGGACTTCGTTTGTAATCGACAGGAGGACTGCAGAAGTTCGTCCTTCGTGTGTAACGCGCCACTTGTCAATTGATACGTCATTATCAATACTTTTGTATTACCTTGTGTGCCCTAAGTTGCGAGGAACACGCAGGAATGCGGCGCGGCATCCATTATTAACGAACCGGCACCCTGGCGCTTGTAGTAGCGAGATGGTATTTCCTCGTATGTTTATTGCATGGTAGCTCTCCTGTAGATGGGAATCATAACGACGCTGCAGTGTGGCATCCGTTCGTAGTGAAAGAGCAAAGCGTGTGGTGCTGCAGCTGGAGCCCTCAAGAATAAATTAGCAACGGGCAGTGCGTGCACTCGGGACATCCGTACTCAGTGACAGAGAGAAGTGTGTGCTGAAGTAGATGGCGGCATCGAGTCAGGTGAAGATTCATTAGGGAAATGCGCGCGACGTCCCGTCACAGTAGAAAAGAGAAAGAAATGTTGACGCAGAAGCCTCTAGGCCTTCTGAGATAGGAGGAACGTGGCGTCCCTGTGCGCTCGTAGTTCACAAAGGCGTTTGTTGGTGGAGAGAGGCGCGCAAAACCGACACTTTTTCGATTTTATCATTTACAAAGTAAAGGTGTCCTTCTCCAACAGTGGCGTGCTCCATAAAGACGTTTGTTGGTGGAAAGAGGCGCGTGCGAACGACGCTTCTTTGGTGGTTCACGAAGTAAAAAAGCGTCTCTGTCCAGCAGTCGCGCGCATCCGCTGCTTACCGCGCCAACAAGGTTTTCCTTGCGCGGCAAATTCCCAAGTAACAGGAACATTAGCAGTTGTCTAAGAAGTCACAATGGCACACGCAATGTCGCAAGTGTTTTGTTTCACGCGTCAGCAAGCTCTCGGTTGTCCTTCAAATTTCAAAAGACGAGGTACAAAGCAAGACTGGCGGTGTCTTAAAAGTCATCGTGGCACACACTTCCTG
This sequence comes from Sarcocystis neurona, assembly GCA_000727475.1. Taxonomy (NCBI): domain Eukaryota; phylum Apicomplexa; class Conoidasida; order Eucoccidiorida; family Sarcocystidae; genus Sarcocystis; species Sarcocystis neurona. The sequence continues at coordinate 519,096 of KL647300.1, read as the reverse complement.
GCGTAAAACTGAAGACTGTTGTTCTCGAGTGCAAAAAAATATTGAAAGTGAGAAAAAGGAGGAAGTTACTATCTATATAGGTGGAGAATACGTCCAGCGGTCTGCGCTGCGCTGCGGCGTTGAGCCCCGCGCCCATGCTAACGCTCCTAGAGTTTTCGGTCCTTCCTCGAGTTGTTCGTGCTGCTGCTGCTGCCTGCCTATTACACACTGCGCTTCAGTTCCTCCTTCTTCTGTTGCAGCTGCATCTGCTGCTTCTGGGCCGCTGCTGCTGCTGTCTGCCGGACGCGCTTCTACTGCACAGATACTATTCACCTGCTTCGCCGCCTCTGCCTCCTGGTGCTGTGGCTGTTCCACGACGTACTGCTGCTGCTGCTTCGAGTCCTGCCGCTGCTGTAAATACCGATAGCGCTGTTGCTGCTGCTGCGTGCGGGCAGAAGAACTGGCTCGCAGCTGCGGCCCCCACAAGGGCGCTGCAGCCAGCGCAGCGCACACGTCATTTGAAGCTTCTGCAGCAGCAGCAGCAGCAGGAGCCGCAGCAGCAGCAGCCGGAGCAGCAGGAGCCGGAGCAGCAGCGGCCGCTACAGCAGGAGTCGCCGCAGCCGGAGTCGCAGGGGCCGCAGCAGCAGGAGCAGCAGCAACAGGAGCAGCAGCAACAGGACAGCATCTGCTGTGGCAGCAGCAGCAGCAGTGGCAGCAACGGCAGCAGCACCTGGAGCTGCAACACGTACTCCTCACACTATCCCCTTCGGGATCCGGAGCAGCAGCGGCAGTCACAGCCGCCATGCCACTGCTTCTGCAACAGCAAAAGGAAGCACCACCCACTGTTTTGTTCTCACAGATCGAACAGTGCATTCCTTCTCCTTGGCCCTCACTACCCTCCGCTGCCCCTACGTTTCCTCCGGCCGAACGCTCTGCTCCTGCTGCTGCTGCTTCTGCTGGTGCTGACTCTGCCCAGTCCATCGCGCCCACCACGGCGCCGTGACCACTGCTGCTCCCGCTGTGCGACGTGCTGCTGGTGCGGTTGTCGCAGCTGCAGCAGCACACGCACGCCGCTTCTGCCTCTTCTTCCTCACTTTTTGAAGAAACCTTCAAAACCGCTTCCTGCTGCTGCTGCCCTCCCTGCTGCGGCGGCTGGCCGTAGCCCACCAAACACGCCAGCAAATCGAACGCGGTGATCACTCCCGTCACCCGACCCCTGCAGATACGCAGCACCCCAGCAGCAGCCATAACAGCGGTCGCGCAACGGCATGTACGTTGCCAGCAGACGCAGCCGCAGCAGCAAATCTAACAACTGCTGCAAGTGTACCACAGGAAACAGAGGCAATCCCAGCAGCCAACGCAACAGCAACACTACCCATTCCCATGCTACCCATACATACACATATGTACACATGTATGTACACACACATGTATATGTATACGAATGGCTCTGCAGCGACGCATGCCCTCCTCCGAACATAGACATACACATATACGTGCGTATACACACATATATATATAGATACATTTATATATGTGTACATATATCGCTGAATCTTAAGGGACGCATTCCTTCCTATGAACAGGGACATCCATATTTGTTGTACGGGTTCGCGTAGGTATCTACGGGCCTCGCATTTGCATATATACATACGTATAGATATTTAGTCAAATATAGATAGACTACGTCAATATACGTAAGCACAAATACGGATATGCATTCATATATGTGCATATATACACTTCCATATGGAACTGCAGCAAAAAGAACTCCCCATGACGGCATCCTCAGGCGCAGAGAAGTCGCTGCAGGAGCAGCAGCCACTGCAGGCGTCCCCCGTGAGAGGAGCAGCAGCAGCAGCGCAGGTGCAGCGCAGCAGCAGACGTCAGGCAGGCAGTGGCACACACGGCACGGAAGCGCATCCTTAGTGTCCGCTTTTTCAATAGTGGCATATCCCCGCGTCTCGCGCGACGAGCAGCAGCAGCAGCGGCGGCCAGGAGAGACGGCGTGCTGCGCTGTCACCGAGCAAAAACGCGCGCGGAGCTTCTCTCACGTACGCACGTATACATACACCTCTACATCTGCCCGAATATAAAGAGACACATGACCACCAGCACCTGCAGTTCATCTGCGTGCCTATACGTACAGGCATTCTCTGGAAAACTATAAACCTGTGATTTCATAGAGTCTCCTTTTGTCTATAAATGCAAGCACATAAATAGGCACAGAGACAGACAAACACACGAATACTTTAACCATCGCTGCAACTCACACGTATCTGCAGCAGTTCACCTCTTCTCTATAGGGGCACATATACATGCCTCGTAAGTATACACGTAAGTATATATATTACACATCTATATCGAAAAAAAGAGAGAAAAACACGTACACAGACGCAGACAATGACCCACCGCTGCAGCCCACTTGTTTATATAGCAGAACTGACGCACTCTGTAAAAAGGTATACGGAGGACTCTATATATGTCATTCCTCCATATATGTATATATACAAATATAGAGACAGAAATATAATCACCAACCATCCCCGCAGTCCATTTGTATATAAAAGTCCATTCTCTCTGTATACCGTATACATGTACTTCACTAACTCATCCACACATATATATATATACAGGATATGCATATACTTTTAAGTCATCCGCATATATATATATATATATCAACTCTCTCTATATAGGGTGTACAGATACTTCTAAGCCATCCACATATATATATATATATCAACTGTGTCTTTATAATGTATATATATACTTCCAAGCAATACACATATATATATATGCGTACATAGTCTCTCTATGTAGGGTATATATATACGTCTAAGTCATTCAAATATGTATTTATATTTATATGTCCTCGCCCCCACAGCAACGCAGAGGCACATACGCGCTGTGTATATCCGGTGCTGCCATTTCCGTGGATGCAGAGCAACTGAAATTCTGCGAAAAGGACCCACAGCAGACGTACCAACACTTTTAATACGAAGGTTCTGCAGTAGTTACACACTCACACGCATATACATATATACATATACCATAGACAGATATCAATACTTGAGCAATAGTAGCTACACACTAGCACGCATATATATATATATATGTGGCAGTTAGAATCAATATTTCTATGTACTTCTAAACATAGTATGTAGACACTCACATGCATGCGACACATATATATATATATATATATATATTTATATATATACATATATGGAAGACAGATGTCAGTACTTTTAATTACGGTATGGACCCGACGGTCCTCCGCCCCAGCGGTGAGACGTGTCTCCTACGGCCTCGCGACAAGCGCGCGACCCCGCAGGAAAAACTGCACGACCGTGCTGCTGCTGCTGCTGCCACTTCTCTCTGCGCTACTGCTGCTGCTGCTGCCGCTTCTGGCTGCGCTGTGCTGCGGCTTCCTCCTCGTGTGGTGTGGTGCTGCTGCCTCGGCGGCCGCACGCATTTCTTCTACGTACTGTTTATCCAGCGTTATAACGCGTCGCAGAGGAGAGAAGAGAACCCGGGCGACTGCCTCACGAAGTGTCAAGAGAACAGCAGGGGCAGCAGCAGCAGCGCTTCCCCCCCTTCCTGCTTCAGCGCCTCGTGATGCTTCATTTCTGCCCAGCGCGGGCGCTTCTGCTGCTGTCGTCTCTCTCAGCTCTGCCCTGCGAGTCGCTGCGTCTGTAGCTGCTGTTGCTGTTCCTCCTCCTTCTCCTCCGCTTTCTCCACCACCAGCTGCCAGCCCGGCTGACGCTGCTGCGGTTGCTGCTGCTGCTGCAGCGTTGCAAGCTGCTGCTGTTTCACGCGAAGAAGAGGAAGAAGAGAATGGCGAGAGCGGTGGTGCCGCGTCAGGAAAGCGACTGCATGCGCAGGTGCATCGCGGTGCGGCGCTTCCTCTCTCGTTGTCGCAGCAGCAGCAGCCGTCTGCTGCAGCAGCCGCGGCGCAGCAGCAGCAGTGCCTCACAGGCCCCCGTCCGTCCTAGCAGCAGGAGCAGCAACGCAGGCAAACACGGACGACGTCGCTACAAGCCCTCACGGCAGCCGAGAGAAATTAGGAAGCAAAGTCAGCAGCAGAACAGCAAGCAGCGCGAGCAGACAATGTGAGGAAGAAGACGAAGCGGCAGCAGCAGCAGAACCGAAAGCAGCAGGGGGCCGACGCGAGACAAGCGCAGCGCAGTTCAGCAGCAGCACGCCCAACGCACGTACGCTACGGCTGCGGCAGCAGCTGCCCAGGGAGCAGCACCGGCAGCAGAAACCGACGTCCGGACACACGGCGGCAGCAGCTGCTGCTGCTGCACGTGCAAGTCATCAGCGAACCCAGCAACCCCCTCCCGCAGCAACAGCAGCAGCAGTGCCAACGGCAGGCAGAGTTGATCGCACTTTTCAATAGGACGAGCTGTGTAAGCAGCAACGGACGGAGAGACCCGCAGCCCCCCGAGGACCTCGGGTGTACAGACAGCAGTGCAGCAGTGTGCGTACACGGCAAGCACCACACTCACGACAAAACGCAGAGCATGCAGGCGCCCCGCGTGTGTACACCGTCCCGGCTACCACATCGCTGGCCCAAGTGAATGCGGTGCTGCTGCTACTCCTGTTGCTGCTGTTGATGCTGCTGTTGCTGCTCCTGTTGCTGCTCCCGTTGCTGCTCCTGTTGCTCTTGCTGCTGCTGCTGCTGTTGCCACTGCTGTTGCTGTGTTGCTGCAGTTCCTGCTGGTGCTGTTGCTGCTCGTGTGTGACTGTTGCTGCCTTTGCGGCTGGCGGGCGGCGGGGATGCTCCTGCTGCTCTTTCGTTGCTGTCCTGACGCTGCTGCTGTTGGTGCGTCTGACAGTTTGGCCATCGCCGCTGCTGCTGCAGCGGCATGTGCTGCTATTCTCGTACATAGCTTCCTGCTACTCCTGGGGTGGGTGATTTACTTACAACGGAAAGACAGCCGCAACGCGTCGGCCCTGCGTGCGCTGGCCGCAGCGCAGGGTCACCAGACGCGGAGGGAACGGCGCAGGAGCAGCTGCAGCAGCAACAGCAAGGCACGTCCTGCGGGACAACTACTGATGCAAGGGGATGCCAGTCCTCTTCATTCATGGGGTCAGCTGCGGCTCCTCGGCCTGCTGCTGCAGTGCTGCTGCTGCCTCCCCGTCCTGCTGCTGCTGCTGCTGGGACTCTGCCGTAGCGGAACACGTCGGGTCTTAACAGCCGATTCGACGGTGACAGACCCCCCCGCTGCTGCAGCATGTTGACGCTCTCCTCCTGCTGCCGCCGCAGGGCTGCTGCTGCCTCGCGCTGCTTCTGCTCCAGCACCTGCCGCTCCTGCTGCTGCAGCTGCGCAAGCGCCTCTCCCACCGGCTGCCCCACGTCCAGTCGGTTCTGCCGCAACAGCAACAGCAGCAACAGCAGCAGTAACATCAACAGCAGCAGTCACATCAACAGCAGCACTAACAGCAACAGCAGCACTAACAGCAACAGCAGCAGTGACAGCAGCTGCAGCGGTAATAGCAACAGCAGCAGTAACAGCGTTGTGAGGAGGGGTTTCTACAAAAGCTGTCGTAGGAGCAATGACAATAGCAGGAGTAGCTGGAGAACGGAAAAATACAGCAGCACGGCAGCATCGGGAGTGGCAGCGTCAGCAACAGCAGCAACGGCAGGCGCAGTGAAAAAGCAAAACCGCGCAAACATCGGCAGACCCACCAGCCACAGCAACAGCAGCAGACGCCAAAACGGCAGCAGCAGAAACAGAAGCAGCTGCTGCAGCGGCAAAAGATCAGCGGCAGCAGCACCACCAACGGTAGCAGCAGCAGTGAAACTCCATCAACAAGAGCAGCCTCACAGCAGCCACCTCACAGCAACAGCAGCCCCACAGCAGCAACAGCACCGCTCACGGCAAACCGTGTGGCTCCAGCGCCATCTGCAAACGTTCCCTATCGCAGCAGCACTCCACGAAGTGCACCATAAACTAACTGCATATACACATATATGTACATATATACATAGATAGATATATGTATACACATAGATACATATATAAATGTACCTACACATATATGAATATATTTTATATATATATGTAGGAGTAGGTGTTTGGGTGATATGTGTAAGTGTGTGTGTCACTGCATGTGAGCGTGGCACGAAGAAGAGGAATTCTTCTGGCGAGACTTCTTTTAAAAGGACAACAGCAATTTCATCGAGAAAAGCAAGGAAGACGAGATACGCAGACGCTCACCGTAGCTACGCACCCCCTCCATTCACACACACATACACACATATAGATGAATATACAAATTTTCATCTACCCGCACGTACGCTCAAATATATATACACGTATATGTGTGTACACATGTTCCTTATATACAAATACGTGTGTACACATGCTCATTACATATATATACGTATACACATATATATGTATAGTTCTACATCTGTGTATACATGTTCTTTACACATATCTCTACGTATATATGTAGACCTGCATGTGTGTGTGTGTGTGTGCATGTCCATTCAGTCAAAAGTATGGTAGACATATATATAAAGATCAACACACCTATACATATACATCTATATATGCGCGAATCCATATATATAGACACATGTGTATATGCACGTACGTAGATATGTGTAGATCTACACATGTATAGACGTGTATACATATTTGTATCGCATGGGGAATATCGAGAGGAGAGAACACAGGAAGAAAGACGCAGACCAGTTCGCTGGAAATCTGATGGAGAGTTACTCTTCTCCCCCCTTTTTTCTCCGTACAAGCGACCTTCGCGGGACTCCGACTCTCCACACACATACTACACATGCAGGAGTACACGCGCATGCAGAGGGGGAGACAGAAAAGGAAAAGAGCACGAAGAAGGGAAGGAGAAGACGGCGCGGATAAGAGGGGGGAAGGACGCAGCAGCAGCAGCGCAGGAAGCGACGAAGGCAGGACGAGGAGGAGGTTTGGAGGGCGGGCAGCCGGTGCAGCAGCAGAAGGAGAGAAGCAGCAAAAAAGTCGCGGCGGGCACTCTTGGCAAAGTCGTCTCCCTCTATGCGTTCCTCTTCTCCCTTTTTTGTGTGTCTCCCCCAACTTGGCCCGGCGCGAGGCGCGTCTTCACGTGTGGCCACATGCAGACTGCCGACACATCGAAACTCCGCAACACGCCTCGTCTCCACACACAACAACACTCCCCGTCTCCGTCTCCCCTCTTCTTCTTCTCTTCCCGTCTCCCTATCTTCCCGTCTCCCTATCTTCCCGTCTCCATCCCCCTCTTATCCTTCTCTTCCCGTCTCCGTCCCTTCCCCGTCTCCGTCTCCTTATCTTCCCGTCTCCCTGTCCTCCCGTCTCCGTCTCTTCCCGTCTCCACCCCCCCCCCCTCCTTCTCCTTCTCTTCCCGTCTCCGTCTCGGTCTCTCTTCCTTTCTCTTTCTGCTGTTCTTTCTGAGGAAGAGAAGTTGAATTTGCTACAGTCGAGGGCAGGCCGCACGCGTACCCCTTCGGCCATCGCCTGGAGCGCCAGAAGCAGAAAGTCTTCGCTTCGAAAGCAGCCGGTGTACACGCCTGCAGCACCAGCAGCACCACGCATCCCACGCGTTCTGGGGCCTGCAACACCAGCACCAACTCATTTCTTCTTTTCCCCCTCTTCTTCTTCTCCCAGCAGCAGCTACGTAGCCCACCTATAGCGTGATCGAAAACCGCGCATGCACTTCCTCGTGTGTGCCTCCGAAGCGCGAATACTATAAACACACATGCAGGTACGTAGAAGGGACCTCCTCACACCTCTCCAAAGCCGTGCAAGGAAAATCCAAAAAATTAAGAAAATGCTACTCTTCTGCAATTACAACACACTCCCTTCGAAACAAAATACTACGTTCCACACTTCAAATATGTATATATATGTATCTGTGTGCGCGTATGTTGGCATATATAAATATATGTATGTTCATGCTGGCATATATAACTAGATGTACATATGTGTACAAGCTGGCATATCTAAATATATATATATATATATATATGTTTACGCTGGCATATATAAATATATATATATACATAACCACATACATATAGAGAGGCGCCACTGCCCTCCGTGAGACGCATGCGAAGAGGACAACGGCGTGCGCTGCAGATACCGGGGACAGGGCGCCTGAGTAATCTCCTCCTCCTACCTACGTATACCATATATTATATACCACACATATATATTTGTTTCCATATACATGTGTTCACATATATACATGCCTATGTGTGTATATAGCGATGGTGTCACCGGGCGAAAGTACCAGTGTATGTATACGTATACTCTACAAGTAGTGATAGATAGTAGATACGTCTGTGTGTGTGTATATATATCTATTTTCGGTGTAGAGAGATAGTGACAGAATATAGATACGTCTATCTTCCATATAGATATAGGGAGAGAAGGACAGCAGCAAGAAAGGTTATGTGCGTGTGTGTGAATTTACAGACTCTGTCCGTACAAAGAAATATAGGAAAAGAGAGACAGAGAGGATACATAGGATAGAGACATGGATATATACAGCAATAGTACTCAAGAAAGTGGCACAGAGAGACAGTACATATGGATCCACATATGTATACGTGTGTATGTGTATGTATATATGTGCGTATGTATATATGTATATACGTATAAGCTCTACATATAGACGAACAGACACACAGAGAGAGGATGGATATGTGTATGAAAAAGAGAGACGGGAAGACGGCGAATAAACTCGAGAGATAGAGAATAAAACAGAAAAGAACAGAGTATGACACATAGAGACAGTATATACGTATATAAATGTATGTACGTATATATGTATGTACGTATATATGCATGTATGTAGGTATGTATGCGCCTATGTCTGTATGTACATATATATATGTATACACGCACATACGTGTATATATATATACATATATATGTATGGAGAGAGAGATCGACTTTGTATGTGTATATGTATATTCTAGATGAAGGGAGACACAGATAGAGAACGTGTGTATCTCAGTATCTATAGTATTTCTTTCGGTATGTATATATTTGTATATATAAGGAGAAAAACGGAGAGAGAAGAAGAGTATAGGGACGTAAGTCTCTATACTACATCTGTGTGCATCCATATCTCTCCCTATGTGTCTATACATATATATATAGGTATATAGAAAAAAAGACGGATATAGTATGTATGTATATATGTAGAAAGAGAGAAAGGATCTACGTACGGAAACATCTATATTTTATATAGGCATATATATATATGTATATATACACGCATACCGCTATATGCTGATACAAACATATATATGTAAGTATATGGATGTGCGTGAAGAGAGACATAGGTAGACAGAGACAAAGATACCTGTATTCATATGTAAGGGTTTTATATATATATGGACATATGTATATATATAGATATAGTTAATAGTCAAGATCTGACGAATACATCTGTGTACAGAACGTCTTTTCTCTCTGTCTTTCTCTCTTTCTCCCTTCTTCTCTTTCTCTTTCTACGAATATACCTTTTCTGTCGATAATAGGAAGCGCGGATATCCTGTGTCTCTCGAGTTTCTCAAGCGCGAGACAAAGAGGAATATGCTGCTCCCCGGTGATAATTTTCTTCTTCTTGCAAAAAAATGGCAGTCGTTGCAGCGGCACATCAAAGCCGCATACCTCTTCCCCTCCTTTGAGCTGTCCGCGCAGCAGCAACAGCAAAAGCATACGAGAAACCGCAACAGCAGCAGCAGCACATGTATCGGCAGCAGCAGTAGCAGCAGATGCAACAGCAGTAGCAGCAGTAGCAAGAGATGCAACAGCACTACCAGCAGACGCAACTGCAGCAGCAGCAGCACCAGGTGGAACAGCAGAAACAGCGAAGGCAGATGCAGCAGCAGCAGCAGCTGCAAAGGCAGCAGATCCAGCAGCAACAGAAGCAGCAAGAACAGCAACAGCAGCGATGGCAGAATCGCAGCACCAGAACATGCAGCTCTGCAGACGCGGCAGCAGTTTATCCAACAGCAGCAGCAGCAAAACCAGACGCCGCGCAGCACATGCGGCAGATGTATCAGCACGGCCGGCGATACGGGCATGTGCATGCGTTTTACGTATGAACAGAGAGACGACGACTGAAGATAAAACAGGGAAAGATAAAACAGGGAAAATGAGAAAGACGGGGATCCACAGACCTCCCCTTCCCCAAGGGACAAACATGTATTCACGCATCTGTTTTCCTGTTGACGTATTTATAGACATACCTATCTATCTACATACATACTTTTATATTTGTTTCCTCTCTATCTCTGTCCATACATATACGTAGGTCGACACACACATCCATACACCTGCCCAGGGGTCTACTTTCCCCTGCATATATCCACAAATACACATATACATATATACGTCTATATATACGTGTATCTCTCTCTATCTCTCTCTCTACATATACATATATACACATATATGTGTATGTATATATATATATATGTGTAGACATATGAATATACGTCTTTGCACATATACGTACATACTATATATATATATATATTCCCCAGTAATATATATATATCCCCAGTAATATATATATATATATATCCCCAGTAACATATATATATACATGCGTATATAAAGATCGGCCCAGGAGATGGCAATTAGGGAGATCGCGTTGCAGAGAGAGAAAGAGAGGAGATTTTTGCATGCAAATTTCTGCAACAGATGAGAGGAGAGACATAAAAGGGCAGCAGAACGTAGACGAGAGAGCTGCATCATTATCAAGCGGCCACACGAATGTTCACATTCACCTTTTTCTCCCAAGAAGATAGAAACAGAGACACACCACACAGCCACGCACATGCGCGTGTAGGTGGACAGGAAGATTTGGTCCCACAGAAAGAGAGGGAGAACGAATGAGAAGGCGAGAGAAAACAGACGGAAGACGAAAAAAAAGGAACATTTTCGGTGTGTGGAAAAGGACAGAAAGACACGTCTCCCCAGGCAATTCCGCCGCATGTGGAGAGACACAGACGCCCCTGCATGCAGAGACGAGACGGGAAGACACCCCTCCTCGTCGTTCCCCTCCTTCTCCCCCACTTTCAAATGCGCGTGCAAACCACTATCAGGAGGTCCACACACCCACGCTCATACCGGGTAATACACCTACTACGTATGTGTGTGTAGACGAAGAAGATACAAGTGGACAAGAAGATAAAGAAGAAGGCGAAAGGGGAAGCGAAGGAATTTCGGGAAGAGACAGAGAGAGTCGCCTTTTTTCAAATTCGAAGGGGAGAGACCGGAAAGGCGGGAAGCAAGGGAACTGCGGAGAAAAGAGAGCGGTGGACAAAGGTCGTGACTTTCTGTCGGACTTTGAATACAGAGAAGAACGGGCAGCACGAAGTGGAGAAGGAATAGTCTCTTACATGCTTAACCATATGAGCGAGGAAAACTCGAAGAGAAAGCGGCATCATCGGTGCCTGTCTCTCGACGTTCCAGATAGCAAGCGTCGCATCTCTACACTCCCCAGCAGCAACAGCAAAAAGCGAAGCAGCAACATTGCAGCAGCAGAAAAAAAAGGAAAGAGCAAAACTGTTGCCGCAGCAAAAAAAAGAAAGAAAATAGCAAAACTGTAGCCGCAGAGAAAAGAAAGAAAAACGAGAAACCTGCAACAGCAAAAAAAAAAAGAAACAGCAGAAAACTGCAGCAGCAGAACATCAACCAGCCCGCGAAAATAGTGTCGAACGTCTCTTCAAAACAGACGCATTTGCAGTGCAGCAGCAAGAAGACCCGGACAAGCAACAGCGAAGCAGCCGCAGGACTCGACGCAGAAGGTGCAACAGGGCATCCCGGTGTCCCAGCCAAGACAAGAGCGCGGGCTGCAACAGCAGCAGACGAAGCAGCAGTCGCAGTAGCAGAGGCAGCAGCAGTCGCAGCAGCAGAGGCACCAGCAGCACCCCACCAGCGCAAATGCGCAGCACCGGCAGGAGCAAGATCATACTACTCGAAAGTTCAGCAGCAACAGTAACAGCAGTGCCAGACGTGGAGCAGCAGCCGCAGCCGTCGTTTCAGCTGCAGCAGCAGCGGCAACGGCAGAAGAAGCAGCAGCAGCAAACGCATCCGCAGGAGCCGCCCCAGCGCAGTTGCAGCACCAGGATTGGCAGCAGCAGACGCAGTAATAGCAGCAGCAGCGCTACGAGCAGCGGCAGTGCCAATGGCGGCACCAGCACCATGAGCAGCAGCAGCACTAGGTGCAGCAGCACCAGTAGCAGCAGCAACAGGAGCACGAACACCGCATCACAGTAGCAGCAGCAGCAGCGCTTGTGAGACAGCAGCGCAAGCGGAGAGCAGCGGGCCTTCCTTTTTTCGCATGCCTCACGACGAGGCATCAGTAGCAGTAGCAGCAAAACTGGCGGCAGCAGCAGCGGTGACGGCAGCCTTGTTTTCTACAAGAACGAGACGCGCGTCAGGGTCTCTGCTCTCCGAGAGAAAGGAGAAATGCTCCGCCGCCGCATGCAAGACAGCAGCGAATCTCTGTGACTCCCTCTCAGGCAGGCGGCAGATCCTCACGAGCGCAGACGAACAACGAGAAACGCATTTCGACAAAGGAAAAGAGACGAGCAGCAGCAGCAGCGAAGGAACTGGCACTACTCAGACAGCAGGCAGCATACATTTGTGCGTATATACACACACATACATACACATATGTGAGCACACATCTATCTGTCTCTCTCTCTCTCTATATATATACATATATACATATACGTGCAGATATATCTGTGTATATACATGTTGATACATGTCTATCCGTCCACGTGCATATATATATATATATATACATATATGCACAAGTCTACAGACGTATACACATCTCTATCTGTCTGCACATACATGTGGATACGTATATAACCCTCTATACCTACACAAGTATACCATATATGTGTACACTGTCTGTCTATATGGCCACATTTTTGCGGAGCTAGTAGTACGGGACGCCCCGTCGCGTCGCAAGTTGTCGTCCCACACAGCGCCGCCACGTGACGCAGGCTCTTGTGTTGCGCTTGCTGTCGACGAGAGGCCGAGAACGGGACAGAGAAAGAAAAAGAATAGCAGCGAGAAAGAGCGAGGAAGGAACAAAGAATGACAACGAAAGAGAGAAAGGAACGCTAGAAACAGAATACGAAAAAAGGTGAGAGCGAAAAGAAACAGACCCACGCGGAGGAATAGAGAGACAGAGAGGAAGAAAGAGAAATAACAAAGAAGTCTTCTTCTTGCACATGGCTTTGTCGCCGACGGAGAGGGGAAGAACGGGAAAAAGAAAGGAAATAAAAACTCGCTGCGGACCTGTTCCTCAGCTGCAGTAAAATGGCGTCGAGGGGACGGACCTCCGGGTCCACGTACACCACCTCCGCAGGGCGCCGGAAGAGTGCTGCAGCAACACCCCACCGTAGCAGCCCATCCCACTACCCTGCGATGCAACAGCCGTGCTCTTCTCTTTCTCTTCCCTTTTCTTCTGCTTTTTCTTTACTTCTTGTCTCATACTTCACCTCCTTCTCCTCGTCTAGGACAGCCTGCCAAGCACGCACCATACCTCTGTTTTCCTTTTTCTTGCTTCTTTCTCTTTTTGTCTTCTCCTCCTTCTGCTTCTCCTCCTTCTCCTCGTACCTCTCGCCGGTTCTCTTTTTTTCCCTCCCTCTTTCTCTTCTCCTCTCTCTTCGTCTATTCTGTCTCTTCGCGTGCTCTTCCCCACACGCCCCCACACACACAGACACGCATGCGGAAAGGAACTTTTTCCCGTCGTGCTCGCTTCCCTTTCTTCTTCTCTAACTTCGAAAGAACGCAGCTTCTTTTTCTCCTCCTCCTCGTCCATCTTCTCGCCTCCCCGCAGCAACACACCAGAAGCAGGCCAACAAACGTGTGTGTCTCTCGCTTCGCTGCAAATATATACACATACGTCAACGGAGAGTTTCACACAGATTAAAAGCAGCTGCAGCAGATCCAGCAGACGTCGATGCCACCATCTACGTAGGCGCTGTGATGCGTTACGGGTGACTGTCGTGTTATGCAGTAGCAGTAGCAGCAACAGTAGCAGTAGCAGCAACAGTAGCAGTAGCAGCAACAGTAGCAGTAGCAGCAACAGTAGCAGCAGCAGCTGTAGCAGTAGCAGCAACAGTAGCAGCAGCAGATGTAGCAGCAGCAGCTGCAGCAGTATTAACTCCCTTTCTGCTGCTCCGCTTCCTTCTTTCTGCTGCAAACTCAAGTAGAAGCAGCAGCAGCAGCCACTTTTTCGCAATATCCTTCCCGTTCTTCTTTTCTCGTCTTTCCATTTTTGTCCTTTCTACTCCCCCCGAATGTTTCAAACAATAGTTTCTCTCCTTCCGTCTCTACCTCTCCACGTGTTCAGATGCTACCGCACACACAAGCAGTACCAGTCGTCCGTAGTACGCACAAACATTCGTATATATATGTTTGTATATATGAATAGGCTCCTCTACGCATGCCTAGTATATATATAAACATCACACAGATATACTCGGAGAGAGACACGTACATGTACGCACTCACATACATATATATTATATGTATATACGCACAGAGAGGTACAGAGATCACGATATTAGACACACATATTATCTACATGTGTGTACAGTGTACAAAATATATATACATATAGATACGTACGACCATGCGCCGATGTCACTCAACAGTGCAGATCACCTCAACACACGAATAATGTTCCTCCTCGACTTTCTCGGTCTCTCCGCTTCCGCCGCATGCAAGTAGACAGAGGAAGTCGTGTTGACTGCCCATCATATATATAAATGTGCATTTGTACAAAAGAGGTGTTCCCGCATGCGCAGACGTAAAAAAGGAACATCTCTCTCAGGTGGTGAGATGCACCGTCTCAGCACTAGAAAGAAAAAGCGGCAACCTCGTGGCACGTGTAGTCATCAGCTGGAGTCGCCGCAGCAGCTACAGCACCCGCCTTTCACTTTGAAGGATGCTACGGGCACGCCGTCTGGACCGCTCTTCATTTAAACGTGGACCCTCCACCCTCCACGAGCCGCGGACGAGGAGGATGAGGAAGAGGAAATCGACGAGCAGCAGCAGTGGTAGGAGGAACAGGTGCAAAAATATTTAACAAAAAACCGCGACGGACGGAAGGAAATCGCCGCCCCTGGTCCGGAAGATGAAGAGACAGAGGGACGCACGCTCCCACACAGTCTCAGGAAGGAAAAATTGTGCACTCCTTGTAGAGCGGAGACTCGCGCGTCTCTCTTATTAGCTACGAAAGCAGTGCAGCAGAGATACGCCACGAAACCCAGCAATGTTGCAGCAGTTAAAACGTAGGCACCACTACACAAACATGTCCACATATATACATACATGCATACATATGTATGTATATATATATGTGTGTGCGCATATAAGTATATCTATGGATGCATTTATATGTAAACAGATGCATCCACACGTACACATATACACTCACATCAATATAAATACACACACCGACAACCTTCCATACCTACATACGTCTGCGTACATATGCATATATATATATATATATATGTACGCATATATTTATACATTTGTGTATACGTATGTATTTATTATATGTACATACACACGTACACATATATACTCACATCCATACAAATACAAATACCGCCAACCTTTCATACCTATATGCGTACATGTATCTGTACATATGTGTATATATATACATACATTGTACTCATATGTGTACACGTGTACATGTATGTATTTACGTGTATGTATGTACATACGCACGCACATTTATATATGTACACACATATAAGTACAGACGGAGACAGGATACATACGAGTATATATATGTGTACGTGTGTGTGTGTACATATGTATGTATGCGTGGATGTATGTATGTATATGGACATATGTACAAACACACGTACATGTGTATATATATACACATATACACACATATACGTGCACACACATCAATACAAATACCGCCACCCTTCCACACGTATAGACAAAGGTGAACATATATATACACACATATGTGTATATGCGTATATATACATATATATGTATATGTATGCATTTCGATGTATGTATGTATCAACACACATATATATGTATATATATATATATATATACGTACATACGTATAAATACAAATACTCCCAACCCTTTATCGCTACCCCCACATCCGTAAACAGAGTCACGTGTAGACGTAGCTACGCATAGACAACAGGGACAAAGGCAGGCAGGACGCTTCTGAAGATATTCATCAAGAAAAAACGTCATATGCCCACCCACCCACCTATATGTATATATACATGTATAGTACAGATATCCGCTACTAGGACCTCGCAATAACGTCACATGCCCACACATCTATACATATATATATATATGGTAGATATGCGGCTGCGCTATTAGTAGTATGCATCTGTGTCTCGAGTTTTGCAGCGAAAGGAAAAACGACCCAGCCGCATGCCCACATACATACATACACATAAATATTCCGCTGCGACACCAGAAACATGCGTCTCTCTGCATACGAGGAAGACGGCTACTTTTCAGCTGAGGAAAACCCTTCTCTTTGTGGGACGGCCTCGGCAAGAGAACTTGAACAAAGAGAGCAGCACCCCAAAGTTTGGTGCAGAAAACGCGTTCGGCAACGAGATCTGCGGGGAGGAAGAGAAAAAAAGAAGACGCAGGAAGAGAAGTTGTCTCCCGCAGAAACGCACCTCTCCAGAAATGAAGTGTCCACGACCACGGGGCCGGGGCACCCGCCAGCAACTCCGGGCGCAGCAGCAAACTTGCCAGCGCGCGACCCCACACATGCACCTCGCCCGATATAGAGGCCGGGTCGTCAAGCGAGCAGGAGAACAAATTGCGCGAATTCCTGCTGCTGCTTCTGCTGCTCGGCACGTCGTTCTCCTCCTTCTCCCCGGGTCTTCCTGCTGCTGCGCTTGCCGCTGCTCCTACTGCTGCGCTTGTCGCAGCTCCTCCTGCTGCAGACTGCTCTGCCCCCTTCCCCCCCGCTGCCGGCTGCTGCTGTTGTCGCTGCTGCCACTCGTCCTGCTGCTGCTGCTCACGGCTCTCTGCCATCTGGCTCGTCGCAGACGCCGCGCCGACTTGTCGCTGCTGCTGCTGCAATCCGCCGCTATTGTTGCATATATCCGGTCCACCCTCTGCTGAGGTCCCTTGCAAAGTCACAACAGTGCTCGCTTCTTTGCTGGTGTCTTCTCCTTCTTCTCTGCATCTTCCTCCTCCTGCAGCAAGCCTCCCAACTAATGAATCAGTCGCTGTCTTCTGCTGCTGTTCCACCTGCTGCTGCTGTTCCTCTTGCTGCTGCTGCACCTCCTGCTGCTGCTGTTCGTTCTTCCCCTGCTGTTCCTTTTTCTGCTCCCCATCCTCCTGCTGCTGCTGCTCGCCCCCCTGCTTCTGCTGCTGCTTCTTTTCCTGCTGCAGCTCCTTCTCCTGCGGCTGCACGCCCGTCTCCTGCTGTGGCTGCTGCTGAGGCTCCGGCTCGTCTTTTTCCCTGGCAGCAGCATCAGCAGTTCCTCTGGCATTCTGTCGCACACTTCCTTCTTTGTCAGAGCAGCAGGGGGCATCCCCCGTCGCTGCTGTGTGACTGCTGCTGCTGCTGCAGCCGCTAGCTGTTGTAACTGCAGCGTGTGAATCCTCCGTCGCCCGGTCTGCTGGTCCTCCTGCTGCTGCTCCTGGTTCTGCTGCTGCTCCTTCCTTCTCTCGTCCCCCCACCCCGTTGGACCTCGTCTCAATTCTGCGCTTCAAAAACTCTTCTCTCTCCTCCCCCTCTTCCTGCTGTTCTCTCTGCTGCCTCTGCCGTCTGTCCTCCCCCTTCTCATCCTTACCGATCGCCCTTCCATTTTGCTGCTGCTGCGCAAGAGGCTCCTGTGGTGGCTGCGGCTGTTGTTTCTTTTCTTTTCGTTGCTGCTCAGTTTCCCCCTGGTTCTGTCCCTCGCTCGCTCTCTGCTGATGCAGCTGCTCCTTCCTCTCCCCCTCCTCCGTCCCACTTGCAGGTCCCGCCTCGTTGTCCCACGCCTGTTGCTGTCGCCTTTGCTGCTGCTGCTCGTTCCCCTCCTGCTGCTGCTGTTCGTTCTCCTCCTGCCGATGCTCTCGCTTCTCCTGGTGCTGCTCTTCCTTCTCCTGCTCCTGCTCTCGCTTCTGCTGCTGCTGCTCCTCCTCCTGCTCCTCTTCCCGTCTCTGCTGCTGCTCCTGCTGTTGCAGCTCCTCCTCGAAAACCGTTAGCTGCAAACAAGCCCAGCTGAGGAAGAACGCAGCAAATTCTCTCACGTCCATAAATCCTGCAACGCGGCGCGATTCTTCGTCATACAACCAGATGCCCCATTCCCCTAAATTCAGCGGAACGTCGGGGGCACGAAGCCGCAGCACCGTGCCCACATAATCGCTGCCGCTGCTCCTTCCTCCTCCTTCTCCTGCAGGCGCTTCTGCTTCTTCCTGCTGCCGCTGCTGCTGCTGCAAACAAAGAGCAGTTGCAAGAGGAATCGCGGACGGCGAAGTCCCTGCGCCGTCAGTGCGACTGCTCGAAGAGTCACCAGCAGCTGCAGCAGAAGGCCCATGTCCAGGCGCAGCAGCAGCAGCAGCAACAGGCGTAGGTCCCTCGTGAGGAGCAGCAGCGGGAGCACCAGGCGGCGCATTCGCACACGTATCGGCAGCACAAGCACCCGAGGGCGGGACGGGGTCGCTACCGCTCCTGCTGCTGCAGACAGGAGGAGCGGGAGCAGGACGACGAGGAGGAGACGCAGCAGACACAGGAGAAGAAGACGAAGAAGAAACAGGGGCAGCAATACTCTGTGCCTCTGCAGCAGGACTCAGCGGCCGCACGCTGCAGTCGTTGCTGCTGCTGCTGTTACCGCTGCCGCTACCGCTGCTTGGGGAGGTGGCGGGCCGCCTTGGGCTGCTCCCGAGACGTGCAGCAGCAGGCGCTGCAGCCGGGCATGCAACTGCAGTGCAGAAAAACTCCTTGAACGCCTGGGAAAAAAGAAAGCTCGCGAAGCAACGAAAAATGCAAATGAAAACCGCAGGCACCAGCCCAGGAGAAGCGACGCCGCACGCCGACACAGACCAGCGAGACAATGCGACTCTTCCGTCTACAGGAATGCATGCACAAAGAAGTGTCGGACAAGGACGACGAGTACATGCACTCTTACCTATCGAAGTAAGAATGCAGACTCCTACAGTAGCCAGGCAGGACGCCGTCCTCTCTACGTATGCACGCATGCTCAAGTACATATAGATATGTACAGGTGTGTGAGAAGCCCATATAGACACATACACTTGTGTGTCGGCATGTTCACAAATGGAGAAATACTTCAATATACATACATATATGTGTATGTATGTATATATATACAAATATATAGATATGGATACATATACACGTGGAGAAACACGTCAATAGATATATGCGTATATAAAGAGATAGATACAGGCATGTATATACACATATGTTTTTGCACATGGAGAAACACTTGGATATATATACGTCTCTCTCTCTATATATATATATATACACATACATTTGCACAAACAAAGATACGTCAGTATATATGCATATAGACGTAGATAGCTAGCGTGATATAGATACACATATATATATATATATGTATGTGTGTGTCCGTATATGTGTAGATCTAGGTAGAGATGCACACGGAGGCAGAGACACGTACACTTGCGAGCACGTGACGAAGAGAAGTTGTCAGTACGAGCTTACGTATATACACGTCCAAATGCGTAGATTCTGGTCGCGACATGCAGAGAGACACACACGTTTTTCTTTTCGAGACGGAGACAGAGAAATACTTCACCATGTGCAAGCAACGCAGGTACAGACAAGCGTCGCGGGAACAGAAACAGTTGTGCACCGCGGGATGAAAACGACAAAAATAAGCGAGAAATAGCACCACCTACAACCTGCAGCGCGCTCTGCTATAGCCACGCGTAGACATTCGTCTACATATATATATATGTTGACAGATAGTTAAACAGACAGATGTATATACGTACCTCGAGTTGTAGATAGACAGGAAAATGCGGGAGCACAAATATATATATGTATACACATGGATACACCTGATACATATGTTACATACAGAAGAGAGTTAGATAGAACTGGATATGTACATATATACTTATACACATATATATATATACACGTCAAAAAGCAGATATGGAGATACCGTTACATATATATATATATGTATATCTATGTATAGGTGTGTAGAGAGAGAGGGGGCAACGGACAAAGAGGTAGCAGTGGATGTACGTATACATATATACAGAGGTGAACATATATATATATATATATAGAGAGAGAGAGAGAGAGAGATACGTAGATAGATAGATATGTATACTCAGATAGCTAGAAAGGGAGATACACATCTGTACACATATATACAGGCATAAGCGGACGTCCCCGCATATATATAGATAGATATATGTCAAGGTTACTACCTCTAAGGCAGTGTATACGAAGAGACGAGTGTCGAGCACGACAAGCTTCGAAAGTTCGGGGACGACGTCGACGACGTGGTTGTGCGAGAAGAAGGTGACCACATGCTCGAAGAGAGCTGAATAAGAAGAGAAGGGAAGAATGCTGCGCATGCAGCAGCTACTTCCTCCTGCTGCGTAAGTCCAGCATTCGTCGAGCCCCGCTGCTGCTGCTGCTGCATAGAGGCCTTCGGAGGAGCAGCCATCGCAGCAGGTGGGGCCGCAGCAGCAGCAGCAGCCACAGCTGCGGCACCGGCAGGACGCAGCGCAGGGGCAGAGGGAAGAGGCCGACGAGGAGCGAAGAAGCGGAGGAGAAGAAGCGGACGGGGACGCAGCAGAAGATGAAGAAGAGGGAAAAGGAGAACTGACTGGCGTTGTGCACGAGTGTGTGCTTGCTTCTGGCCGCTCCTTGTTGCGAGGGGGATCCGCGGCTGAAAGTGTTGTTGGCGTTGCAGAAGCGCCGCTCGCTGCCGCAGCACCCGCGAGGGAGAAACACGCACGCTGCTGCTGCTGCTGTTCCTCTCGTTGCTCCTTCTTCTCCTTGGACTCTTGCAGCTGTGAAGCATCGGCAGCGAAAGAGGCAGCAGCCGGTGCTGCTTTTTCTCCTCTTCCTTCTTCTGTGGCCGGACGTTCGTAATACTTCCGTGAAAGTGCCGGAGGAAAAGAAGAAGGAACAGGAGAGAAAGCGGAAGAAGAAGAAGAAGCGGGGGGCCGCCAAGAAGAAGTCCCGCAGTCACCGCGGCCGCTGCTGCTGCTGCAGCAGTTTGCCAGGCTCATTCTCGATCGAGCAGCTGCTGCAGCCACGTTCCTTAACGCGGTCGCGCGCACACACAATCCTCCTGCTGCTGCAGCGAAACAACTGCTGCTGCTGCGGCGCCTTCCTCTTCGAGGGTCCGGAACGCTATTGCCCCGCACACGAACTCTACTTCACACACGCAGCACTGTCCTTCTCTGCCTTCACATCCGCTTTCGCCTCGAGACAGGAACGTTCGTGGACGAGTGGCGACACGCGGCCGGCTCCGACCATGCGCGTCGCAGACATATCCGAGTGCCGTCCGGGGACCGCTGCATCCAGTAGTGGCTGCCACGTGCCTGCAGCAGCTGTTGTTTTACTAAAAAACTGAAACCAAGACAAAGCGAGTCATAACTCGCAAAGAGCAGGACGAGTGCCAGCAGCCAGCACGGTACAAGTAGCTTGTATAACTGGTGAACATAGAAGAGACACCATACCTCGGAGGAAAACTTGCGCAGTTGAGAGAGCGACCCTGTAGTAGAGCGTTCCTGCAAAGGTAAAAGCAGTGCGGCTCCCAAATTTAGCTATATTTTCTCTCTTGCGATAGACAAACGTGAGAGACACACGGTGTTTCACGTTTTAACCCAGCATGTGTCGATAAAAACTCTGCAAGTCAGTCACACGATGATCCCCCTGTAGACACCAGTGCACTCTTGGAGCTGCAAATTGCCTCATACGAAACAGTGGTCAACGGAAACTGAATACAAACCAAAAATTTGGGTAAAATTAGCAACGGTCGCCAACAAAAAAAAATTTCAGCAAGCGCCGAGTTTCTACGCTTTTGTTTGTTTTTTCACTGATACAGTTATTCCACGGGAGTGTATCCTGACCCGCAGACATCGGCAGTGGGTCGTGAGCGCCGGCGTACAGAAACTGCCGTGTAGCAAACTCCTTCCCATACGTGTGTCGCGGGCTTCAAACAAATTCAGCTGCGTTTCCTTAACTAGCGGCTGCTGTTCGTGCTGATACTGTGTGAGTACACGCTTCGGGCAGCATCTGGTGCGGTTAGAGATCCACGTAGAGTCAGCGGTCACTGGTTGTTGCATCTCTGTCTACACGTGCGATCTTGAGAGGTCGAGTGACAAACAGCCGTCGAGTGGCTGTCGCGGGGCGCCGCCAAATAACTGCTCAATTACTACGTTCTGTGCGTGTCAAACAGCTCACAAAAGCAGCGTCAAGAGTAACTGTGATGAATATATGGGATAGTACGGAGTGCCGAAGAAGAAAACGAAAGGACTGAGCGGTCTCACGGAGCTTCATTGAGCAAGTGACGAAGAATCTCTGATGGGCTCGGATTACGCCGAGAGATACAGTTCTAGGAGCTCATTTATATAGTTGTTCCCACGGCAGGCCCCTAATATCTACCGAGATGTATGGAAGAGTGGGAAGGCAGCAAAAGAGCCCAGGAAAAATCTCTGGAATGGCGGATCACTGCGGAAGGTGGGAGAAATAGCGAGGCCTTTTTTGTGCAGACGCATGCAACAGGAAAGACGTCTTCGCCGGCCACTGCGTCTACGGCATGACTATCTGCGTGCACGGTTAATCCTGAAGATGCCGCAATAGGGGACTGCACACTGTTGTCGAGTCTTCTTTCTTGCTCGGGTCAAGTCCTTGTATCATAACGTGTGGCCTCTGTGGTTGGTTCAGTCTCCGCTTTCCGATGCGTCGGTGGCGTCCTACGACTGCGGCTGCTGTGTCACAGCAGCAACGTTGCAGCTGGTGCGTTCGTCGCTGATCTGGTTCAGGGGCTTCCACTACTAGCCAGCTCATTCCTGTTTTTGCGTGCAGTCGTCTTGTGCCTACGGTTGTGAACCTTAAACCTCTGCGTATGACCTCCGCCCTGAAAAGCGGAAAAACTTCAGCAGATATGCTATTGAGCTGGAGGCGTGTGAAACAAGTGGGCTGTTAGAATTGGTCCGCTACACAGAAGCAGCGCCCGCCCGGGAGTAGTACATTGTTCCGGTTGGACGGTTGATACGGTACGACTCGGGCAAATAGCGAAGTGGCTGCTACGCATTGTACAAGCCTTACTGGTGCAGCGTCATCAAGAAACTAGGGGCATACACATTTCAAGAGGTTTGGCCATCTGAGACGGGTTCTTCGACAGGCGCGGCTACGCAGGGTTGCACCTGCCGTGATTTGGCACTGAAACGGTATTAGTATACAGCAAGGACTTCATGAAAAATCCCTAACTTGTTGGCAGTATCGTGTCCGCTTAGTTCAGGGATTAGGAATATTGGATGGAAACGTCGATTTTTGACAGCAGCGGCCACAGTACAGGACCTGTGTCTTCCGCGGGTGGAGATAGCAAAGCTAACCCGACTAGCTGGAACAGCGAGTATGTGTCTTCCTGATTCACCGGTACAGTTTGGAGGGCTACAAAACGGAGAGGAGGCTGGCTACATCACGACCAAACAGAGGGAGATATGAGGCACAAATCCCAGAAAACACGTGCACGGGTTTGTCGCTTCGGGGAAGTTGTCGCCAACTTGTAAGTAGCTGCATTTTCCTCATGGATATCCTGCAGAGATATCACTTTACCTCAAACTTGCACGCGGTCACGAGCCTCGTTGTGCCGCGTCGCGCCCCGCTGGAAATCCGGCGTTAAAGCATCACAGGCTGCGGTGTACGTACATTACATTTGTAAAGATTCTGAGACTAGCGAATGCGAAATTAGGACCGCACAACTGCGGGTGTATCTGCGTTACATCGGTTTACTTTCTCACATTGACGAAGCGCCTTTGTGACTTTGAGTAAGAGGGTGCCAGTCGACGCAAGAGGTTCAGGAACCAACAACGGGCATATTTCCCCATGGAAGGGAACATGGGAGCTGGTCGCGTTACACGGTGACACATCCTGCAGGGCTTTCGTCGGCCGCTTATATCCCCCTCTGTGCCCTCCAGCTGATGCAGGTGGGCCACGAGCTTCGGCTCTCGTAGCAAGACGTGGCAGGGAGTAGTGCTTCATAATCTTTTGATGACTCCTTCGATTAATTCTTCAGTTTGTCATGTTCAGACCGATCACTGGATTGAAAACCTCGGTTCAGCCGTTTTATAACGGGGGCTCACGACCAACGGGGTATATGTATCTATATATATATATATATATATGTCCGTGGTGTTTGTGAGGACGGTATACACCAGCAAACGACAAGAAGACACGATTATGTTACCGGGACATTTTATTGCTATCACCGCGAGTGGCACTACAAGGGTTTACCACGCGCAACATAGCCCCGTGATCGTAGTTGTTTGCTGCGCGGCCCAGCGAGTGGGACTGGCGTGAATGAAGATGCCCTACGCAGACACGAAGTCAGCGGCAAGTACAGTTCCCTGTGAGTCAGTTTGATTAACCAGCACTACGAGTTGTCTCCTCGAGGCACTTACAAGACCTGCTGATCTCCTACGTGTTCTGTGGTAGACTCGATATGGACAACCCCCGATGGTGGATAATGCGCAGCGCAGTGGACATGTTACCGGTGGACAATGTACAAACATGAGCGTCTCATTTCAGACAAACACCCCCGTCGCGTGCCTCTCTCGGTCACGTGTGCCTCAAGCGACGTCGACTTTGGAAAGAGCCGGGTCCTGTAATGGGGAAGTGCAGACAGGGCAGGATGGATAGCGCAGTTACGTCGGGCATAATATCGTACTTCACGTGGCCAGTTGTTCACCTGCATGGCTGCAGTATCCGAAGGTACAGACGTGTAGCTTCGTTATGTCAATTTTGCGTTGCAAGAGTGTGATGAGACGTGCTCAAAGATGTGAGCACGCTCTGAAGGCTTGACGCTGTAGACGGATGCAGGGTGAAAAAGCATGTACAGGAGACGGCAGTGTGTGGATGTGCTGGCGTACACGGATCTCTGTAAATTATATTCGTGGTCGACAGAGGCTGCGGGTGTTGAACAGACCAGAAGGCGCCGACGACAAGCCTTACGCCACTGTAAGGTGTGGAGGGCAAATATTCGTGTGTTGCCAGCTAAATGAGCGTCTGATCAAAGCCACAAGTAAGTATGCACAAAAATAAGCACAACTGAGTGATGGACGACCAAAGACACCACTCGTACACAAGAGGGTAGCACAGCTTTTCCCCATTCACCAGTAGGCAAGATTCTATGTTGTTTCTATCGTCCTACACGGGTGCACGACCGCCGCGGTCCTCTGCTTCCAGTTCACAACAAGCAAAACTGCGATACCAGTCTCTCGTAAAAGGCTGGTGTGTACGTGCACCTGCACAGCCATACGTATCCACACACGTGGTGCGCCGTCCGACCTGCTACCGAGACGAGCTATAACGAAATCGAAGACGCAACCACATGCAGACAGCATGGCTTATTGTCTCCCCACTACACGGAAAAGGGGAAGAGTACTTTGCTTTCATGTGTCACAACCGTCGTTGCTTCTTCGACATTCTCTGCAGGTGGCTTTTGGCTCGGGGAAAGAATGGAGCAGAAGATCCTACTCGTAGTCACTGCCACTTCACTGAGTTCTCACGTTCTATTTCATGCCCGCGTTAGGGACTCGACTGTACAGCAGCACACACTGACCTACACAGTAGCCACTGCGTCAAGAGCCAATCCTTTCAGGGTGACACAGCTCTTTCCATTTTATTGTATGGGATCATGAATCAGCGTGAAACACACTACCCGCGTTCAAGATATGAAATGATGCAAAAGAATGCTGCATAGGGCACTACCTCATTAATTGTTGGCCGGGTCTCTCTCTGTGGCAACCACAGAATGCCCAAGCGCAATATGGGGGAGTCTTTTGTATGAGAGACCTAAAGCATATATTAGTTGTTTAGTGTAAAATATCCATATGGATCACGATAGTGACAACGGACTTCACGTGGAATGCCTGACGTCTTTACAGCTCTGAAGAACGACAGAGTTCATACTCCATAGCACGCGTATAGCGTGCAGTCATGCAGTGGACGGGGCACGCCTGCCACATACGTGTATACCTAGAAGCGGGATTATGGTTTCCTTAGCGGCAGTTACGTAGGCAGGTCCACCTTCCGTCACGGAGATGAAGCACGTCGCCGTTCGTGCAAACACTCCCCATGCATGGGGCGGAAATGTCCAAATAGGTTATTTTATATGGGTTTAAACGTATAGGACAGCTTCAATGCGGGAGGACAACTTTTCGAAGGGATCCCTGCGTCTAAGTTTTGGCTGAAACAGCTTTCTCCAGAGCTATGAGGCACTGTATGACTGACGCGAGTTTCTACAGTTGAGGCGATATTTAGAGAGGTTGTACACGTGGCAAAGAGACAGAAAGTGCGTTGTCCTGAATGAAGTCGAATATGGGCGTGTTCTCAGACTTCTCTGTTGGGGATCTTCGGAGACCCACGAGTCCTCAGCATATGGTTTCACCGGTCTTTTAACCAGTACGAGTACTGTATCCGTACGTGTGTGGTAGTCTCACAGACAGTCGTTCGCTCGTGGAAAGTATAATATGGTCCTCGTTGCTCGCCGCTGGTTGTATTCCCCATAGGTGTGTACCATCGAAGCGGCGTCAACCCTTAGCAGATGCCTTCATGTTCGTTCGTGTATATTTTAGTGTGTCTGTCCTCTGTGCATTTGCATACCTTTTAGGCGTACACAGCGATTTTGCGGTTGAGGCCTTTCTGAACGATTTCTGCGACGAGAATCCGTTTACCCGAAGTTGGGCGACATCCGCAGACGTGCCAGTGCAAAACGCCCCTTTACCCCTTGGACCTAAAGATCTGCTTCACCGAGAGTGGATTCGTCCCCGTTAGCTGCGCACTGTGTAGCAACCACAGATTTCTTCGTCTAACCAGACCTCTTAAAAAGTAGAAAGCCACGGGTAATAACCAACAGCCTGGGGATAACCAACAGCCTGAGATAGAGGAAACCGTGCTTCGGCGCAAGGTGCTTGTTCTCATGGACTTCGAAACAAAAACGTAGAGGTGCGTTAGGCAAGGTGCTTGTTCTCATGGACTTCGAAACAAAAACATAGAGGTGCGTTAGGCAAGGTGCTTGTTCTCATGGACTTCGAAACAAAAACATAGAGGTGCGTTACCTCTGTGCGGGTGCCCGTCCGCCAGCAAGACGTCGGCGACTGCATCTGTCCTTGAACATTTACAAGTGTGGTGAGTGACTCAAGTGTGAACCTAAATATGCGTGATCAATGTATATAGATATTCATATTACACGCGTCACACGTGTATAAACTTGTGTGTGTGGATACGATTTGTGGATTCTGTTGGTTGTACGCAAAGGCGTATACTGATACATACAATCAGCGTATAAGCTCGACCTGCGCTGGAGGTAGACGCCAACGGAAGAGAGCATCCGCGGTTTACGTTTGTCGGGAAGAAATACGGTCTCGCTTTGTTAACTTCTTATCTTATACGCAAGTATACGTGTGTGTGTCTACATACACACAACTACGTGCACACTTTCGTGGCATACCTCACACTTGCTCGAACCCGCCTAAGGAAACTAACAACGCCTTCTCTAAGACGATGTACGTTGTACAGCTACATAGACGAAAACGATCGCACTTTGTAACGTAAGTTCGATACCACTAGAATACGAGAGCCAAATACAGGCACGTTCCCGGATCTCACACTGTACACGCAGGCGTGTACATAGGTAAGACGTCATGTTGACGACTCCACATAGTGGTCATGTGTGTTCTGTGACCAAACGGTGGGTCTGTCTGTATACACACACCCATGCACGTATACATTTATCGGCTGGCATGTATACGGATCTTCAACAAAGTGTGGGATTTTACGTGAGAGAAGTGTGGCTGCAAACATAAATGTTTGTGTAGGGAGGAATGGATGTACATACAGATATATTTGTGTCAGAGAAGTGTAGCTGCATGTATAAATATTGTGTAGAGACGAATGGATGCACACACAAACATATTTGTGGATTTTCAATGGATGCATTACACAGGTGCACTTCTGCAATTACACGGAAAGGCAGTATGGAGTGGGGTACTGTTCAGCTGCGTGCACTTAGATACAAGGACACACGGCAGCTTTACGCTAGCACGGCCACACGGACAGTCTAGAACTCGACTGGGCAAGCCCATACGTACAGAGTCACGCCAGGCGATGCATATACCTGTATCTCGCCTTCGTAGTCACTGATTCGTACACATCTAAATGTAGAAGTGCGGACACATGCACCCGCTCGACGTACGCAGTAGACGGTAAATTGCGCGCCGCCAGCGTAGACGCAGGTGCCTAGTGCGGTAGCATGTAGGAGCACTGCTAGCAAAGGAAGAAGCAACGACTGGAACATCAGCACGCATCTACGTTCGTAGTCGTGGCAGCCCGTACGCACTCTGAAACACCAGCAGCATGGCACGTAGCCGCGCATCAGCAACAGCTGCAGCTTCAGAAGGCTCAAGCAAGCAACAGTTGCGGGTTCCGGTCCTGACGCACGGCAGCAGCCTGCCCACCAAGAGTTAGGCCGGTTCTGTGGTCCCGACACCAGCCCGAATGATGACAGATGCAGCTTCCGCGTTAGAGAAGATGTCTCCGTCTTTAAGCCGGCCCCGTTGTGGGGAAGTCCGTGATCGACACTGCAACAGCGTGTCCTAGCAGATACGCCCGTACGCTGCTACAGTCAACCAGGGGGGGCGGCTCCTCGCCGGCTGCGACATCTTTGCTGCAGCTGCTGCTGTTGTTGCTGCTACAATTTCTTTGCTGCAGCAGCAGCTGCGGCTCCTCAACACGCTCTTGCTGCTGCTGCGGTGCTTGTTACTGGTTGGGCTGCTGCAGTGCTACTGCCGTCGCTGCCGATATCGTCGTGAGGGGTTTTGCTGCTGTTCCTTGCTTGTTCGATACCGGTGATGCCCCCCCCCCGCATACGGTGCTGCCACCGCCGCTGCCGCAGGTACTCTGCTGGTGTAGCCGTTGCAGCTGCTGCCGTAGGCTTCAGCGTGGCCTGCGACTGCGACTACGGCTGCTGCCCCTTTAAAATGGGGGGGCCTGCACTGCATGGGCGCTGCTGTTGTTCTCTCGTCTATATCCGGTCACAAGCAAAATGGATCTCTTTCGCGGCGTGTTCTAGCTTCTCTTCTTGTCTCTCCCTTCTTCCTCTCCTCCTCCTCCCCCTTCCACTCTGCTAGATTTACGACGTACACGTCCTGCCCGGAGCACCCCCCTTTTCCAGCGGCAACGTTCTCTACAGGGATCTCTCGCCACGGTGGATCCCCGCGGCAGCAGCGGAAGGAGGTTTCTGTCTACCGTGAAGGATTCTGAAGCTCGTCGGTGAATACACGTAGCCAAGATGACGGTCCCTGGCATTAAGTACTCGTTGATTCCGAAGAAGAATCGAAAGCAGATCTACGAATACCTCTTCAAAGGTGCGAAGCGATGCGCATATATAAGAATAAATAAAATATTCATCGTTGCTGATGTTCACAAGGAGACATACTCGTGACGGCGAGTACTTTCGTATATGAGCATTGTAGCTATATGTGGTGTGACATACGCGGTGGTGGCGAATCTCTGCATGTACCTGCGTATGTACTGCTGTTGACAGATATACGTGAACATGACCGCATACTCGTTCAAGAGTCGACCGTGATACAGTTGAACGTGGAATAAGAAGCACATCCCTGCGTAGCCGTTCTGTGCTCACAATGACGTGTAGTGGCACGAGTAATCATATTCTTCTGCGTGGTATGGAGAACTGTGCGCGTAGCCGCATCAACAACAGTATCATTTCTTCCCCTCAGTCTTCGTTATGTAGCCAATGAAAACTTTCGTTAATCTGCGCCCCCTCCAAACCAGCAATAACACTAACACTACTGCCGTCTGTACTACGCCCCCACAGTTAGCGATCACGACATTCTCTCCTCTACAGTCCCGTCGCAAGCGTAGCTGCAATTCGGTTCGCCCCCCACGCGTACAGTAGCGGCACGAACTGTATATGTCGTGACGCGGCTTTCTTCCGTACTTTCTCTGCCCTACAAGCGAAATATTTCCGGCTGCAGTCGGTTTGGGAGCGTTGTTAATGTATCCGATAGTCTTCTGTTCTCCTGCTCTGAAGGGGATTGTGGGCGTAAGATGTCGTACATTCGATAACAGTTGACGCGTTAGCTAGTCTTGAAAACCTCATCCTACCTCACCAATCTATATCTTGAGTTTGGTTTCTCCTTCGTAGAAACTGTACTCGTCCTCTGCGTGATACATTGGCACTCTTCAGCGACTTCACTGATCCGCGTGTCTACGTATCTCCTCGTCAGTAATAGTGGTCGTGGTTTTTCCTTTCCCACGTTGTGCATGCTTGCCGTAATAATACTACGTCTGCCGCTTTATTCCTCTGAATATCATCACTGCAGTGTCGTCGTCGTCAGTGGCACCCAGAAAGCTGCCGCGAGCGGCCGTGCAGAAAGGCTTCTTGTGAGAGGAAATAGCTTGTGTGTAGTACAAGGAGGCGGACGGATAGCAGCGAAGGTTCTTGTGGTGAACTGTAGATGACGTGTAGAAGAGTACTAGTTTTCTACGTAGGGGAAGGAAATGATGAGTCACCACAGGGTGACCGTCTATCGCAGTGATCCCCTGTAGATCATTGGCCGTGTGTAAGTACGTACTTTGAAAAGTCTAGCTTGATTAAAGGCGTGTGCATATCTGGAGCCACAGGGATAGCGTAGAAAGATCGTTCAAAGATGAGTAGAACACGGCCGTAGGCGCAGCAGCAGTAACAACTACACGTGGAATATATTTGTGTGTTATAGCATCAGCAGTGATAAAAAATTAAGCCGCTCTAGTAATGTCTTTTCAAAAAGTATACCCGTACCTACGTGTGTATGCGGATTGCTGACATGTGTGTTCCACGGGTGTAGAGATACACTTGTCTTTTTACAGCGTATGTGAGTCTCCGGTGCTGCTAAATGCCGTTGCCGTTGGTATTTGATTTTTACGCGGAGCTTGCTTGACTGTGAATTTCGTGGCGCTATACATTGACGCCGTTGACTTTCTGCCTCTCAATTAGTGCTGTTACGCAGCGAAAAAATCCGTATCAAGTCAACGTGTAGAGAATTTCTGTCGACTCAGAATGCGAAGGATATGTATTCGCTGGCTGTACAACGTAGAAACGTCCTGCCGCTACGTCATGGCAGCTGCTCCGATTTCTGCGTATACACCTGGTCTAGGTGGAGAGGCTTCCGACTGCCCCGTTGGTGGTGTTTTTAGTGAAGAGACCTGTTTCTACGCCCGCGCCGTGGTATCGAGTTTCGTTGTCACACCGCTAAGGCGTCGTACGTCTGGTGAATACACTTGAGCGTGTTTCCGGTGTTCTCAGCCGACTTGCTGCCGCAGTGCGTCTACTGTTAGTCCACGGCTGCTCTACACCATGAGTCGTCCCGCTGTTTTTCTAAAAAAAAATCAGAGAAGCACGCGCCGTAGAAGTCAGGCCCCTGTCCCAAAAGCCCCGCACACACCGTCGGGCTTTATGTGCGAGTTGTCCACCACAGATCCCTGCGGTGTGTATGTACACCTGACTTTTCTGTAATGCGCCGCCTCGTGCGGTTGTTCTGGCGTTGCAGGTGGACGTGGGTGGCCCAGTTTATCGGCATTTTTTTTCTCTCTCTCTCCGTCTCCATTGCTTCTGCGTTTGTGTACGTGTGTAATTCTTGGCATTGAACATGGAGTATTCCTTTGCAGTGCCTTGCAGTACTCCGCCCCTTCAAGCGATCTAATGTGTAGACACCTCACAAATAGATCAGGGCACAAGACTGTTGCCGTATGCACGTGTATGTGTATGTTAATCTCTCTGCGTCGCTGTGTTTCCGCGGTGCTTTCCCATACGGCTGCTATGTGTGAGGTGGATGTTCGAAGTAGGCTCCTGCCTTGCAGCAGGTTGCAGTGGATATTGCCGTTTGTATCGATACGTATTTGTGGGTGTACATAGTTATATATATGTGTACGTGTGTATGTATGTGTAGGTTTTCTGTGTAAATATATGGACATACACGCACATACACGGACCGAGATTTGCGCGAGTCTTCCGTATGCCTGTGCTCCGCCTTCTGTGCGTCTTGTGTGTAAGTGTCCAGTTACTCATCTCAGTGAACGCCTCCGCGTACCAGCTTGCTCCACGTATATAGGTGTCCCGATGTCTGCTGTGGATATGTAACTGCTGCTCCAGGTGGGGATCCTCACAATCGAGAGGGAGTAGAAACCTGAAATTGGTGAAATACTGCTGCGTCCCACTGTTCCTCAACGGATCGACCGCCCGCAGATGCGACGGCGCCTGCTCGCGTCGCTCTGCTCTCTCCCTCTCAACCTATATGTATATATATACGTGTGTGCGTATATGGAACGAGGAGGGGGCCTGTCTAGTGCGCGCGTTTCGAGAGTTGAAAGTTTTAGTAGATTTGAGCCATTCACTCAAATACACACGTCGCAAAGAAATTCGTCTGTGTGCATCTCTAGAACGTGCTTTCCTGTTCATACGTAAGTAGTCACATAGTAATAATGTTGGCTGAGCTACAGATACAGAGCTATATTGTATGGACAGAAAGTGTAGACTATATGTACGCAGGTGGTCATGACAATATATATATATATATATAATGTGCTGTTGCACTTCGGGAGTATCTTTCTTGGTGAACACATGCGGGATTCACGTCTCTGGAGGGCAGGCGTCTTCTGCAGATGTTTTTCTTTGCCTACCGTGGAGTCCTGTGGCCGTACGGGATTTTCTTCCTCTTCAGTCGCATTCGCGGACGCAGTTGCAGTGGCACATAAAAACCGACATACTTGTGTGTGTGTGTATGTTTACGTGTACGAGTATATTTAAATGTATCTATCAATCCCTAGAGAAAGAGCAGAAGAGAGAAAGAGAGGAGGATAGAGAGAGAGGAAGCCGCACGGCCACCGTTTTGCACCGGATAGGAAAAGGCGTTTTTGGTGTGCCCTGTCACGTCCTGGTTCACACGTGTCGTCCTCATCAACTCTTCCTCCGTAGCAGTGCAAGTTTTCAAAAAATATTCACCCGTCCACGTATGTATATGAGGTTCGTACTAGTGTATCACGCTATACCCCTGCAAGGCAGCTTCGAGTGTGTCTGTTTTTCCCACCCGCCTATCCGGTGTCCCGTCTATGTGAACCGTTGGTACAGCTGTATCCGTTCACTGATTTCCGCGCACATCCTTATGTGGACATATATATATATATATGCGGGAGTACGAACATATTCACCCTTGGTACACACGTGGGTGTGAATGTCAATTTCTGTGTGTGTATCTCTCTCTATATGCATATATGTGTGTAGACACACCTGCTTGGTGTGTGGGACTGGACATATATATATATGTGTCTGTACAGTCTAGACATGATTCCACAGGGTGGCTGGTGTGGCTGTTTTCCTTTTTTGCCTGTGCGTCAACCGGCCACCCCCGCGTCGCGGTCCTCAATCCATTTTACTTTCTCTTTTGTTGCCTTTCCCATTTTTCCCCGTTCTCGTTTTCCTTGCTGTTATCTCTCTTCTCCCTTGCTGCCGTCCTTTTTACCTTCCCCTTTCCTTGCCTTTGTCCTCACTTTCTTGTCACCTCCATTTTTTTCCCTTTTTCCTCGTCCTTTTTCTCAGAGGGCGTGATCGTCGTGCAGAAGAACGCCAAGTTAGAGCGACACCCGGAAATCCCCGTGCCGAACTTGCACGTCATGATGACCCTGCGGTCTCTTCACACGAAGAAGTACACAGAGGAAAAATTCAACTGGCAACACCACTACTATTTCCTCACGAATGAGGGGATCGAGTATCTGCGAGAATATCTTCATCTTCCGGCTACGGTCTTCCCGTCGACGCTCACCAAGAAGACGGGGCGGCCAGCACGCGCTCCCGCGGCGGAAGGCGAGGCGGGAGCGGACATGAGCGGTGACTGGAGACCTGTAAGTTTCTCTAACTTCCTTCTGAGGCGAAGGAGGTCACGTCTTTGATTATTCATCATATTCCAGTTTCTCGCTACACATTTTTTTCCTGATCCTCTTTCTGTTCTGCAGTCGGGGCGTGAAGTTTGTGTTCGTGCCTGTTCAACAATTCAGAAGAATGAGAAGAAGCAGGGCTTCGAAAACTGAAAGGCTGTCACGAGAAGCGATTTGGACTTGTTCCTCTGCCTTGTTTAGATATACATATATCTAAACACATGTGTATGTAACAGGCACATGTATACAACATATATTTTATGTATACATGAGATATGTAGTAGACTCGACGATACGCTTATAGAGATAGACGTGCATGTCTGTACTCGAATTAGATGCGTACATTTGTGCGCGAGCGAAGGTTTTGTCGGAGTTGGACATACCTTTTCCGAATGGAAGAGCTTGAATCCTGTCTCGAAAGATTCTTCTAGTGGGTTCGTTTCTCTTCATTCACA
Organism: Sarcocystis neurona; assembly: GCA_000727475.1. Taxonomy (NCBI): domain Eukaryota; phylum Apicomplexa; class Conoidasida; order Eucoccidiorida; family Sarcocystidae; genus Sarcocystis; species Sarcocystis neurona. Next base: position 484,441 of record KL647300.1, on the reverse strand, counting down.
TTCGTAGAAGTTCTTTGTTCCAGCACAAGTGTATACGTGGATGCCATACGATGCATCCACCCATACACATCTATGTAATTAGTAACATTTCAGTGCCGGATCGTGAGTGTGGACAACGAACGGAAATGTGGAAGCACGTGCGTTCTGTTAGTTGAAGAGGTGGAGAAACGTATTTTAGACAAAATTGCATACGCGCGTAAATATACACATGTTTGTGTGAAGCTATGTGTATGTCCGTATGTTTGGCAGTGCCTCTGATCTGTCGAATATGTGTGTTAGTGAAGGGAGCGAAGGATGCGGGAGGCAAGTAGGTGACGTACACCGCAGGTTGTATGAAGCGAGTGAGAGAATTGTTGGAGCCTGTCAGTGCCAGCAGTCTTGACGTTTTCAACATTTACCCGCATATTTATGCGGTTGTGTCCAGTTATGTTGAAATAGTCAAAAAATTCTGTGTTGCTTCGGCGAGTGGAAAAGAAGGGCTCAGAGGTGGTTGCTCGCCACAAATATCCTTTTCCTTTCTCTAGTAAAAGCACCTGAAATTGTAGCATTGCTGACGTACGTTCGCGTGCGCGACAGGCGGGGAGACAAAACATGCAGCAGCGCGACCGTCGCGGCGGAGCAGCAGCAGAGTGCTGACGAAGTGGGGAAGATGCTGTTTTTTTTCAAGTCGCGTATCTGCCGAAATTGTCCGTTTATATACACGCAGGGATCGCCAGGCACTGTTTGCCGCCGTCGTTTTAGTCGACGCAAGTTTTTGTGTGCCGGTGTTTGTGGAGCAGCTTCAGTCGACCTACTTGCACCGAGGAAACATATAGATAGAAGGATGTACACGGGGGAGGGCGTTCTGCGCAGGACATACGATCTCCACAGAGGGCTCCACATATACGTGATACCTCGTACGTGTAGTATTATACGTACGCAGGACAGGTGGTGTCTACAGAAGGCTCCACACATACGTAGATACCTAGTACGTGTTGCAGTATGCGGACTGTGAGTCGCAAAGAAACATATCGGTAGATCACGTGAGGTAGAAGCTGCGGCAGTGGCTCCAAAGTACAGTGCACCAGGCGGAGACACAGTTTGTGTCTGCCTCTTCTTTCTCACCGTATATATACGAAAGTGTAGTCACGAACGTGTTTGCAAACGGCTCTGTCATGTAAGTGTGTGTTGTATGTGTATGTTTGTGTGTATGTGTGTACATATCTGAAAATAGGTGTTTTCACACCGTTTGTAGTATTGTTATACATGGGGAGTGGTGCACGCGGGTAAGGAGAGGTCGGTGTAACATTGTCTGTATGGGTGTCTCAAGGGCGCGGGTTGTGCTGGGGTGTGAAGGACGGCACGGAGAACGGTTGTTTTTTTTTTCACGATGCTTGCTGAGAAACGTGTGGGAAAGAGCGAGCTGGGTCTTTATTTGTGTTGGTGCAGCGCGGTGGATTCGGGAGAGGCCGAGGACGCATGGGAGATCGCTCGGGTGGAGGCGGGGACCGACCGCCGCGCTTCGCATAATCTTCCGGAGGCTGCCGCTGCTGTGTCGTCATCTCCCTGTTCACAACAGCGCCTCTGTGCAGATTAGCTGCAAAGAGACACATGCAGTTGCGTGCGTCTTGTGCAGCCGTGCAAGTAGTGGAAAGTATCTGAAGAAGGGGGGGCAGTCGAGAGCGTGAATGCGGCCTTGGGCGAGAGAGGCAGCCGAGGGGGTGTCTGCGCGGGCATTGGAGAGATGTGCGTGTGTGTGTGTATTCGCTTTTTAAAGCAAAGTGCTGAATGCAGTGCGATGCATGCAATGAGGACCTGCAGACGGCACGCGCAGGCGAAGGGTGTGGGGTCCAGGGGGCGTGAAGCGCTCGTGCAGACTACGAACGAAGACGGAGTCGCTTGCAGCGGCGATTAGAGATGGTGCGCGGGTAGACTGACAGGTGCGGCGTTGGGACGAAAGGACCGAACAGCAGCGGCGGCGTGCGGGCGCATTTCAGAAACTCACCCACTTCAGGAAGAAAAGCATATCCCGTGTTTCTCTATCTCTATCGTTTCACACATGAGCGGCGTGCAGCAGCCCTAGGCGCAGACTCTATGTGTGTGTATGTGTATTTGTGCGTGCATGAGTACATCATACGCGTGTGTGTTCGGATAAACACACAAAGTTGTGCGGGGAGTACTGCAGCGTCGAGGCAGGAACTGAAGGACCTTGCAGCGTCGTGCGAGTGGGACGAAGAAAATACGTTGTGAGGTTGCGTGCTGATAGATAGTACCTGTGCACATGCAGATGCTCTACATGTATATATATATATATGTATATGTTGTAATGTGTGCACGTATGTACATACGTGTATATGTGTGTGTGTATACATATATATACATATATACGCATATGAAGAACAGTGCATTTTGTGCAGTGGAGTTTCGTCCCAGCACCTTCTAGGGAGGTAGCTTTGTTTCGTTAGTGTCTCAGGATCCCTTGATTTGTTTTGTGGACGAAGAGTAGACCGGTGCGAGGCAGTACGGAACAACTCCGACGTTTTTCTCTGGGTTTGCTTTCCTGAATTTTTGTGTCTACGTCACACTCGCCTGACGGGCATCCCGTTTTTCGCCGGTAACTGATAAAAGCGCCGTGGCTATGTGTCAGTTCGCGTTTGAATAGGTTGGAGACGTGCCGGCATGGATTTGCTCGACAGTTCACGCATTGAACGAGGGGCAAACCCCGAGTACCTGGCTATTTGTGCAAGCGTGCGGTGTCCCCTGCGGATCTCGTGTTTTCTCCCGCAGTGCTTCTCACAGTAGTAACCTCATAAAAATCCAAAATCAGGACGACGCTGTAAGCGGTGTTGGGGAGTTACTATTTCGCGTACGCGTCTCATGTATCTTTAGAGCACGCGTGTAGAGGTTCCGAGGTAGAGACGTGCTATACGAGACAATGAATACATATCAAGTCGTACTCAGAGTTACACGGAGGCATGTATATGTGCGAAGCACGTGTGTGTATATATATACACATGTATATACACGTGTGAAGTCACAGTGGGCATCATCAGAGATGAAAGCTTCCGATTATGTGGATTAAGAGCGACTGGTACTATCATTTTGTGACCAGATAGTTTAGGAAAGAATCTTCAGTTTCACACACACACACATATGAACACACACACACATAAACACACACATACCGTTCGATTTCGCGTAACGCATAAAAATATAGGTGTATACGTGCATGTATTCCAGTACGTTTGTATATGTGTTCCGCAGGCAAGGGAGCCTGCAGCTGTATGTATCGAAAGGAATGAGTCTGTTTGATACGTGTACGTAGTGACATATCCACGTATGTTATTTCTCTTGCGCAGTAAAATACACAGCAGAACTGCTGTCCCTTAGGACTCTGCCACCATATGTATGTCAGTGGAAAGACCGGCGTGCATGCAGGGAGCCGCGACTCCTAGGACAGCATTCTTGGTAGACGAACGATTGAGTCATGCAGGAGTACAGTGCGTTTTGCAGACAAGAATCCTCCACATAGCACTCCTACGTATCGCTTACAGATGCGCACACGCGCTTCGTCAAAGGTGCAGGAACCACCTACGGGTGAGTCCAAAGCGAAAGAATATTTGGCTGATACATTCGATGTGAGTCTGATCGGTGACGGCGGGCCTACGCATGTCGAAAACGGAAAGAAGCGTCGTTTGTGACACTTAAACAGGAGTCGTGCCAGTCAAGGCTTCCCTACCTTGAAAAGTGACTTCTGCGACAAATGTGGAGCTGGGGAGCGTGGAGTGGCATTTACTTCCTGTGCAGTAGGTACCACACACAATGATATTTATACACCGCTATCCACATACACACTTACCTCCATACACACATGCACACAGACACACATGCGGACATACACAGGTACGGCATGAAGCAAGCAAGCACGTACAGGTGCAAGTATTAATAAGATGAGACAAACACAGAAGTCGTACACACCTTCGCACATGCGCACAAGCGAAGGCACAAATACGTACATAGCTACGCATGTAGATGCTCGCCTGTACGTGCGTGCACAAAAAGCCGATACACACATATCTGTATCACAGTCCGAGCGTGCAGAAGGTCGACTGAGCTGTTTATTCATTCGAAATTGTGTGAATATTTGTCTTCATAATCACAGGAACGCGTCCAGCACGCGTCACCCCCTGCACGAATACAGTCCTCCCTCTTTAAGGTGGGCCAACGACAAGGTGCCGTCCCCTGTAGAAGAAATGTAATCAAGTCGTATCTCCCACTTCGGAGACTGGACTAGTAAACTCCACCGGAAGTATACAAGTACCGATGCATGAGTACAGGTATAACTACCTACACACATACATATGAGTACGTGTATACACGCATTCGACCCTTCCATCTGTGATTTTTATAAATGGGTTAAGACTAAGGAGGTGGAAGTCAAAGCAGTCTTCTTGCTTACTCTTAGGAGCTGGGTAGCAATTTTTACCTGACTCTTGATCAGTTTCAGTCAGTACCATTATTTTGCCTTCTCTGGTAAGGTGACAGCTAAAGTCGTCTCAACATAGTGTAACGGCGATCTCGTCATCAGTAATCCCAAGGCAGGAGCACGGTCTAGCCGCAAGTACCTGCTGAGAAGTTCAACGACTTCTTCCGCAGATTCGACGATTCTTTCGCTGTTGCGTGAGCATATATTCACTACTGGTTCACTGTCACCTGGAGCTACGCACGCAGACGCGAATAATCTTGCGTAATACATAATTAATTCACCTTCGGCTGCTTACCACTTAATAGCTTTTCACCCAGAATACTATTACTCGTGTAGCTATACGTCGCTGGAGCGCCCCGCGGCCTTCCACAAGAATCCTTGTTCTCACTCATTGCTGCCTAGTGAGATACGCGTTGTGCTAATTCGTATTTCCGCCCTCTGCACTCTAGGAACACCTTGTCCATTCGTCGTATGTTTTATTCTACTTGATAACTCTCGTTTTTCCCGTTTGCCACACAGGGAGGACCTGCGGAGTGGCCACACTTGCGGCTTGACGGGATCATGGATTGCGTACTGTACCTCCAACTTCTCCTTTTTCTGAAAGAGGAGTCATAAAAACTCCATGCACTAAACTACATGAAGTACGCAATTGGGGGAGGTTGCCCTATTGTCGAATAATACAGCTTCCGCAACTCGAGTTTGCACCGAACCTCTCCCTCCACTCCTTTCCGCATATTAACGTAGACTGAAAGGTAATCCAGTTACAACATACGTATGTTTGAGGTTGTATGTGTAGGTACCAGAGATGCCAGAGGAGCTATGAAATTTCCCCTTTTTATCTTTTTTCATACGCAGTGCTTTCTTCTTCACCTGCTTCCCCTCTTTGTGAAATAGCGAGTGAAAAGCAGCTTTTTTACAATATCTGCTCACCCCAACCTGGCAAGTGGGTACCACATTGAAGCTGGCTGCCGAAGAAGGGCCCGGCTGGAGAACAACCAACTGCAGCGAATGGGAATCGAAACTTCACGCATCTGCAGTCGTCGCGAGAGCGGAAATCCGCGTGTTCATCAGATTGGTGCAAATAAGGCCCGCGCACATACACGGCGGTTTGTCCGAGTGGTTAAGGAGTTGGACTTGAAATCCAATGGGCTTTGCCCGCGCAGGTTCGAACCCTGCAGCCGTCGAGAACAGGTTGTCAGCTGCAGTTGGACGGAGGATGCAGATTTTGCACCTCTGCCAATTTTTCATTGTCATTACTACTCCCTTTATTATATCTTTGCTCCTCGACTAACTTCTGATTGTTCACTATTTCTTCACCGTGACAAAGGCTGAAGTACTTCCGTACTATCGAAGGTCACGATATTCTGTGGTGCCTGCGGCGCACTTGGCCCATATCTGCGGTTTTTGACGACACTTCTCACTCACAACAATGTCGAAAGTTATTGTCTCATTCATCCTTCACAAGTCGCTGGTAATTCTCACCAAAATTCCCGTGTTTACGTACTCTCTGTAGGGCACTACCTTTTTAAGCTGAAAGAACGCCTTCCGACCACGTGCGAATCAGGAGCTCTGCACGGAAGAAAGTACTTTCCCTGCTCACCTGTAACTTGTGCCGAAGCACATGTTTTCTCCACGTTTTGCTGACAGAAGCGATCCTCCGTAGAAAGCTGCTGCCGTGTCTTCTCGTCTCACGGGTCAATGTGGCGCGAGTGCAAGGGGATACCCGTGCACGCCGTTTTACATGGAAGTCAGCGCGCATATATATATATATATACATATATGTATATATATATATATCATACACACATATGTAAATGTGGGGTCGCAAAGGAGTCGACGGCCGCTTCACTGTCCACGGCTACTGCAGAGACGTAATACATATATGTGTGTATTATGTGCTCCAACACCACCAGTGTGTACAATTATGATCACGACGCAATGTTACCTTGTCATAATCGTGCGCTGTATCCCAACGACCGAAATGATGAGCAGCAACAGCAACACAGACAAGTACATCAAGCGACAGCTGAATCAGTTCCATCCCATGCGTGTCTTACGCTTGCGTATGTGTATACGTAAACGTATAGTGCCCTTGGCAGTTTCGTCCGTCAACATCTGTATACTTGAAGTACGGTTGCGGGGCCAGTAGCACACTTCACAACCAGAGCTTGTGTGAGCCAGTGGAGTGGGAACCCAGTGCCAACCACTTGCTTTACACTCAAGCATGCTAGTAAATGTCTGTCTCCTGTTTGAAAACTATGCACATCGTCTCACGTAGCACAGGCGTACAGCAAACGAGACAACCCACCGTGTATAGAGTGTACACGCGAGTGTATAAGAACAACAGGTACGATGACAGCTTCGAGGTTTGCACGGGAAGCAGCGCAGTTTAAGGGTTGCACATTGTGGTTTCTTGCATGAAAACGTGTATACATGTATCCTATATAGGAATGGATATGTGTGTACATGCGCAGGAATAGGTATACATCGTCACGCAACCGAATGTGTGCGCGCAAATGAAGGGTCGCTTTTTGCTTCGATAGTTACGTCTTTTCTGTATCCGTCGACCAGCCAGCTTTCAAAGCCTCCGAAAAGTAATTTCAGGTCACACACACGAATCAAGACGTACATACCAAATACGCACGTACATGTATACCTATGGATACACGGCATGCTTCTGTGCACTCCTGTCTCGCTGCACGCAGGTGCTGCGTGGACGCACATACACAGACGCTCACACGCAGGTGTGTATACGCGTCTAAGCGCGGACTTGTAATTTTTAACGTACATACCTGTTTGTAAACGTAACGTCCATGTACGTGGCAGTGGGAAGTTGCGGAACAGCGTCAGATTGTTCTAAGATTTCCTTCTTTTGCCTAGAGGCGGTACACAGAAACAGATGGAGCACCTGAATCACTTGTATTTTTTCTATACATGTACAAATGTACACGCACTAGACACTTGGAATGAAACTGTTAGGGACCAGTTTATATAAACGGCCTGCAGAAAGCTTGCATAGCGTGGGGTGTCCGCGTGCATTCAAAAAACAACGAATTTCAGCCTCGACTTTACAGAGACGCTAAATCTCTATTATGAAGAAAAATCTTTGACCTGCGTCACCTCAGGATGCAGGTTTATCGATGAACGTTGTGCAGTTTCGCTTTATTCGACGAAGCAACTGTATTCATGTGTTGGCAAGGTCAGCCGCCATTAACGGGAAAACAGCGAAGTTCTTCTCCACTGTTGTACGTAGAACTTAACAAATGAGAAAAAATAAAGTCACTTTTTCTTGTACGGAGTCTACATCACCGTGGGTCGCACTTGTCACTCTGCTGCTGCACGTAGACGCTGCCGACTTCGTCCTGTCTGCGTACATTGTAGCAGCTTCCTTGGGAGACGAAACTGCATTTAATTCAGAATTCTCAATGCTCTCCGGGCTGAAACTGTGCAAAGCACTGCTCACCAGATAAAGAATGCCCAGTGCCATTCAAACACATTAACTTCTCGGTAGAATTCAAACGAAAGGATCTTCAAGTCCAGACACGAAGTCGCGTCTTGATCGTATTTACAGAAGTAAATACGACTCATTTACCTGGTAGCAGTAGTGGTAGTTGTAGTTCAACAGAAAGAAAAAGGAGCTTCGTGATGGGAGGATGTTCCTCGGATGGCGAAAGGGAGGACACCGTATCCGACTAGGAAGCTCTGTTTCACCTGGAGTTTTCCGGCTCCGTACTGAGAGACAGAAGAAACGGTAGTAAGGAAAAGTTGCGAGATCTACATGTTTCTTGTAACGTTGAGCAGAAACGGTAGTATTTTCCGTTTGCGTTTTCTCGGAATCATGTAAAGATGTTGTGTCGACTGCGTATATGCAGACGGCTGCGCCTCTTGTTTGGAGGCTGCGACGCAAAACTCTTTATTGTTCAAAGAAGCAAAAATCCGCTAGTGAAGAAGGGGCCTGTATTTTGAAGAAGAGAAAGCAGGTGCTTTGTAAGCCGCACGCATGTTGACCTTTTCACTCCTTAAAAGTCTACGCGGCCTATGAAAAATGCTTCCTCATTCCCCTCCTCGTGCTCACCGCTGAAGAGAGTGCACTTCCTCTGCCGCTCTTCCTTTCCTCTTTCTTTTCACAATTGGAGACGAGAAGCTCATACAAAATACGTGGACTGGGCGGGTGTTAGAGACAAACACACAAATGCGCACCAGTGTACATATATGTATGTATGTATGTATGTATGTATGCGTGTGTGATAACCGTACCGGTCTCTGCTTAGCCGCAGCGTCACTTTGCCGTGTGATGTGCGAATAAAAGCGCCATCTCACACTGTCTTTTTTTCGACAGAGGTGACGATCCGTTGCTCATGTCGTACATTTATGTATATTTATATATGTTTGTGCATATCCATTTATGTATTTATTTATATATATATATATATTTGTGAATCGGTACAAGAAGTGGCCGAGCAGGTTCTGTAGACGTTTCCAACTGAATTGTAAAACTATTCTTCACACCCTTACGCGGTTGTACATACACGCCCCTCTATTTTGAGTATTCCTAAGCATGTTCATCTACGCATACACATGTGTGTCCCAATCTATGTCTTCATACGCATACAGATACGTATTTCTGTACGTATTCATGTATGTGTGTATGCATGTAAGCATACGTGTCTTCGAAGTGTAATTCGAGTTGACCCGGACTCCCAGTGATTCCTTTTGTAATGGCATGTCCTCCGTTTCCTTCTCTTCCTCCTCTCCCTTCTGATAGACGTGAATCGACACATACAGACATACACACAAGTATATACTGAAGTGCGCCTGCATCCTCCACGGGAGTGAATTAACACGCCTTCACTGTCTGCGCATATATTTACCTAGAAAAAGGCTTCAAAAAATACAATGATAAACGAGTTGACTCGTCCGCGCCATATATATATATATATATATACAGGGACAAGTGAACCGTGTAGAGTGCAGACTTGTATAACTGGAGTGCGTCGTACGGCGTTTTGTTTCGGGTGCCCGCGTCGTGGACTTCCCCGCTACTCTCTAGGTACTCTGTCTCTCTCTCTCTCTATATATATACATATAAATACGTATGTTTATCTGTATACGCATACACACACGCACGTACGTATATATTTGTGCATTTATATACGCATACGTGTACGCATAAAATATTCTCTATCCACTATATGCACACACGTATATACATGTTTGCCTATGAATGCCTACGTCTACGCATATATGCTATTTCTGCATAAACAGCTATGTGCGCACACGTATACGCACATGTGTGTGTTCTCTGTACTATATATATATATATATACACTTTCACGTAGATAGACATACACATACGCACATTTATATTCTCTTCCTACTCTAGTTACATACACTTATCTATATATATGCATACTTATACGCACACACATATCGTCCATAAACGCATGGTTACTCCTCGTGTGAGTTCCTACACACACACATACGCATGTATACATGTAATATATATATATATATATATATATAAGTTCGCATTAAATTGATGCGCGTCTAAACGTATATATATACACATTTGTCGTCTACACATATTTCAAAATCTTAACAAGTATACGGTTGCCACATATGTATATATATTTGTGTCGACACCTGCAGACGTGCGTAGCTCTTCGGCTATGCACAGATGCGTCTCGTACGTGGCTGTGAACACTCCGCCCTGCAACCCTCACTACAGCGCCAGAACTTTGGAACCCCCCTGGGAGGTCGCTCCTACCTCTTCCCACACACCTATGCATGCTTCCACACATGGATGAGTACTTCGCCCTCTTCCTGTATCTCTTTCTCTTTCATTCTTCGTCTTCCTCCCTCTCTCCTTTTCGCTTACAGACGCACACACCGATTACTTTTGCGACGTGAAGAAATGTAACAACACTTTAGCGTGCCCGTAAAACGACGCGCACACAAGTGCAGGCGAAAATGATCTTCGTCTACGTGTCTACCTGTCTGTACCTGCACTTTCTGGTCTACACGCGTCTCTGTCTCTATCTGTGAATCTCTGTTTGTCTGTACGTCACCCTGTCTCCGTGTTTCCCGTACTGACACTTGTCTACCTGTCTGTGTGTGCACCTCCTGGTCTACTTATATATATATATAAGCACGCATTAAATTGATGCGCGACTAAACGTAAACATACACACACATTTGTCGTCTACACATATTTCATAGCCTTAACAAATATACGGTTGGCACCGTATATTTGTGTCTCCGTTTCTCTCTGCCTATCTGTTTGTCTATAGATCACGCTGTCTCTCTCTGTCTGTCTCCCTTGTGTACACGAGTGCGCACGGGGTGATACGGCACAGAATCACTGTTGACGTGTGCACTTTCTTTTTATACGCGTGGCTGGGTATCGGTGAGTCTCCACGTGCGCATCGTCGTCACGCGAAGTTCAACAAGTTGGTTCGTTCGAAGAAGAGTACCACAGTGCCCGTCGTCGCGCGTCGCAGTAGCAAAAGTCGTCTTCGTTCGGCAGTTTAAAAGAAATTACGTGCGTCCGTCCAAACGTCCACGCATTCACGTACCAGTGCACACGACTGAACCTCATACAATTACGTGTTGCTGTTACATTTATACGTGTGCACGTTGACGTGTGTTTGTATCTTTTGTACGGTGGATGAATAGAAGTGTGTGCGTCGCCAGGGTATGCCACTATGCACACACGTAGACGAATGTTACTGGCGTCTGCTCAAGGGAGCTGGCGTATTCACGCACATCCGGACTGTACTTTTTCCTTATATATGTGCAATGTGTGGCGCACATATTTCTTCAACAGACGTGTTCGAGTTGCCACATACACGTATATGTATGTGACGCAGGTAATTCTTCCACGGAAGCGTTCCAGTTGCCACATACACATACGTATGTATGTGATGGATATAACTGTCTCTCCCTCTATATATGTGTGACTTACATAATTCTTCCACGGGGCGTATCGACTTGCCCCACACATAGATAGGTTTGAAATTTGAAGTGGCGATGACTTTTACTTTCATCATCGCCAACGAGGGACACCGCTTGTGGAAGACACATCCGTAGACCGACTTCGTAAGCGGGACAACTACAAATCCACTGGGAGCTTCGTTACGTATATATATACCATATACACACACATATCCACACACACACACATACAGACACATACATCAAAGAGATACACATATATAGACAGACCAAATTTCCAGCTACACACACATATACACATATATATATATACGTATAGACGTGTACACGTGTATGCGTTGCCTACATGTATATATACTATGTATACATATATATATATATATATAGAGAGAGAGAGAGATCCAAACAGGAATTATGGACAGGAAGACGTGCGGACTTTAACTTATTCGTGTGGACCCACGTGTGGAGAGAACTTTGCAGATAAACTGTAGAAATTCTTTTTACGCAAGTACCGGTAGACAAGTTGACCTAGACAGATAGATCCATACACAGACGCATATAGATATATACACTGACATGTATATAAAGAGCCATACACACACATATATCGCAAAACTGGCAGACATACATATACATATATATATATACGAGAGTTCGCTCAGACTACTCTCTGAAGACTTGGGCAGCTCTCTTTTCTTCGCGTGGAAGTTACGCGGCCAGAGAACGTGAAACTACCGGCCTCTGTCCCTCTCTCTGTTCCTCTGTCAATCGTGGCCCGGGTTTACGTACACTCCACATCTACAGGCCGAACTCAAGTACGGCGATACAGAGCGATACACATTCACACATATATACACATATCGATGTGAAAAAGGCGACGGCGCAGGGACTTCTCATGGCCCCCCTTTGCATCTCCGTCGATGACGCAGAGCAGCTCTCCGACGAGAATCTTCGTCAATTCCCACACGAATACATCGATATACCGGCACACACATCTATGCTCACTTCCTTTCCTTTTCTTCCTTTCTTTTATCCTTTCTTTCATCCTTTCTTTCTGTTTATTCCTCTCTTTGGGTCTCTGAAGTGCTTCCCGTTTCACACGTCCCATACGTATATTTGTATCCACACCAACGCCAAAAAGTGCGCACTACTGGTGCTGTCTCTGTCTCCATCTCCTCGCTACGTGTGGACACCTTCCCTTCGTCGGAAGTTCCTTTCTTATCATATATACACGCCTGCAGATATATCTATATCTATATATATATATCTGTATCTATATCTATCTGTCTGTCTCTCTCTCTATAGGGGGGCACGCAGACTTGTAGAGTCTACGTATGTGTATATAAGTGTGCCGCAGACAAATACACAGAGGTAGGAAGGCGGGCGTATATTTGCGAAGCGTTAGGGCTGTACACACACGTAGATCTACACGTAAAAGAGGAGTCGGAAGTTGCTGTTGTGAGACAGCAGCCCGAGCGACTGCTGAGGGAGGAACAGAAGTGCCTCGCTTCACAGAACGTGCAGCAAAAGTGCTCGCCGGCGCTCCCCACACACACGCGGCGGCCGCTCTGTCCATCTCCTCTCTTCAGCTCTTCTGCGAGCAGCAGAGAAGCAGCAGCAGGCTTCTTCTTCTTCACCAGCAAAGAAGAACAAATCTCGCTCTCGGTCTCTCGCAGCTCTCCCCTACGCATGTCTACATGGATCTGCACGCATGCAGTCCTCTCTTCTTCCATAAAAAAGTACAAATATATATATATATATATGTATATGGGTATGTGGACGCTCGTCTAGTCGCGCGCACAGAGTTATATAAATATACACGAATGTCTGCGTATACAGACAGACGTACTGGGTGCACCCCTACATCTGTCTGTCTTTCTCTGTGTAGTTGTACTCACCTACATAATATATATTTGCATGCCGGTGTGTGTGCGTCTTTATATACGTGTATATATGCATGGCCACGGTCAGTAACTCTGTCTGTTTTCCTCTCTGAATAGAAGACTACGAGTGTGCTGAACAATTGCTGTGTGTAGATCTACACGAAAGTCTTTGCGTAGCGATATACACGAAGATCTTTGTGTAGGGATATTAATACGAAGATCTTCGTGTATAAGTTGGGAGACGCAGAAAACTAAAACCCACACCTACAAAAATTGGCGGGAAAAGAGAGAAGAGACTCCACGTAGGCGGCCTGGACAGACAAAAGCATTTCTCTCATTTATATGTGCGTAGAGCAACTGCCCCACTAGAACAAAGGCGTCACTTCTGGTGTACGTACACCTCGCTCACCAGTACAGGCATCAATATACAGGTGTGTACAAATATACATACATACATACATACATATGTGTATATACATGTGTGTATATGTACGGGCGTGCACACAGACGCGTGCCCCCGTCTTCTGGTATGTGTATATACGCAAATGTATGGCCGGGGACCGCAGAAGGCTTTTCCGTCTTTCCGTATGTATCTGGTGGTGGAGTGGACCGGAAGTTCCTCATTTTCTCCCTGCTCTCTTTTTTCGTCCCCTGCAGCATTCACCGCCGCAACAAAAAGACGCAGCAGCAGCACAGCAGTCGAGCCGCAGCAGCAGCACAAGAGCGACACTGCAGCAGCAGCAGCAGCGCAGCGGTGGCAGCTGCAGCAAGAGCAGCACCACAGCAGCAGTACACCAGCAGCAGCAGCAGCGCAGCAGCAGCAGCACACAACGGACAGGACAGCAGCAGCAGCACGGCAGCAGCAGCTCACGAGTGGCGGTGGCAGGGTTGCAGCAGGAGCTGCAGTAACAGCAGCACAAGGACAACAGAAGCAGAAGCATCAGCAGCAGCAGAACCCCAGCAACAGCACCAGCAGGAGGCATGCAGCTCATACATATACAGACACGTACGTATACGTGGATTCACATCATTATACACATACATATACATATCTACACGCCGAAACACACATACGCGGAGAGGCGGACGCACAAATATATCTACACTAAAGACGTATCCAGACATACGCCGTGGATACTCTTACTTATCTATCTGTCACACACACGCGCAATTAATACACATATACATATATGTATACACAAATATATGTACATATATGTGTATGTGAAATACATACGAATACATACATATACTACTACATGTGTTCTGGTAGCCCAATGTATAACATTAGATCTCTACGGAGAGACACACAAGTACGTACCTTGCTCTTTATTACCTATGCTTCCACATCCATATATATCTCTACGTATCCATAGATAAACATATCTACATACACATGTGACCCTACGTATGAAGATATATACATACATGTATGCGTACGCGTACGTAAGTATATATCTACATAAACTTGCGAGTCCACGTCTATACCCACACACAAGTACATGTGAATTTACGTCTACGTATGTTCTGATATATGGGCAGATATGTTCCTGCTATATTCTTGCGTGAATGTATGGACGCGACAAGTGAGAGGGGCAGCACCCAGGCAAGAGATACGCAAAGCAAAGGCAGCGGGGCACCGCAGCAGACACGAAGGAGAGCTGCAGGTGCTGCTGCTGCTGAGGGAGACGGAAAGTCAGAAGAAGCGCAGACGAGGACAGAAACAGACCTCGACAACGAAGAGCGCAGGGGTCAGGAGCTTCACACACGCATACATCTACGCAGAAGAGGGCAGCGAAGAAGAGGAGAAGAACAGTCGAGAAAGGGAATCTCCGCCATACATACACACATGCATGCACATACACAGCGACACATACATATATATGTGTAAGACAGTAAAGACAAAATGGGAGACACGTCGCTTATAAGCCGCGGGTTCAGGCCGGCGGACAGATGTCGCGGGCTCGTGGGGAGGTCGGCGGGCATGCCGAAGAGACAGACGCAGGGGAACAGGCACGCAGGAGACGGCGGGAGGGGGGGGGGCCGAAGGGGGAAACGAAAGGAGACGCCGTTTAAGTCGAGGCGTGGGTTGGAAGGAAAAGAAGAAGAAGCGCGAAAAGAAGACGAATTCCTCAACGTTGACGTCTCGTGCTGCTGCCGTTGCTGCAGTGTCGAGACTGTAACGAGAAGGAGAAGGAGATGATGAATAGAGAGAAACTGAGAAAAGATTACCCGACGTTGATGTCTCGTGCTGCTGCTGTTGCTGCAGTGCCGACACAGTGAGAAGGACACGGAGAAGAATAGAGGGAAACTGAGAAGAATTACCCGACGTTGATGTCTCGTGCTGCCTCCATTTTCGCCGTGCTGGGCCCGTAGTCGCGGAATCCCGTCGTTGCATCTGCGGTCCCTGCATGCGCGCGCGCGCAGGTGGAGGAGGGAAGGGGGGGTCGTGTGAGTGCATGCACGGCAGCTCTCTTGCTGTCTCTCTGAATTCGTCTGCCGTCTCCTACTTTTCTCGCAGCAGCGTTCTCTTCTGCGTCTCTTCTAGTAGGGCGGGGTCTCCCTCAAGCGAGGAGAAATTCTCCGTATCACAGCAAGTCGTCTCCACGTCTCTCCACCCACACACACATCTACACAAACGTCCCCACCCTGACGACGGGAAGCAAATGTTCACAAACCTCTCTACAAATCTCCTACACAAAAAAACGAGACACAAAATCTGCCCAGAAAGTCAACCACACACATGCACATATACTATACATTGACACATATATATCTATACGCATACCTTCCTATGTATACAAACATATACATACATACACGTGTCTATACATCTATATATATATATATGGATACATGATATATACAGATACGTGTATATATACACATATACATATAATACAGACACACATACGTGTATACGTACACATGGATATGCATGCATACGGCATCCACGTACATACATACATATCTACATCTCTCTCTCTATATATACATATATATATGTAAGTACATGTTCGCATATATTAATAGATAGGAAGATACACACACACACACATATGGGTACATACATAGATATATAAATACATAGATACATACATACACAAATACACAGACACATACATCCATAGACAAATATATATACACATATATATATTAGATATAAATAGATAGATAGATATATACGCATACGCAGATACATAGATTGTGCTATACATATACATATATATATATGTGTACACACATACATATATATATATACACGCAAACATATATATACGTATACACACATACACATATATAGATAGACAGATAAATATATATATGTAGATAGGTAGAAAGATAGACAAATATATATACATAGATAGCCAGATTAATATACATAAATATATGTATACACACGTATGTGTATATACTTGTGTATTATCGAGAGAGAGGGTTTTTGAGGGCTGTTGGAGCCGCAGCACTTTTTGCATGTCTTGGAAAGCGAAGAGACGAACTTCTTCACATCTCCGTCGCTTTCCCTTCCTCCCTTTTCGTCCGTTTTTTTCATCTATTCGTCTCCCTTTCTCGCAAAGTGACTTCGATGGTAGATGTGTCTGCACAGGTCTTCGAATGAATCATCCGCCGGCAAAACATGCCCGTCTCTACATCTCTCTTGCTGTCCCTATATCAGCAAGCACTCATGAACATATATATATATATGTATATCATAATCCTGTGATATGTGTGGGCAGCTACAGTCATAATAACGTACATGCATACATATAGATATTTACAGGTATAAGCGACTGCAAGAGTAGAGAGATATACATGAATTTCTTGTGTATACGCAGCTGGAGATATCGTTGTACATGCACGTGTCTCTACGCATATATATGAGTACATTCAACCCACACATACATACACATATATACATACATATATAAGTAATACTCACATTCATCAATATACACATATACATACATATATATACATATATTTATATACAATGACACACCGTAGGAGACTGCTGAAGTGTCGTATATATATATACGTACATATGTGTGTGTATATATATACATGTATGTTTATACACCGATACACCGTTAGATACTTCTGACGTGTCGTATACATATATATATATATATATATACACGTATATACATGTGTACATATATATACATGCATGCACATATATATATATCTACTTACATGTACTTACGTTTTTGTGTGTATAGGTGTGTATACTTATATACTGCTGTATACGAACAGCAGCTGCGTACGTACGTAGCTTGACCTACGTGTATATTCTTTTCTTTGAAGGACTGCTTCGCCCAACCTGGATGTATGGGTAGACTTCGCAAAAGAAGAGCATTTGCTGTCACTTAGTGTGTGTAGGAGGGAGACTGACTTTCCTCGGGAAGAAAAGTAAAAAGAACTCATAAAATTACCTGGCAGCGTCGCACCCTGGGCCCCCCCACGACCGGCTTCCTTCCGTCGGCGCAGCATCTTCTTGAAGCCCGCCCTGCGGTCCATCCCCACGCACACAGACGAGCAGCAGCAGCAGCAGAGAGGACACCAGCAGCAGCAACTTGGTGAGGCAGCAGAAAAAGGCCGCCGCAGCCGCAGCCCAAGCAAAAAAATAACAAGAAGAAACGACAGCAGCAGCAGGAGCAGAAGTCGTCTCAAGTCAAACGCGGATGAAGGCGAGGGAAGAAGAAGAAGAAGAAACAGCAGCAGCAAACAAGCAGCAGCAGCAGCAAATTGGTCAGCAGGTGGTCAGCACAGCCCCAGACATCAGCACCCCACTTTCGACTGCCCACGAGACCGCAAGGCAACCAGCAGAGGACGAAGCAAGTGTTTCTTAACGTACAAAGAAATATATTTATAACTTATACACTCCAACGCATGCAACAGCAAAAGGGTCATTTACATATATATAATACACGAAGGCACACATATACCTATATATCTATATATTTACACAGACATTTACTGACACACACACACCCACACAGTGGACGCTGATGTATATATATATATATAGGAGTGTGTATATACACCAGGTGGTGCCCACATATATAACTATTGATACGGACTTCGAGTGTACGTACACCCGGCGCCGCACTTACACATACCCACGTATTGGCAACCATACAGAAACGTAGAGATATTGATAGATAGACATTTCTGACTCTTTGTAGTAGACGTGGAGACCTGCAACAAAAAAAAAAACGAAGTACCTTTCATGCTTGGGAAGCCATCGCTCGGGGTCGGGCGGCAGATGCGGCTGGGAGGGGTCGAATCCTTGAGGCCACCTCGTCTTCCTTTTCCGTCTTTTCTTGATCCCTGCGCTCCCTTCTTCTCCTCCTTTATGAGTTGTCCTCCCATTTCTTTCGCCGTCGGGGTCTCCTCCTTCTGCGTCTCGTCGCTCCTTGCGCTTCTTCGGGTTTCCCGAGCCTGCCTGTTGCTCTCCTGCTGCTGTTCCTGCTGCGGCAGAGCAGCTTCTGCTGTGTTGCTGCTGCCTGCTCCCTTTCCGGGGTCCGGCTGCTGCTGCTGCTTTGCCTCTGTTGCTGCGTTGCTGCAGCAGCAGCAGCCCACCGACTTCCTGACGCTCAATTTCTTCGCCGTCGAGCAGATGCAGCTGCTGCGGAAGTTTCTGCTTCAGCTCTGCCAGCAGCTGCTTGCCCAGCAGTGCGTAGCAGCTGCTGCTGCTGCTTCGCTGCACACATCCCCTCTCCTCCTCCTCCTTTTTACTGCTGCTGCTTCTGCCCCACCTGCTGCTGCTGCTCTTCTGCCGTTCCTCCTCCTCCTCTGTGTCTCCTGGAAAAGTCTGCCCGCTGCTGCTGCTTCCTCTTCTTCGCGCGGCTGCTGCTGCTTGCGCCACGAGCGACGTCCCCGCCTGCAGCTGCGCGGCAGCAGCAGCAGCTTCCGCAGCAGACAAACGCGACGCACTGTCCACAGCGCCCGCAGCTGCCTGCCAGTAATAACACAAAAGAGCCGCCGAAGCACTGCCTCCTCCACCTGCTGCTGCAAGCGTGTTCCGACTCCGACTGCTGCTGCTGCTGCTCCGTGAGGCCGCCCCCACCGCCTTTGCTGCACCGGCAAGCGACTCCACCACCTTCATGTAGCAGAAGAAAGAGGCGCTCCAGCAGCAAAGCGAAGCATACGCAGCAGCAGCAGACAGCAGCAGCGACGCTTCTGCAGCTCCACTTCCTCCTCCTCCTCCTTCACCTGCAGCAGCAGCAGCACTGCGACTCTCCTGCAAGTTCCACACCCCCACACATGTGCGATCTCTCACTTCTGCCTACAAACGTTCGACAGAAAGCGAAGGACACACAGAGAAAGGAATGACACGAAACAAGTACTCGAGGGGACGCGAAGAGCGATCGAAGAGAAGGCGAGACAGAGGGAGAAGTGAGCAGCAGCAGAGACCGAAGAGACTGGCCGCGGAAAACTAGCCAGAGGGACGGAGAGTACATGGAGAGTTCCACTCACACATAAACCGGTCCACGTTAAAAATATGTCAAAAAGCTTGGAAGACAAAGGGCCCAAACATACATCTCTTAACTAATTCACCTGGTTATCTACAGACAAACATACACAGAGGCCCATATACATACACATATCTACGTAGGGGTATATATATATATATGTATACATATTTGTATATATGTGTATATATGTATATACACACACACACATACATGCAGATACGAGAGACATCTACATGAGTGGACTGGTTCTATGGATATACAAAATATATATTATATATGTGAAACACACACGTATGGAAGACGTCAAATAAATTAAACCTGTGGAACATATATACATATATATATATATGCTGCCCATTTATTCACTATGTGCCTGCATACGCGTACGTACGTGGATCTTTATATACTTATTTATCTAGCTCTTTCTCTCTATAAATATATATATTGTTGGTGTTGGTGCTGCCCGTGGTGGTGCTGCTGCTCCAGAGAACTTTGCAGCCGCTACTGCTGCTGCTCATCTCGCAAAGGGCTCCTGCACGGCTGCTGCGCCTGTTCCTCGCTGCTGCTGCCTGCTGCGTATCCTGCCGCTGCTGCCGCACACGCTGCAGTGGTTCCCGCTACTGCTCTTGCTGTTGCTGCTGTCGCTGTTGCTGCTGTCGCTGTTGCTGCTATCGCTGTTGCTGCTATCGCTGTTGCTGTTGTTGCTGCTGTTGCTGCTTACTGCTGCATTGCTGGTGGTGCTGGTGGAGCGCTCGTAGAGAGAAAGTTGAAGGTGGAGAGTTTGTAACATGCCTTCATCGTCCCCGGCTTTCTGCTGAAGGAGAAGAAGTTCCTGCAGCAGCTGCAGCTGCTGCTTCAGTAGTTGCTGCTGCTGCTCGGGCTGTCGCTGCTCTCCTTGCTGCTGCTCCTGCTGTTTAAAACACCGCTGCAGCACCTGCTGCGCCTGCCGCAGCTGCTGTACGGCCCCCGCTGAATTATTCTGCAGCAGACGAAGCAGCGCGATAGCGAGCAGCAGGCGAAAGAGCAGTGGGGAAACTTGCTGCTGCTGCGGCTCTCCGCTGCTGCTGCCGCTTCCCCCAGCAGTAGCCGCCGCCACCTGCAGCAGCTGCTCTTCGATCTTGCGCAGACGCCCGCTTGGCAGCTGCAACAGCAGCAGCAACAACAGCAGCAACACACCAAGACGCAACGTGCGCAACCCCCCCTGCTGTAGCGAAGCAGAAGTGTATTACACGGCAGTAGCAAGAGTAAGTCTCGACGATAGCGGAAGCAGCAGCAGCAAGGTGCAGCGCATAAAGAGAAGAACAAGCAGCAGCGGCAACGCGCAGCACAGAAAGAAAAAGAAACAGCGGCATGCGACAAGATACGCAGCAGCACAGACAGCAGCTACGAGGGCCACCAGCGGTAGCAGCAGCAGCAAAGGCAAGGGCAGCAGCAGGTAATATAAGTTTCTGCAGCAGCAGCAGCCGAATAATACGCACCACAGCCAGTTGCATGCAGCAGCGGCACTACCGCAGTGCAGAAGAGCAGCACTTTTGTGCCCACGGCCAGCGGTACGAATCACAGCAACAGTGGAAAAGACATCACCAGCAGCAGCACCACATACGGCAGCAGCAGCAGCAGCAATACCACACACGGCAGCAACATCAGGACGAGACGTAGCAGCAGCAGCAGCAGCAAAGCGCACAGCAGGAACGTCGCATTTGCACGCTCTCGACCGGCAGCAGCTCCACAAGTATAGCAGCAGCCGTGCAGTATCAGACAGCGGCGTCACAAGATAGAAGAGAAGCAGCAGCAAGGTTCCATTTAATAGCAGCACCGCGTCTACGTGTACTTAGCAGCAGCAGTAGCGTCGCCAGGGCAACAGAAATAGCCGCGCCGGCTTGCGGAGCAGCAGCAGGATCCTCGGCGCACAGCGAAAGCAGCAGCAGCTGCGTCTTCTGCTCAGGGCGGCAGAAGAGCAGCAGCACCGCAGTTCTGCGCATGCAGGACGGGTTCTACATATAAATGTGTCTCTCAAAGCAGCAACGGCAGTGAGCCGACGCTACCAGCTTCTGCTGCGTCTGCTCCTCTCCTTCCTCCTGCAGCTAGGCTTCTCCTTCTTGCTGCTGTTGTTGCTTCTGTCGAAATCCATCGTTGTTGCTGCTATTCCTGCTGCCTCCTGCTGCTGCCGCTTCTCATCCCCCCTTTCTTTTTGCACCACTGCTGCTGCTGTTAGAACTGCTACTGCTGCTGCTGGTCCGTTTGCTGCTGGGTGTTGCCACTGTTGCCGCTGTTGCCGAAACTGCTATTGCTGCTCCTTGCCCGCTTGCTGCTGCTGTTACAACTGCTGCTGCTGCTACTGCGCTAGACGCTGTTCACAACTTGCGCTCGCTCTTGCTGTTGACGCGATGTTGTATCGCTGTGTTTGCGCTGCTGCTGTAGGACGGTACACCCGAGACCGTTGCGGCCTCCTCTGCTGCGCTCTCGCCTCTCCGGCTGCCAGTCCTGCTGCCGCTGCTGCTCCGCTTCGGCTCGTGCTGCGAGTCCTGCCACTGCGCTGCTGCCCCGTCCCCCCTCGGGCTGCTACTCCTGCCACTTCTGCTGCTGCTCCTGTTCCCACCGCTCAAATCCTGTGCTCCTGTTGCTGCTGCTGCTCCTTCTGCTGCTGCTGTTCCTGCTGCTTCTTTCTTTCCTCCTGCCCGCGCTACTGTGCCGCTGCTCCTGCTGTCACTCCAGCTGCTCTTGCTGCTGCTGCTCTTTCTGTTGCTGGTGCGCCAAGATTATTTGGGAAAACCCACTTGCAGAGAAGCTCGGAGCAGCGTCAGTTTAATGTGCTGCTGCCCAAATTTTGATGTAGACGAAGATATCAGTCTCCCTGCCTCGTCCACCTAAACGCACGCAGTACAGAAATCAATCGCGTACATAGCACCAGCAGCACACACACACACACACACACACACACACACAGAGCAGCAGCAGCATCCACAGCACGGGCAGCAGCAGCTCCAGCTGCGGCTGAAGGAAATTCAAGCTCTCACATCCACACATCCCAAGAGCAGCAGCGCCACGCTTTATACCGCAGCAGCAGCAGCGCGAGTTATCCGGAACAGAAGTCGGAGGGGAAGCCGGTGGCGCTCTCGCATGTGGAAATTCAGCAGCAGCAGGTCCAACAGCAGCAGCCCAACAGCAGCAGACCCAAAAGCAGCAAACCAGCAGCAGCAGACCCACCGGATTCCGCAGCAGCGGAGTCAGCAGCAGCAGATGCACCAGCAGCACCAGATTCAGCAGCAGCAGCAGATTCAGCGGCAGCAGATTCAGCCCCAGCAGACGCACTTGCGCGCGCGACAGAAACGAATAAGACCTCCAGGTGAGAGTAGCAGCTTCTCCTCACCCGTCGAGGAGATTCTTCCGTCCATCCATACATGCATGCACAGACACACGCACACAGGCTTCAGAGAGTCACCGTCCCACCTTCCCGAGGGAAGAGAAGAACAGCAAACTTCTTTGCACGAGAAAAGACGCTTTCATCTGTTTCTGCATGCATCCCCATCTACTTCCGCATGCACGGAAATATCCACACGTACAAGAATTTCCACAGAATGAATGCGTAGAGCAACAGCAAGAGGAAAAAGCGTCTATCCGTCGTCCACCGGCACAGCTGGTGGCCGCTGCAAATACGAGACAGAGAAATGCCCAGGAGTTCTTCACATGCGCCCTGCGAAAGACAGTTACAAATATTAACCTGCAAAATACCTACACCACACTCACATACATATATACCGAAAAGAAATGTGTATGAATGTAGCTAGATATATATATATATATATATACGGGAGGGCGTCTGCACATACATAGATATATCTAGGAGTGCGTATCCGTACATTTATATATATATATACAGGAGTGCGTATACGTATACATATATATATGTATATCTATGTGCGCATATATGTAATGTAGGAGTGTAGACATATATATATATATATAGGGAACGCGTACAACAGTGTCTGCCTACAGGTGTAGCTGTATATATACATATATATGTAGGAGTGCGGATGCATATACATACGGATGCACGTTATGTAGGAGTGTACACACACACATATATGTATGTGTATTTATATGGGGGAACATGTACAACAGTGTGTGGTACGTAGCTGTACATATATGTATACGCAGGAGTGCGGATGCATGCATATACAAATATGTATGGAGGGGGACATGTATAATACTGTGTGCGTGTAGACGTATATGTACGCGTGAATATGTATAGATGCAAGAAAAGTTTATAGAGAGATGAAGGAGGTCAGAGGAGAACTTGGAAGAAGCGGAAAAAAAAATTTCGTACTCTTCCTGCGTCGAGCAGAGATATGCACCGGTTGATCGCCAGCGCCAGAATCTGCGCATGCAGCAGCAGCACACACACACACACACACGCACTTCTTCTTCTCTTCTTTTTCGTTTCTCTTCCGACCTAACGAAAGTTCCACAACAGCCGCACACTGACCAATGCATGCATATATATATACATATGCGCATGCACACACTCATATATATGTATATACACGTATACATGGGTATGTACACACACGTCTCAATACAGAAAGATACAGAAGAGTCCACACACAAGTAGGTCTACATATATCTGCGCACAGAAACACACCCCCATGCATGCATACGGTACTATACTTTCCCATATATATATATATATATATCTACATACGTGGATATATTCTTGCCTGTCCTTCAGAGAAATATACGGGAAAATACATACATATATATGCGTGCGAGTACATATACACCATCCCTACGTATGTAAGTGTATATATATATACGAAACGTTTTTATCCACAGTAAACTCACTCGCCCTCCCTCCCTGTGTCTCTGTCTCTTTATATCGAATATATGTATGTAGTTATATACCTAATCTATATATATATATATATGTGAATGGATAATTTTGTAGATATACGGCCGAGGGGATGCAGACACTTTTCTGTCGGGCTGTGCGTCTATAAAGGCTCTCTTTGAATCTCTTCTTCTTGTTTCCCGCACAATATACTCTCGTTTTCTTTTCTTCTCTCTTTTCCCCTCTTTCTCTCTTTTAAATAAATACAGAGGTGCAGGACTCGGAATCCGCGAGATACTCTCACTACGCATCTCGACAAGAAAGTTCTTCACTTTCTCAACTGCTGATGCTGTTTCCTCCTCCTCTGATAGAAGACGCTGCTGCTTCTCGAGAAGAAGCACCCACACGAAGGTGGGGCTGCTCTTGAAGCTGCTATCCTTATTGCTGTTCCTGCTGCTGCTGCTGTTGCTGCCCGTGTTGCTGCTGCTGTTCCTGCTGCTGTTGCTGCTGCTGTTGCTGCCCATGTTGCTGCCGCTGTTGCTGCTGCTGCTGTTCCTGCTGCCGCGCTGCTCTTTTTCTCGCTGCTGCTGCTGCTGTTACCAACGCTGCAGCCGCTGTTCTTCTCGCTGCTGCTACTGCTGCTCTTATCCACCCTGCAGCCGCTCTTCTTCTTCTTGCTGCTGCTACTGGCGACCCTGCAGCTGCTGTTCTCGCTGCTGCTGCTGCTATTACCGACACTGCTGCTGCTTTCTTTCTTGTTGCTGCTGCTCGGTTGACGTTGCTGCTGCCGCTTCACGGTTGACGTTGGCGCTGCACTTGTTAAGGAGCACGTGCCTCTGTGGCTGCTGAGTCTTCCGCCGTCGCCCATTTGCGCCTCAGCTGCTCCTGCTGCTGCTTCTGCTGCAAGTGCCCCTCCTGCTGCAAGTGCTCCCGCTGCTGCAAGGGCTCCCCCTGTCGCAAGTGCTCCTCCTGCTGCTCTTCTTCTCTCGCGCTCGGTTTCTGCTGCTGCTGCTGCCTCCTCTCTTTTCCTGCAGAAGCAGGCGCAGCAGCAGTTCTCACCTGCGACTTCGAAAGCTTATGCTCCACGTCCTTGCCGTCGGTAGCAGTGTGGGTAATTCGCTGAACCGCATCCTCTAAACATTCCACTGTTGCTTCTTCTGCTGCTTCTCCTGCTTCCGCTGCTGCTCCTCCTCCTGCTGCTGAGGCTGGCAACGAGGTGTGTGGCTCCTTCTTCTTCTTCTTCTTCGCATTCTGCTGCTGCTGCAATCGCAGCAAATTACTCTGTGCGACTATCGCCACAGCAGCTTCGACTGCCTCTTCTCCTGCGCCTGCCTTCCCTCCTGCTGCTGCCACCGCTCCATCTCTTCCTGCTTCTCCTTCTGCTGCTGCTCCTCCGATACGGTGTTGCTGCGACGGCAGCTCCGTCTCGCGCAGGCGCTGCAGCACAGCCCCGTACAACTGCGCTGCTCTCTCGCTGTTGCCGCGAAGCTCTTCGAGAAAGCCCAGCTGTACGTACACCCCAGCGAGCTCCCCACGGACGCGCAAATGCTGCAGCACTTCCTCTTCACTCTCCTCTTCCTCCTCCTCGCCAATTCCTGCGCCACCTGCTGAGGCTCCACACTCCTCTAGGCACAGCGCTGCAGCCGCAGCAGCGCACACACGCAGCAGCAGCAGCAACTGAGGAGTGTCTCAAGAGCAGCACTAGCAGCAGAACGTTTCAACAGCAGCAGCAGCAGAAGAAAGTTTCGGCAGCAGCAGCAGCAGCAGAAAGTTCCAACAACAGCAGCGGCAGCAGCAGAAAGTTTCAACAGCAGCAGCGGAAGGTTTCAACAGCAGCCTCAGCGGACATGAACGAGAGAAGCACCTGCAGCGTTGTTCGTCAGCAGCAGTCGCAGCACAAGACTTTCTCCACAGCAGTAGCAGCAGCAGCAGCGGCGCGAGTGCTTGACTCATATAGTAGTGCCGCCTGAAAGAACTGCGCGGCTTTTTCCTGCAGCGGCAAATTAGTCATCCTCCTGCTATTACTGCTGCTATGAGTAAGGACGCACACCGACAGACAGAAGTGTGTGGTGTGCGTCTCTCGGCAGCCGCGCGCATGCATCACGACGCAACACCTTCCCCGAGACAGCAGCAGCAGCACGACAATACTGCACCAGTCTGTGCCGCTGCATCTACAGTCAGACGCACGTGGCTGCAGTAGAGACGCGCAACACCACACTACAGCAGAGAAGAGTTTTTCTGCAGAGAAATGTAAATCTCTACGTCTACAAACATATAACGACGCTAGCTGCACGTGAGCGTCAGCAACTCCGCCGAGCCATCCCAGCAGCAGCAAATATTCGCACAAGTCCACACGGAGACACAGAGCAGCAGCAGCAGTAACAGAGACGGACAACTTCCATACATATATATATATATATAGAGAGAGAGAGAGAGAAACTTCCGTACATTTACACGTATGCATATGTGTGTATATATGGACGTCAATGCATGAGAAGTATCCAGGCGCGACTCAGATATGCACAGGCTTATCCACACACAGATATACACAGACACTGAGAAGATTCTACACATGTCGTACACCATACAAACAGACGTGGTGCATGCACAGGTACGTCCCAAGATGTACATCTGTATATGTCTATGTACATCAATATATGTATGTATATGTAGAGAGCGAGAGACGTACACACGTATGGACGAGTGTCTACTTTTGTGCTACTTACATTTGGCAGTGAGAAGAAGCTCGTGGGCGTCACCTAGACGCCCCTCTTGAAGCGCAGCGCATGCAGCGTTGTACGGGAGTTCATATGCAGAGGTCAAACGTGCTGCGATTTTCTCCTGAATCCACGGAGGAATCTTCAGCGCGTTGCCGCTGCTTCTTCCTCCGTCTCTTCCGTTGCTGCTGGTGCTGCTCCTGTCAATGGCGGGACAGGAGGCTTTCCGCAGGGCGTCCCCGCACACCGCCGCCGACACGTAGTTCACCAGCAGCAGTTCCTGCATGCGCGCACGGCGACCCCCGCCCCACAGAAGCGCGGCAGCAAGACGAAGTGTACACATGCGCTCCAGCAGCAGCACGTGCCCCGCAAGTAGCAGTCTACTTCGACGACTACGACTATGTCGGGTTTTTTCACTTTCACTTTCGAACTTTTTCATACTCACAACAACGTGAGGACTGCAACAGGACTACTCCTCCTCTTCCTGTGACTCCCAGCAGCAGCGGCAGCAGCCAAAAATCCGCGTTCCTCCTCGCAACAGCAGCAGCCAAATTCCCAACAGAGGTGCAGCAGCAGCGGTAGCATACGCGCACGTTCGAAACAGCAGCCGAAGGACGAATGCTCACGCATCACGGCAGCTGCTTCGAAGCTCCACGTGGGCCGGTAGCAGCGGCAGCACGGCCTTCTCACTACACTCGCAGAGGCAGCAACGGGGAGACTTTACTCGGAGGAAGGGCACACGTTGAAGCCACGGCACCGGCAGCCCATCTCACATAAAGGAAGAGAAGCACAGCAGCGACAAGCGTCTACCAACAGCAACGAGTTGTCGAACGGGAAGCACTGGAAGCTTGTGCTCCTGCTCCTGCGAGCGCATCTGCACCGGTGCTCCATTATTCGTCTACGTAGAAATCACGTCAGCAGCCACAGCAGCAGGAGCAGCAGCCACAGCAGCAGTAGCAGCAGCCACAGCAGCAGGAGTAGCAGCAACACCAGCAGTAGTACCAGCAGTGGCAGCACTAGTACCACCAATGGCAGGAGAAGTAGCAGCAGCCATACCAGCAGTAGTAGCAGCAGCAATAGCAGCAGGATTAGCAGCAGCCAAAGCTGCAGTAGTAACAACAGCCATAGCAGCAGCCGTACAATGTGGCAGCGATAGCAGCGGCAGCAATAGCAGCGGCAGCAGTTGCAGCGGCAGCAATAGCAGCGGCAGCAGTTGCAGCAGCAGCAATAGCAGCAGCGGCCACAGTAAAAGCAGCAGCCATAGCCGCAGCCATAGCAGCAGCAGCCACACTAAAAGCAGCGGTAGTAGCAGCGGCAGCTATAGCAGCACTAGGTGCAGCAGCCGCAGCAGCTGCCATAGCAGTAGCACCAACAGAAGTAGCAGCCATAGCAGCAGCAGTAGTAGCAACACCTATAGAAGCACCAGGAGTGTACGGGTTTGCTGCTCTCTATGACTGCCTACATTTTCGGGGTCACTCTCCAGCAGCTGCTCGTAAATGTTTTTTGCCTCGTCGTAGTTACCCAGTCGATGCAGCTGCAGCAGCAGCACCACACACACAGCAGCAGCAGTCCGGCGGCAAAAGGACGAAGGATCAGGAACAGAAGCAGCACGAACAAGCAGCAACACTGTAACAGTCCGAGGGTGGCATCAGATGCAGCCGGTGCACAGCAGCAGCACTCCAACTGTGCCAAAGACAGCAGCGAAAAGTCATGCATACCTTTACGTATGTACACATATGTGCGTATGAGGCGGCACAGATATGCACATAAAGATATGGAAATATGTCTATGTATCTCTATGTATTTTCCTATCTCTTCACAGATATACACACATATATACACATACACGTGGATATGTATATACACATATATATACATATATATATATATATATATATGTAGACGTCGTAAACCGACGACGATACACATACACAAATATACACATACACGTGGATATGTATATACACATATATATATATATATATATATGTGAACGTCGTAAACCGACACTGCTACGAAGGCGCAGAAGAATTGCAGGCACAGCCATCAAAACTAACATATCCCCAGAACCAGCTACCGTTTAGCCAGAAATATATATATATATATATACATATATATATATATGCGTACCGGCACATACTTAGATACGTGGAGTAGCACAGAAGTAAGATACAGCTACTAGACATTGGCCACGGGCGTGCATAGGAATGTATTGATTACGGGTGCACAGAAATTTACATAATATCGCCCGGTGTCCACAAACTTCTGAGGTCCTTCTCTCCCTACACCGGGCAGCGGCAGCTGCAGCAAAAATACGAAGAGAAACGCAGCAGCTCAGTCCTGCTGCCCTACCACCTGAGCCTTGAGGTGCACAAAACGTTCGTCGCCGTTGTCGACTGCTGCTCCTCCTCCTCCTCGTTGCTGCTGCTGTTGCTGCTCGTGCGCCTGTAGCACTTGCAAAGCCTTCTGCGGCTGATTGAGACGATACAGGCAGTACGCTTCTTCAAAAGCGAAAGGCAGCGGCGCAGCGCCTCCGCTGCCGTTGTGCCTGCTGCTGCCTGACTTTTGTTGCTGCGACTCGACCGCTGTCGTTGCTGCAATGCTCTTCACGCTCTTCAGCAGATCCAACGCGACGCGGTATTGACCGAGCTGCAGCAGGCAGAACAGACGGCAGCTGCCGCTGCTCTCATCCAGAGGCACTGCAGCCGTACTCAGCAGCACAGGTAAGAGCACCACCAGCCGCAAATGAGAGATGGCAGATGCACAGGAACGTAGGAATTCATTTATATTTCTGTGCAGGTGTTTTCAAGCGTAGGTTGAGGCGCATCTAGACACATATATTCGCGTGTCTACACCACCGCGCTGGAGTTTCTGCAGGATGATTACCAGGTGTTTTTGTACCACACGAATGCCCTTTTTTACCGTGTGCAGTGCTTTCAGTCGCCCTGTTATCCATCGTCGCGCAGTTCTGCATGTTTTTCCACTTAGGAAGTGAGCCTTCGTGCTTGACTCACGTTTTTTACAGAGCTTCAGTGCTTCTTCGTAGTCTTCGTTATCGATGCACACTTTTACTTCGCGATAAATATTGCGAGCCTCGGCCGGTCGTAGGCCTTTACCGCTCGCTGATGCCTTCTTCTGCAACGCGTCGCTGTCTCCCCCCATGGTCGGCACGCAACAAGAGCGAGAACGCACTCGAAAGACGAGGGAGCTAAAGAGAGTGATAGGGGAGACCAACAGATCCGCGGGTGCGACAGAAAAGGCTCGAAAAGTGGGAAGTGAGGTGCGCTGGCAGGAGAGAGGTACATGGAGAGAGCATGGGGAAACAGGAGCAGTCGAGGCCAGGGAGTGTGTTGCGAACAAACACAAAGGTGACAGAAGACGATTACCGCGACGCAGCGAATTTGGCTACAGGCACACGAAAAATGTAGAAGACCAGACGAAAAAGGACAGCACAAGACGGACGCGAAGGATGAAGGAAAAAGCACCGGGAAAACGAGGAGGCCGCCGGTCGTCCGACGAAGAGACACCAGAAGCGGGAACTAGGGGACACCGGTGGCCGCGCCATAAACAGACGCTAAGCTCCTGGAACAGCGAAAGAGAAGAGGATGTTTGTAGAAAGTCACGGGACGGCGCCAGAATGCAACGCGGGACACTGCTCACAACAGAAAACGACGGCAGACATCGCGTCGCATGCGCTCTGCGTTGGGCGCATGCAGAGAGAGCGTCCAGTTTTCGGCAATATTCACACACACCGAGATGAAACAGGAATTTTAGACCTCTCAAGTCTAACGAGGAGGTGAACGGAAGGCTTAATCGAAATAACAGAGTCGCAGCAACACTCGAAACAAGTGAAGACTGCTGTGGCTGCACCGACACTACGTGTCTGACTGGCAGACAGCACTACTTCGACGAGGATAGCCTGCGAAATTGCTCTTTCAAGGAGAGAGTTGTTTATAGCACCTGCGTCGGACAAAAGTCGCACTAGAGGGGTGTATAGAAGTGAATTATAGCCAGTGATTCGAAATGCGCAGGGTGACGGGTTTCATCGAGAGGCATTTCAAATATTAACTTGTCAAGTCTGTAAGAGAGACTTTTCCAATGCTGGCAGCTCAGGCCATTCATAAAATGCCAGTTGTTGCTGATTCTAAGAGTACGCCTTTCTTTTTGCGAAGGTGTGCAAGTTCTAAAGAGAAGTTTGCCGATGAAGAAGCAGTGCTTACACGTCACGAAACGACCAAACCCCTTAAAACTCCCACCAAACATCTGAAAACTCTGCAGTAGAATAAGAAAAAGAAGTTTCCACCAACTGCTTTACAATTGATCTAAGAGAACAATTCTCACTGTAAACATTTGGAGGTATCCGAGGGACCAGTTCGAACGTTCAAGGTTATCTCTTCGAGGCCAATGTGCGGCCTGGGTGTCTCTTCGAACTGCAGTGTTCATACACTCTAAGAGAAAACGGAACACCTCTGAAGTGTCGCGCACGGAACCTGTGTGGTTGTCCTGATACGGGTGATTCTAAAAACGTCTTATTATGCGTAAGGTGGCCATTATAAACCTGGGATACGTACAGGAGAACCTGTGCGATTCAGGAAGCTGAGAGAGTAACACTTTTCACTGCCACCTGCAACGTCACAGGTTTTTCCCGTGCTCTTGGTGAGCTAGCTTTTCATATATATATCCGTATATATATATATATGTAAATATATAAAGTATACTGTCTATATATGTATATATATATATATATATATAGAGAGAGAGAGAGACTGGATCAGGGTACAAGTTAAAGATGAGAGCCTGGGGCAGCCGTCGTGGTGTGCGAGCTAGTGGAGAAACATTGTTTTAGCAACCTCGAACGTAAGAATGGGTCGCGTGTTCCGTTTTCTGATGAAGATGGAGTAAAGGAACATAGAGAGACTGCATCCGCTGCTACTGGTAAAATAACTAGACGTGTAAATGAAGCTGTCTATACGTGTGTTTCTCACGTTTCTCCTTAGAGTCACTCTGCTTCTGCTTCAGGTTGAGTTACTCGTGCACCGAACGTATTTACGAGATATATCCAACTACGGGGATAAAGACATCTGTATATGCGTATGTAAATATTAATATATATGAACATTCCATCTTATGTTCTGCGCTGATGTTCACCACTGTACACGAGAGAGAGTATTATTGAGGGACAGAGTCGGATCCACCTTGTGTGGACTCTGAAACCAGGTGGTACATTAGCTACCGCTGGTACCTTTTCTTAGCGTTCTCACGATGTTCACATGGTGTTTAGCTGCCGCCGGTACTTTTCCTTAGCGCGCTCACGATGTCCACATGGTGCGAACTCACGCATAATACACACGATATTACCTACAACGCACAACAGTTCGCGATTGCGCAGCGTAACGGAAAGTACTGGAAATGTATGCTTCTAACACATTTAAAGAGGAGCATGCAGTGGGACACTACTGAAGAACTACGGGAAGAACTGACACACGAAGAAGACAGAAGATATTACTTTCTGCATTCGTGCCTCCAGATTCAATCAACCCTGACTGCTTAAGCGAAAGAAGATATGGTACTCAACATGCGATCCGCCACTCGACGCTCGCGAGTCGGTGCATGTAAAACCCTTGGGACCTTGACGGGTTGCAGTTCTTGAAGCGGAAGAACCGAAGTGTGCTGGCTCGACAGGAGACTACTTGTAATGGACATTTACCTGTTAATACATATTTCCAATGCAGGGACGTAGCACGTTTCGATCCCCTTATGATCGATTCACTTCATATATTTGTATACAACGTCAACACAAAGTACAAGAAACGGACACTCGAAAAGCAGAATGATGCACAGCATACGGAACATCAGGGGAAGGTATGAACCCACAAAAAGAGACAGATGTTATCTTGCGTTTTAGCTAAAGATTTAAATCAGTTTGTTGTATAGGTTTAAAGATCACGACGGTACAATAACTCGTTTTTCCCAACGTGCCCCGCAGTACACGAGTCTGCACACTTTGTTTCTGCGCGGCTCGTTACTCCGCGCGAGAACGTGTGTGTATGGCTTGTTCTACTGGGCAGTACTTGTGGACGCAAGTATCGTTCAGTACTGTAAGGTATGCTTCCTCATCATAAGGCAGTATGCAGCTGGCTTCTCTTTTCCAATAGAAAGAAGACAATACATACTATTAAGCATCTAGTGAACGTCGGTGTTTATATAGTGACTGAGTAGATCGATAGGAAGGCAACAGGAAGCGCACGTGTTGATGGACGTGGGAAAGGTGCACCGGAAGTCACCACAGTGACTCTTCCTGTCGAGACTGAGTTTTCCCACTCACACAGGGTGTAACACTGGGATGGTCGTGTGCTTACGTTGTCGTCTCTCTCCGTATGGCATTACACAAGTGACTGTTGTCACTCGTGAAGGATACATAGGTGCAATGCAATCTGTAGTGTCTGTCTGTAGAAAGTCGCAGGTTGTGCTCCACGGTAAAGCACGTAGCCGTCTGCCGGTACGAAGAAGGAACGGGTACACAGACGTGTGATGGACCAACGTATGTTAGCATTTCGCTCGCCGTCTGAACAAGAGACTGCCATTCAAGCGGAAAATAAACTTTTTATGCGCACTGTGTATGCGTGCAGTCCTCATCAGGCGGCGAGATCACATGTACACGGAAGACGTTTAAGGCCGTCATTCACAGTTCCCTCCTACAACGCCTCCGTGGAGATACCACTGGAAAGCGCTGGCCAAATATTTACCAGGTGGTTTTTCGCCGTGGGTTTTCTCCACACGGAATCATCCAGGATAGGAACTACCGAGAAATAGCGTACCTCAGGCTTAGTTTATACCCTGTTCAACAAGCTCTCATTCTCCACGTGCGGAGACGGTTAAGTCGGAGAATTACTGAATTTACATAGCCTGCCTAGGGGCTGCCTAGGAGATTTCAGGCAGAACGGAATTCTGTGCGCCCCAGCAATTCCTGTGCGAAGACAAATCAGCAGTAACTTCCCCGAGTCTACCAATGTCTTACTTTCCGAGCTCGAACGTCTTTTTCCACTGCCCAGTCCCACGACGCTGTGTAAAGCCTGTCCACTGGCCGAGCAAGCCGACCCCGCAGGGCCAGAGAGGTACTGTCACATAGTTGAATTCACAATCATTTCGGAGTCTACATCTTTTTCGAGAGCGGTACTGCGCTAGGGGGCGACAGGTCAGTTACTTTTTCCTGTGTGCATGGGCCTTCGTAAAATATCACTGTCATATCAAAGTAAGTAGGTTCACACTCCCGTACACAGTAACGGCTGTCCAGACTGTCCTTTGAAAACGTGCACGCACCGAGTACATGCGCTGGCAGGAGGACGTGTGTTCTAAGTAGGTGAGTACGCCGCTGTTGATAAAACGGCAACTCACTGGAGGACGGGTGCGTCATTCGGCACACCGCAGACACCAGTGAGCCGCACTTTTGCATGTTTTGGCGTGCCGTCTGAAAGTGCTTCTACTCCCTGCAGATGCGCATTACACGAGTCCACTTGGGTGTGTTGGCGTGCCGGCTGACGACTCCTTTGTCCCATGAAAATGTCCGTTAGGCGAGTCAATTTACACATGTTGGTGTGAGGCGTGAAATTGCTTCTCTCCAGTTCAAACGTGTGTAACGCTGTCCAATTTACACTCCTTTTGTGTCAGCCGACAGCCTCTTGTAAGCGACACGTGAAGCTGATAAAGCTGATAGTGAAAGGTAGCGGGGGGTCTACCCGTCGGATAAAATAAGTGACCTCCGCCTCTTCGTCCTGAACTTTCGGAAAGCTGAACATGTATACAAACGTGTTTGAATACTCTGATGTTGGATTCTATGCAGAAGGCCTGCATTTGCAAGTCAAAGTCGTGAAGCGCGTACGAAACTGTGCATTGCCAATGAACGAAACCCTACGAGCCTGGAATACAAATCCTACTTCGCGAAGTTCCACTGTGTGTTTTTTCTAGGTTTTTCACTCAGGCTACAACGTGTCGACGCCAGTTTGACCGCGCAACTCTATCTATGTACGTAACTTTCTTGCTTGGCACCATGCCTGTCCAACTTTACAATCTAGCCAGGCATCTGGGACTGTTGAGTCGCTGAAGCGTCCACCACTCTTCCGTAGTGCTTCTCTCGCTTGAAACTCCTTCCAGTACAAAGTAACTACCCTAACATGAGGCTTTCAGCGCCGTGCGCGAATACGTGTGCGTACCTAGCGACAGCCGCAGCGCAGAACGCAGTGCCTGCAAAAATTTAACACTCCTCCTGTAGGGGACGGGAAAGACAGCATGTGCAGCTCGCCAGCAAATAGCGAAAATCCGCTACCCTCTACGTACCTGGTAGCAACAGTGCTTCCACGGAGGGCCGGTGCAGAACTGCGAACTGAACCGCCGCCACGTCTACCACGGATTGCTCGCTGACAATAATACCCTCTCAGTTCCGTACCACCTTCCCTGCAGTGGCGGGTGTCGCTGGCAGCGCAGCCGGGGGCAACCGTTGGTTTTGTCGTGTAGTCGATTCCTGAGGCGCTATCCAGCTAGCTAAGCGGTTCCGTCACCGCCACGTATCGGACCGGCAACCAAGCGAAAAAGAGTTGGTGTGCGGAGTTGAGTACGTGCTCCGCATAGAAGGAAAGTCCATGGCTTTATGCAACAAGGACGCGAGTTGCACGCAGTCTTTGTCTCCCTAACATGCTTCATTCTTGTGGAACTCACTGGAGAGGTAGTCTGTCTCTCTGGCCCGCAACTCAACGAGCGGGGGCGCGGCGGCGCCGCCGACAGCGGCCCCGTGTGCAAGGTAACCCGAAAGCTGTAGTGGTTAGGTTCTGTTGTCATTAAATCCGTGTGCTGACGCAGACGAACATTCTGGCGTTAGAATTCTGCAGTGTCGCATTCACCGAGACAGTCCTTTCTGTAAAGACGGACCAGAAATAGACTATTCGAAGGAAATAATGAAAGACTGACTACAGATGCTGTGCCAGCGGGAGCGAAGGTGTTAAACAAGGAAATCTGGTGGTGATGGAATGTACGATGCGCTGTATGCTATCCTACACATTACGTGTACTCCAACGTATCAGGGGTGCCCGCTACCGACCCCCAAGATACCCTTCGGGTGCTTCTCCTGTCAAGTGGAAGTGGCACGCGCCTGGTGATGCACGTGCGCGTAAGCACTTCGACCCGAACGAACCGGCCGTTTCTTCAATGTCTACGCATTCGTGTTCTGCGGCGTTCACACCGCGGGCCTGTTTGTAACCTCGCAGAGGTTGCTGCCCTTAGCCTGAGTTGAGTACAGCAGAGAACGAGAAGTTTTGATAAAGCGTTCTCTCATTCTGCAGTGCACGCTAACGTCTACTTGACACCTGTTCCTGTCATTTTCGCCAGTCCCCCAGAGCTTCGTGTATTCCGCTCAGGTGATCTTCTGCTCTTAACCAACTCACTTTGAGGTCCTCGCGCGCACGTGTTTCACCGTGTTGCTGTTGGCACCTCTCTTGTTCTATTCTTAGTCCATAAGCGTGTCGAAACATCCGCTCAGGCGTCCACAGATCTGCGCTGGGCAATAGCGTGGTATACTGCAGTCCATTTGCAAACAGATCAGTGCTTCCCCCTACGCGTTGCTTCAATCGCCGGCGGCATTCTCACGGTGATCCAGGGTTCGTCTTTCCGTTCCTTGCTGTGATATGTTACGTGTCTACTGTGAAGTCGAAGCTAGTGGCTCGGATCATCAACCGCGAGCATTCTGCCTTTCATGTGTTTAAATGGTCTGATGCCTTTACGGCACGGTAGCATCGGATGTTTTCGCGGCAGGCCTCTTCCATGTGTTACTGAAATTATCGTGCTCAACAGCCGTTCGTGTCTGTTTTCACCATCGCTACCCACCTACAAAGCGCATCGTAACCCACGGACAATCTCACCCTGTACATGTTGTATAACTCTTCGAAGTAGGCCGCGTCATTTCTTCTGCCTTGTTTTTTCACGCGTACGCTCCGTCCTCAAAATAATAGGGCGCGGCAACCGTTTCACCGCCGGAGACACTCATAAAATATGTTTGAAACTGGTGATCAGTTCCAGCCTCAAAGGGCAGTCGCCCTGAACTGCTTGTGTATACAACGGGCTCGTGGTGAGTCTCTTTCCATAAAAACGCAGAAGGCGGTTTCAGTGACCGAAGAGTTCGAGCTCTGCCACCACTTTGCTTGATGTTGTAACGTGCGTTCGGCAGTTCATACAAGGTCACTTCAGGCGCAGTTTTTCACATGACAGCAGTTCAGGTAGAGCGTACCTTCGTATAGTCTCAAACGCCCCACTTGAAGCGTACTGTTCAGAACAGCACCCAGATTCAAATTTGCAGCTCTGTCGTCTTCCCGAGTAGTGACTCCTTTTCGAGATCGGTGACGACAACTTTTCAGATTGTCCTCACCTTTGTGCTCTCCTTTCAATATTAGTCTCTTCCGTTCAACAGAACGATTCTGACGTTGCTCGTCCGTGCATGATCTGATTCATTTAATTCCTGTCTCGTAACCTATATGCAGGCACGCGGTGCCTCCCTGGTGAATAGCCTCCAGTACTACGGTGTCCCAACCTTCATGCGGTGGCGTCCGTCTATAATTTACTAGTCGTTTTCACTGATATATTTCCCCCCCTCGGGCCCTGCACTACACTCGCAGCTATGCTTTTGTGCATGTATGCAATGCGTATGGCTCCCGCATTCGTTTCCCGTCTTCCATACAAAAGTACACACCTGCAGTATTACCTGTACTTGCCTGTATTATCCGTCCATGATTTTGAAGCCAGCAGCTGACTTACGCCTTCCCACTTCGGGTGTAGGCGGGTGGTTGTCGCTATTATTGTACATGCGTCGACTGCTCGCACACCCAACGCCGTGGGTAAAACGAAAGAAGCTGTGCGCTGAGTACGAACTCACCGCACCATAACAAAGAAGGAAGACGCGCGAATCGTTCTATCTGCCATTCTGTACCTGGTGCGGCGCAGAAGTGTCACAAGTTGACAAGGAAAGTCGAGGACAAAAATGCAACATGTACAATACATACACATGTAACCCAACTTCTGTTTGAAAGGGGGTAGCGCATCTGCGGACGTGGAGGCACCTTTGAGCGAGCAGCATCACGCTGCTGCGTACAGTCTCTCCTATTTCACCTTTAGGCTCCTTTTCCTTTAACTGAGTTTGCATTTATTATCAGTCCTTCACCTTCACACGTGTATTTCTCTCGGCAACTTTAAGGAATCCTCTACGTCGTGTGCAAGAATAGAACGCGCAGTTCTGCATTGTTGCTTCCCCATTAGCACCTGTCCAGACACGTGTACCTCCGCTCACGCATATATACGTATTTAGTTGTAGGCATACGTAACACACAACAAGACCCTCGTGTCCACGTGACCTGCCATCAAGTGCTTGGACCCGTGCGTGCGGCGCTCACAGCGGCCAAGAAATTCTGA
This sequence comes from Sarcocystis neurona, assembly GCA_000727475.1. Lineage (NCBI taxonomy): Eukaryota > Apicomplexa > Conoidasida > Eucoccidiorida > Sarcocystidae > Sarcocystis > Sarcocystis neurona. The sequence goes on along the minus strand of KL647300.1, from coordinate 445,667 downwards.
TATTTTCCCCGTGTTTTCTTCGTTCTCAGTTCTCAAGGGCAGGCGCCAAAGGACTCTTTCTCGCAAAATTACACGAAGTGCCTTCGTAAAGTACAAGCAGACAGAAGACTGTTGACAAAAAAAAGCAGTGGAATTGTAAAGACAGCAGACAGGTCGGCAGCCGTCAAGATCACAAATCTGCGTCACGTGAATTTCGATTCTGTTCTACGTAGCAGAAACTGCGTCCGCATTCTCTTCTGAGTCACCCGTAGAAACTCTCACTCCACCGCGCTTTCCTCTGCGGTAAGGTTTTCAAGAAGAAATGTGCTTGCTTTGCAGTCCTTACGGATACGTTCCAATGGACAAGAATGCAGACGAGTGCTGACACGCTGGTATACCCGGGGAGATCCGCATAGATATTTGTGGATACATGCACACGCGTATATAGGAAGAGACCGTTGCGTGCGTGTATATCCGTACGTATACATATATATCTACATAAATAGGTATATACATTTAGAGATGTACACGCACACATCCATACTCGCTGTCGGACATGTGGATCTTCGTAATCTTCAGTTGAGTTGACCTTACAGCAGCTGGCTCTTGGCGGGACTTCTAGTGGTCTCTCAGCGTTTCAGAGTCAACGCGTGGATTACCATTCGTGAACTCGCAGACTCTAGTTTTCTATTTTCTTCCCTTGTTTCGTCGTTGTGGTACATAGTGATCGGCTTATAATGTACGTACGCTTCAAACTTTGGTGCCGTCGCTACAGGGCTGCTGCGAGTTTCTCTCACCTTGCCGCTGAAGAAGCTGGTTACCCCTGTTGCTGCTGCAAGTTACTGCTGCAACCCGCAGGCCCACCGCTGGTCCGTCGCAGACCTCCATTCTGTTGAAGTGCTGCAAACGATTTTTCCGAACACCAAAAAACGTCGTGTTTGCGTGTGCGCCTGCCGTGTGATCCGGTAGCCCCGGCAATGCTGTCTCATGTATATGGTTGCCTTTCCAGCAGTTGCTGTTCGTGCGTGTTGCTCCGTTCGGTCCCTCACATGCTCGTGTGTTTGTGTATTCTGTCACGCATTCTTTCCCTGTAAACTACTTCCCCTGGTGCTTCTTTGGCGTCTACGCAGTATCGTTTCTGCTCGTCTGCTATCCTCTCTCGTTCTTCGGCTCGTCCTTCGGCATCTTCGTATTCTTCGGGCGGGGCATCTTCTAAATTTGTGTGTGGAGCTACTCAGTTATCCGTTGGAGGCGCAGAATATAGCTGCGTGCAGCAGCCGAAGATTACTTGCCGCTTCACAGGAAGACTGCTCCGGAAGCAATTTACTGGTGCAGCTTGCTTGTTGGTTGAAAGTAACTTTGTAGTATAGCGGAGCCGCAGGTGCGCTCCCCTCACCACGTCTAGCTTCTTGAACCGGCTACTGCAGCCGCAGCAAGAGAATCTGCTGGTGCCACAAGAAAGCTGGTGTTAAGTTAAGCTGCTGCTGATGCCCTGTTGCAGCACCGTACGCTAGTGCTGCTGCTGCTGCCGCATTTCCAGCAAGGTTACCTGCTGCTGCTACGGTAGCAGAAGCCGATCCCTGCGCTAGAACAAGAGGCTGTGCGGCTGACATTGCCAAGGAAGCCGCTGCTGCACCAGCGCGACACCCTGCTGTTGCTGCAGGGAGGAAACTGGCGCTGCTTCTGCATTCGAAGAAGGGTTTCCTGTTGTTGAAACGGCGCAGGCGTCCGTCTCACCGTTCGAAAAAACGTCGCTTTCCCAGCTCTTTCAGCAAGCACCGCTGCAGCTGCAGCGGCGGAAGTTGTAACTGCTGCTGGTGCGCCTGCCGCAGTCATAGAAGAGGCTGCTGGAGTTTCTGGGTGGAGCGCTGCTCCCGCTGCTGTACCTAAATCTTCTGCAGCTGGCCTGCCACTGCAATGGCGTCACCTGCCGCTGCGGCTGCATCTGCGGTCATCGCAGGTGTGTCTGCTCGTCCTGGTGTCTGTACACCACGTGGGGGGCGTGCAGCTGCTGTTCCAGCCGCTGCTTTCAAACCACCTCCTCCGGTACCCAAATTGTCAGCAGATCCGTTGCCTCGGGCTGCTGCTCCGATAGCGTCCTCTCCGGCTGATACAACAAGTCCTATGACAGTTTCTGCTGCTGCTGCTGCTGCAGACGCTGCTGCTGCACCTCCAGCCTCCAGCGCTACTGCGCTTCCTGGTGCTGCTGGCGCTGCTACTTCTTCATGTGCAGCTTCTTCGGCTACGAGCCCACACCCCCCTGGCGCAGCTGTTTCGGCGTCTTCTTGTTTGAATCCTGTTACTGACGCTGGTGCTGCGTGCGCACTTTTTACAAGAGCTGACCTTTCTCCTCCTTCCTCTTCTTTTTTTTCTTCTATCGCAAGCATGCTCACCGGCGCTACCCACAGAATCTCTACGGAAGAAAGTTCTGCTCTTCTGAACGAGACGGTTGCTACCGCCACGCGGTGTCTGTTGCCTTCTGCTGCTGCAGCTGCCTCTAGTGCTGCTTCGTTTCTGTCACCTGCTGCCTCTGCATCTGCATGCGCTGCTGCCAGTACGTCTGCTAGTGCTGGTGCTGTCTCGCCTGATTCTGGTACCAGTCCTGCTGGCGCCGCACCGCGTGTTGCGAGAGCTTTTCCCGATGCTGCTGCTGCTGCTGGGGGCTGCCGTGCTACTGCTGCTGTAACTTCGAATGCTGCTGCTCTTGCTGTGCGTTGTACTGCTGCACCAGCTGCTGCTGCTGCAGCGGCATCTGCAGTGTTAGTGGCCGGTCAGGCAGCGTCTCAGCCTGGAGTACCGTCACAGAAGCGTCAGTTTTCTGCAAACGGGAACAACCGCGCAGGTGCACCAGCAGGACTACTACCAGCAGCAGCAGCAGCATCGTCAGCAGCTGCAGCCTTGTCAGCAGCAGCAGCCTTGTCAGCAGCAGCAGCGTCAGCGGCAGCAGTAACTAGTGCAACAGCAGCATCGGCAACAGCAGCAGCTCCCACACTAGAAGCAGCAAGAGGACCAGCACTGGCGGCAGGAACGTCTGTATCTACGGCAGCAACGGCACGAGCAGCAGAAGCTGCAGCGACACAGAGGACATCGGTGCCAGGAGGAGCTGTAGGAAGACGGTCAGAAGCAGCAGAAGCACTGGCAGCAAGAGCAACAACCCTAGGGAAGTCGGCTATGCCGATAAGAACAAGAGGCGAAGGACCAAGAAAATCAGGATTCTCAGCAACAGCGGCAGCAGCACTAACACCAGCACCAGCAGAGGTTGTGGGAGAGTGTTGCCGCCGGTTGGCCGGGGGGCTGTCTCTGAATATTTTGCCTCCTATGAATCCAGCGGTGCGCGCTTCCGCCTCTTCTTCCTGCTCTTCAAGACCTTCTCTTACCTCGTCTTCTTTCTTGCTTCCCCCGTTTTCCTGCACGTCTTCCGGTCGTCCCACTAGGCGCACGGCAGCTGCTGCTCGGTGGTCGCTTCTTTGCCAGTTGCTGCTGCGTGTTCTGTTGCTGCTGCTGCTGCCCGCCTCGCTTCCTTCCCCTCCCCCTCCTCCTTCCCATTCAAAAACGTCGCTTTTTCTCTTCCTTCTTTCTCTCGATATCTCTCCGTATAACTCTTTGAATTCTTGTTCTGCCCTGTCATCCCGTGATCCTCCTCCTTCTTCCTGCTGCTTCTCTGCCTCTCGATTCCCGTCCCTTTCTGCTGTCTCTCCTTCCCATGTTGCACCGTCATCTTCTCCGTCCTCCGAGCCAAGGACTCTATGTGCTGCAGCTGGGCATCTCCCGATCATAATCACCGCTCAGGCACTGCAGCAACAGAATTTAGCAGCTTTTCCCACGGCTTCCCCTGCTGCTGCCGTTGCTGCAAGTCCTTCTGCATCGTTTTCTGCTGCTACATCGCCGTCTGCGGGTGCGTCTGCCCCTGGCGGTGCGTTTCTTTCTGCCGGTGCTGCGTCTCCTCCTGCTGCTCCTGCCCTTCCTGCTGGTTCTTTTCACTTTCCTTCGCGTACGGCTTCATCGTTTCCGCCGTCTGCTGCTGTCGGTGAAACTGCTCCCCCTGCTGCTGCCGCTGCGCATCGTCCTTCCTTCCCCGCAGAACAGCTGAATCACGTTCGGCCCCTCCACCACACGCGAGCAGCAGGTGATGCTGCCACGCGTTCTGCTGCTGTCTATTTTGACTGGCTTCCACACTCAGAAGGAGACACGCCTCCCCCTTCGCCTGCTTCTCAAGCTCTTCCTCGTCCTCCGCGGCAGCTGCTGCTGCAGCAAGGGCAAAAGCAGCATCGGCAACAGCAGCGGCTGCAGGATTGGCAAGTCAAGCGAGACCTGCACCGTCAACAGCAGCGAGAGAGACAGTACGAGACTAAAATGCAACACCAGCGAGAGCAGCAACGAGAGCCCGAGCAGTGGCAAGAGCAGCGGGAACGACAAGAGCAGCAGCAGCAGCCGAGCGACGCACCTGGTTTAATTGAGTTCCCCTCTTACACTCACAGGATCAGACGTCGTATTTCTCTGCATTCGCCACAGGGTGGTGGTCCGGGTGGTGGTGGTCCGGGTGGTGGTGGTCCGGGTGGTGGTGGTCCGGGTGGTGGTGGCAGAGGTCGTTTCGCTGGTGCTTCTTCTGCAGTCGCACCGGTTGGTTCTGTTGCCGCTCCTGCTGCAGCGTCTGCTGCTGGGACAACTGCTGCTGCATTTCCTTCATTTGCAGCTCCTTCCGCTGCTCGAACTGCTGAGCAGTCTTCCACAGGACCTGTGTTAGGTGCTCCTTCTCTTTCCGCTTTTGTTGAAGACTTCTCTGGGGCTGCCGTAGAAGCCGCTTCAACCGCTGCTGCTGCTACTGCTGTCGCGTCTGTCTCCACTGCAGCTGCTGCTGGTTCTGTTCCTGCCGTGGGCCAAGACACACCTGCGGTACCTTCCTCCCCGTCGGCCGTCCCTGCTGCTTCTGCACAGGAGCCCGCCCGGACCGCGGCCTATTCTTCTTCTGTCTCTCCGTCTTCTGCTGCTGCTTCATCTGCTGCCCTTGGCTCCGTCGAGGCTTCTTCCTCGTCGTCACGACCACCTCCGGAGCCTGCGGAACTTGAGCCGCTGCTGCACATCACTGGCGACGAGGCAGCAGCGGCGCGCGCAGCAGCTCGGGCAGCAGCAGCAGCAGTTAGTGCCACCTCCTTCTCCTCCGCTGTGTCGCCAGCAGCAGCAACACGAAGCGGCCTCATACAGCTGCCGGAGAAGTCGCAGTGGCTCTGCCGCAGGGCGTTCGCCCACGAAGGCTGCGGTCCGTATTTGAACGTTCGCCTGAACGCTACAGAGGCGTATTGCGAGGAGAAGTACTGCTGCAGCAAATCTTCGAAGTACTGTACTCAGAAACCGCTGGCGTGCACGACAAAAGACCAGTACCACGAGAAATACAGCTTTGGTCGCTGCTCCAAGCAAGCGCAGTGCTTCAAGTGCGAGCCAAACGCAACGTGTCTCGAGCAGCCGGCCTCTTCGCCCATCGCTGCCCTGCTGCAGGTGCAGCACCTGGACGATGTGCAGCAGCAGCAGCGGCCAGAGGACCAGCAGCAAAGAGAGACTCTGCAACGTGGAGAGGGGAAGGAAGGAGGAGGAGGAGAAGTCGGAGGAGCAGGAGGAGGGGAAGGAGGAGGAGGGGAAGGAGGAGGAGGAGAAGGAGGAGGAGAAACAGCAGATGCAGGGGGAATTTACTGCAAGTGTAACGCTCCCTTTGTGGGGTCAGGGGCAGACTGTACGCTGGCACAGTGCAAGGACAATAATCCCTGTGGCCCGCACGGCGTGTGTGTTCCTGAGACATCTGCAGCAGCGATGACGGAGACGGCAGCCGTCGTCGCGGCGGGCAGCAATAGTAGCAGCAGCAGCGCAGACGCCTTCTCTGCCGCTGATGGTGGAGGAGGAGGGGGAGGAGCAGGTGAAGAAGCAGAAGAAGAAGGAAGAAGTGGAAGCCGCAGAGAAGCAGCAGCGCGAACAGAGACCCCCGGAGGAAAAACAGCGACTTCGGCCGCTGGCGCTGAGACAGCCATTCTTGAAGAGGAACACCGGAGCACGAGTGCCGAGCAGCAGTTTTCCCCAGCAGCAGGAGCGCAGCAGCAGCGCAGGCTGCTCGTTCCAGGGAGCCGGCTTTCGCTGCTGCTGAGCAGCAGCAGCAGCAGAAGTGAGGTTCGCGAGCGTGTCAGCGGCGACAGCGTGGAGGGGCGTAGCAGCAGCTCGGCGTCGAGAAGCAGCAGAAGCTTGAGCCGCCTGAGCAGCAGCAGGAGCGGAGGAGACTCAGAGACGCCCGAAGAGGAAAGCGAAATATCGAAGAGCGGGGGAGGGAGCAGCAGCAGCAGGACAGCGAGGGGCTCCGGGTACACGTGCCGCTGCGACCCCGGCTACAGTCTGGTAACGGGCAGCAGCGGCGGCAGCGCCTTTGCGTTCTGCACGGATATTTGTCAAGGAGAAGTCTGCGGGCCAGCAGCAGGCGTCCTCGCGTGTGTTGCCGGAACCGACGCATATCAGTGTGTCTGCAAGCCTGGCTGGCGGTTGACGCCGGTGCCGGGAGGCGGGGGAGGACAGGCGACCGGAGGAAAAGTTCCAGAGAAGTGCGTCAGGTTTGACGCGTGCAACGTGCTGCCCTGCGGCCCTGCAGAAGCCGTGCAGAACTGCACTGCCCAGGAGCTGTGGTACAGCTGCTCCTGCGCTGAGGGATACGCAGAGAGGTACACGCAGAGCCAGCCGATATGCGTGGAGGAGAAGGATTGCCAGGCTCCCTGGTGCAGCGCGCAGAAGCCGCAGGTGCCAAACCTGCCGTGGACTTCGACGACCACACGCAGCGTCAGCAACACCACGAGCACCAGCACCAGCACCAGCACCACCGGGACGGCAAAGCCTGGAGGAGAAGCGGACCGCGGGGGGGGGCCTGCCCTCGCAGGCGGCACGGTCGCTGCTATCACTGTTGCGGCCTTGGTCGGGGTACTGGTGCTGGTGGGTCTCTGGTGGTGCTACGTCCGCAGACGCAGAAGCCGCCGCAGAGGCGGAGACGGAGACGGAGCGGGGCCGCGCGCGGGCAGGGGAGAAGTCAGCAGCACTCGCAGGACGCTCAAGCCGGAGGAACAAGAAGGCTACGTGCCGCGCAGCAGAAAAACGATCTTTGACGAGGATGTGCCGGAGGCCATTCCCCCTTCAGAGGGCGCCCTACATATGCAGTGGGAGTGATGCCACGCAGCAGCGGCAGACCGGCAGCAGCAGCAGCTGGAGAACAAGACCACTCCGAGGAAGAGGTGGAAGAAGAAGAAAAGATGCAGAGATGCACCTGTGAAGAAAACGCAAGACAGCTGCGCCCACGCCAACAGCAGAGATGCTGCAGGAAAGCACAAAAGACGAAAGCGGCAGCAGCAACAGCAGCAATGCAGGTGGCAGCAGCAGCAGCAGCAATGCAGGTGGCAGCAGCAGCAGCAGCAACGCAGAAGAAACGAGGGCGGCAGCAGCAGGGTAGGGCAGACGAGGCCGTGAAAGGCGGTTTGCAACGAATCAGCGGACAACGGAGAACAGCAGAGAGAAGTACACCTACATGCGTAGAGACAGAGAGGCGTGCGTATTGCAAAATAGCTCGTGGAAGCGTGCTTCGACTACCAGCGGAGGTTGACGTTTGTATGTAATTAGGCCGGGTTGATATTTTTGCCGCACAAATTTAAAAACGCATGACGCAGCGTCAGCCGGGGCCGTGTGCAGTACGTACGTGACGACGTGGCCGTGCACCTATGACTGGCCATCCACGTACTCGTCTATGAAGACAGTTACATACATTTGTGTGGGTGGGTGGTGTTTTTCTCTTTTTCCACGCGAGTGTCTGCGTGTACGTGGGGATGTGTATGAAATACGCGTATGTTGTGCGTCTTTCTGTTTTTCCTTATTGCGTAAACGGAGACTCGAGTGGTAAACCATCGGGGAGAGCGTTCACACAAGAAAACTTCCGCAAGTTACATGTATGTATACACGTGAATACACCTATGTAGACGCGTACGTACGCGTGTGTTTGTGTGTGTGTACGCGTAGGTACGAACACGTGTGTGTGTAAAATTGTATGGCCAGCCACCTGTTCATATGACCGTGAACAGAATTTTACACAAAAAACCCTCATTACCAAATACAGTATATAGGTGTCGTTACTTGTATATGTATGTACAAGTTGAGGACACCTGTGACACAACTGTTCTTATTTCTTTATCTGTTTCTCTCGTATATTACATGTGTGTAGGTAGATCTGCTCGAAAACCGTTGTGTGCCGCACAATCTTGCACATCTACAAGTGAAGCTATGAAGACTTAAGTACATGTATACCATGTACAAACGCATCTACTTCGTCTACAAATACAATCGCGTAAAAACATATCCATACACATCTATGTAGGAATGTAGGTGGGTGTGACCATTTGCCTAGAAAGAGAGCCACATAAATCTGTACACGTATCTCTCAAGTGTATACGTATGTGTATACAGGGAAGGAAGCAGCCACAGATGTGTACCTATTTGTATACACACGTGTACCGATACGTGCCCCACGCAGATACTAGAGGACCACTCAGTACATACATGTGTGTATACATGTGTGTACAAAGATGTTGGTGTGTGCTTCGGGAAAACTGTTTACGTGTGCGTGTATAGGCTGGTGATGGACAGCTGTGTCTTGAAAATATGCCTTTTGCAGGAAAGACCGCCTTTCGAAAAACGGTCAACGTGCGTATTGTTTGGTGATGTACACCTGTTTTAGAAGCTACTACTTCGTCGAAAAGACCGCCAACGGTCGATAAAGAGTTGCAACAGAAGCCGCAGCAGCAGCAGAACTGGTGCTGTGAATGTGAAGCATCGCAAGTGTGTGCTTGCACCATAAAGTAACAAAGCTTCTGGACAGATGCACCCTGCCATGATAAAGAACATATGTCAAAATAATATCAACTCTCTCTCCATACATATATATATATATATGTGGAGAGGGAGAGTTGATGAAGCTTTATCTGCACCTGAATACACAAGTGTATAGATATACAAATGTTCTTTAATGAGCGCTTCACTTGTACCTATACGTGCGTATATATATATACACATCGACATATGTATACACGTATACACGTGTATGATCAGATTTTCTGTACGAGTAGTTGAAAACGTGTCGCAGCCATTTACTATCTGGTTTTCTGACGCAGCTGCTAGTGCAAGGAGGACTCCACCAGCACTCCATGCGTAGCAGATCGCGCAGCTCTGTAATTACGTGAAAACTGTCTAGGTTGGCGGTGCAGATGTATCTGTATGCACGTGCATATGTATCTGTGTATGTATTTATCGAGAGAGACAGAGGGGTACACATTTGTTATATGTGTGTGTAGCAATGTGTATACATACACAAAAATAGAAATATATACGTATATATTTCTATTTTTCCCTGTCGCTGTTTCTCTGTATATAGCACAGCTGTCTGTGTGACCGTACGGATGACTGAAAGGCTCTCATATCAAGTTGGTATGGTACGCACGAATCTGTATACACCTGTGTACAAATATACCAGTGTATATATTTATTGAGCGAGAGCAAGGGACAGGTAAGCATTTGTTATATATACGTGTAGGAGTCTATACGTGTGTATTCTTCTTTTTACGTCTGTCTTTCTCTGTGTGTAGTACTGTATGACCACACGGATGACTGAAAGGTTCTAGGACTGAGCTCCTCCGTGCTTCGCAACAAATAAACGCACATGTGCGTATGCACCTGAGCAGCAAGTGCCAAGATAGAACCGTACACATACGTGAAAGTCAAGTGTGTGTGAAAGTGTGACGCAGTGTATGCCGCACAAGCTGCTGTAGCAGAAGGCGTGAAAGCACTGGAGTTGCACATTTGCCAGAAGAGAGGGTGATGAAAGTGGCATTTCTCTCTTTGTAAGGCAAGATATGCCTCCTTTGGACGAGACCGGCGATCGAGACGAAGTGACAGCGATTGTTATTTGGTATCTCTCCGGCACGAGAAGCCGGTTTTTTTAATGTACGTTCTGTATGGTCCACATTTGCGCAATGCTATTTTACGTGGAAACGTAAAATACACCTGAATATATACACGCATATGCACGCTTGTATAAACAACAAACCTTTACGGTGGAAACTGTTTCAGTCGTAAGTGGAAGGCATTGCCGTACCGCTAAGCCGGAAGAAAACACCTCCTTATTGTCACATACGTGGTGGCGCAGGGGAGAATCACCCCTCATTTTTCAGAAGCAATACTTGTTGTGCAAGAGCACCGAAGTAGGAAACTTTATACGGAGCCATAAGATACTGCAACGTGCGGTATTATTCGAAAGAGGAGAGAATCTCTCCATCTGTGCAGTTGACCGAAAAATTATAACTTCACTTCTCCGTGAGACGCTGCAAAAGACACACACACGTAAGTCCACGTCTCTCACGAAATATCTAACAAAAGTGAGGAGAGCGCCGACTCTCCGTCAAACAACCGGAACGAACGGGGCAGCACCCTCATTCGCATGCACCCGTCTTTCTCCACGGTTCTTCACCAGCTGAAATATGACGCGTGCCTGGACGCAAACGCCCATACGCGTACGGCTGTGTTTCTCAGGTGATCCACATAAATACCTACATACGTGTGTATATACGTTTACTCACCTGTCCGCAGCAAAGCAAGGCATACACCTGCGTGTGTGTGTGTGTGTGTGTACACAAGAAGATTTTCTCGATGCAAAAGTAGAGGAGAAGAGAAGGGGTGGACACCAGTGGATACGTGTGCGTGTGGAAGAAGTCCTCGCGTACGTCTTTCTGCAGCGCACCGATGAGGCGCGGGGTCCCCTTCTTCACTTCTGACTAAATGACAGCAAATCGCCTTCTTCTTGCTGCAGGCGCGTTGTTGTCCCCAATTCGGCTAAATCTCAAGTGGAATTGTCGAAGCACGCACGTGTCACCACTTCTTGTGCTCCCAAGTGCCTCTTCTTCGTTGAAGAGGAGAAGTGTGAGGGAGTGCCCCTCCAGAGAGGACTGCGCTGCAGGAGACGGACTGGCAAAAACGACAGCTGCTGGGACAGGAGACCAAAGCGCTGTCATCTAGCAGAAGCGAGGAAGGTTCTGCGTCTTGTAGAAGACGACGTCCATACGCCTACCGTGGAAGTTCTGCACCTGGGAGAAGCGAAGCATGAAAAGAGAAGAGACACGCGAGACAAGAAGCGAATGCGTGAATACCCGAGAGACGGAGACGCGAAAAAACATCTGCATGCATCTCCAGAAGAAAGGTTCCCTCTGCTTGAAAGAAGACGCAGGCGGACGCTGTTCTCCTCGCGAAGACTGGCAGTGACACGTGACAGCTGTTGAAGTTGAGAGCTACGCGCACGTTCTCCTGCACTTCCGCGTCCTCTGCTGCTTTGCCTGAGACGAAAAAATAGAAAGTCCGTCCCCTGGTCCTTCGTCTTCTTCCTCTTCTTCTTCTTCATCGTCTTCGTCTTCTCTCAGGTAGCCAGCCGTCCACCACCTGCCAAGAAACCCGCCCGTTGCTTCTTCCTCCTCCTGCTGCTGCTGCTCTTGCTGTTGCACTTCTCGCATGTAGCACGAACCCACTACCTCGTTCATCAGTTCTGCCGCTCGCCACTGCAGCATCCCTCCTGCTGCTGCTTCTCCTGCTGCGGCTCTTCTTCTTTCTGAGCCTGCTGTTCCTGCTGCTGGGATCCTGCTGCTGCCCCGCCGTAGTGTCTCCCCTATGACGCCTCCTGCTGCTGTGGAAGCGCCTTCGTCGTCCTCCTCCTCCTCCTCGCTGCTGGCGTCGAAGAAGAAGTCGGCCACACTCTCTTCACCTTCTTCTGCTTCCTCTTCTTCTTCATTCTCTCGATCTGCTAGAGTCTTCGTCGCGACACTCCGGCTCCTTCCCCTCATACGTTCCCTCCCGCTGCAGCTGCTCTCCGCATGCACGGCCCTGCCCCCGGCGCCGACAAGAGCACTGCCGTTGTCACTGCTGCTGTCTGATCGGCTCGTGCTGCTGTCTGATCGACTGCTGCTGCTGGGCTGCACGTCGCTGTTGCTGCCTCCTGCGTGCTCTCCGCTGCTGCAGGGCGAAGCCATCTGCGTGCTGCTGCGCAGCACTTCCTTTTCAAGCAGCCGTCCTCCAGGCGCAGTAGCATCAGCAGCACTTGCCTGCTGGTCTGCTTCAGCAGCAGCAGCAGGAGCAGCTGCAGACGAAAAAGAAGAAAGAGCGTGAGAAGAGGGAGAAGCGGCACCGACGGAAGAACAGGAAGAAGCAGCCTCTCCTGCCGCACAGCCGACAGGAGCAGCAGCTCCAGCGGCACCTGCAAATGGCAGAACTCCCTCAGCAACAGCAGCAGGAGCGACAGTAGCACGTCCGGCAGCTGCAGGGAGAGCACGAGCAGTAGCATCAGCGGGATGGTGAAGACAATAAGAAAAACCAGCAGACGAACATGCACCCGCAGAAGGAAGGGAGGCACGAGCGAGGGAAAAGTCTTCTCGTCGGTCATTTTCTCTCCTGCGCTTGAGAGAAATCCCCGGCGCTGCCGCCGCTATTTCTGCTGCAGCAGCCTTTGATGTCACCGAACCTTCTGTTGCAGGATTCTCTGCGGCTGCGTTTGATCCTCCCGCTGCTTTTCCCGGCGCCGGTCCCGTCGCTGCCTTGTCTGAGTACGCTGTTTCGCCGGGGGGTCCTCCTGCTGCTGCTATTTCTAAATGTGCGGCGCGCGCTGAAAGACACGCAGCTGGAGAGGCAGCCGCATCAGCAGCACAGCCACAAGCACTATGCGAAGAAGCAGCACCAACAGGTCGAACAGCAGCAGCGCGACCGGAAACCGGAACAACACAGGCAGGAGATGCGTCGTCCGCAGCACGAAGGGAAGTGGCGGCGGGAGCAGCAGCGGAGGCCGCAGGAGACCCAACACGCGCAGCAGTGAAGGCGGAAGCAGCAGCACCAGGCCCCGCAGCCGCAGGCAGAGACACGTGGCATAGCGCCGCGCACGCAGAAGAAGTGAGGACTGAGGCAGCAACAGGAGCTCTGGCAGACGTAGCAGCGTGTACCCGTTTGGTGCGCTGCTGTTGCTTCTCTCGAGCTCTCCACGCGTTTATAAGGCTGACATCCAGCATCAGGCCAGAGACGGGGCAAACGAGGAAGCCTGCGTCGGCAGCAGAGGCCACCATTCGATCGCAGTACACACCGCAGCAGTGAGCAGCTCCTGAGTCGAGGCAGAAGTACAGCAGCTGCTGTTGCTGCAGCGGTGCACCCCACATCTCGCAGATGCTTCCGCTGCAGCGGTGGGGCCGCGGGTGCAGTTTCTTCACGCCCGCAGACACGCGCACCCCGTTTCTGCCGTTTTCTTCTCTTCCCCTTCCTGTAGTTCTCGTTCGATCACTTCCTCCTGCTCTCCCTTCGTTTTCTCCTGCGGAAGTTGCAGACCCTGCTACTGCGGCTGGAAATACTGCTGCTGCTTCTCCTGCTTCTGACCGTGCGGCGACTGCTGCTGCGCCTCCGGCCCCTGCTGGGGTCTTCGCGGTGGCTGCAGCTGCTTCGCCTGTGGAAAGCCGTTGCTGCTGCTTCTTTTCCTCCTTCTGCCGCTGCTGCAGTTCCACTTCCTCTCGCAGCAGGCGCTGTCTCTCTTCCTCCTGGTGCTGCCGAAGATGCTGTTGCTGCTTCCATATGCGTTTCCAACAGCTGATGGCTTCCTCGAGTGACGCTGGCGGTGCGGCGGCGAAACGAGCAACCCATTCCCTCGCAACGACTCTCCCGATCTTCTCTCCCGCTGCCGCTGCTGCCCCTGCGCCTGCTGCTGCCGCTGCTGCGCCAGCCCTTCCGCTTAGAGCTGCAAAAGCAGCAGCACCAGATGCGGTTGCAGTGCCAGCTGCAGCAGCAGAAGGTGAGCTTCTAGGTCCAGCAGCAAACGCAGCAGCAGGCGGCCAGGCAACAGCAGCAACAGGGGTAACAGCGGCATCACCAGCAGCAGGAGAATAACCAGCAGCAACACCGAAGGCAGGACGACGAGAAGCAGCTACATCAAAAGAAGCAGCAGTAGGAGAAGAAGGAGCAGCGTCAGTAGAAGGAGAAGGGGAGGCCACTGCTGCAGCAGCAGCAGCGTGAGAAACTGGTGTGGCGAAATGTATTTCGGCTGCTGCTCCTGCAGCAACAGCTGGAGCAGGGCAAGGAAGAAATGCAGCTGTTCCAGGCGCTGCAGCAAAACCTACGGCAGCATTCACCGGGCTACCTTCGCCCAGAGTTGACGCTGCCACACACGTCCCAGCTGCTGCTTCCGGCGTCCCATACAGTCGAGCTGCTTTCGCTGTTCCTGCTGTAGTCGAGACTCCTTCAGCTGCTGCTGTTGCCACTTCCCTATCCTCGCCCTCTGCGTCAGGTGCAGAAGCCGCTGCTTCTTCCTTCTGTGCTATCTCAGTCACCGGTGTGGCTTGTTGTACGTGACCCACTGCTGCCCCTTCACTTCCTGCTCGTCCCGCTGACTCTGCTGTTGCAGCTGAGGTAATAGGAACTCTCTCCGCTGCTGCACCTGCTGCTGCTGATTGCAACGGTGTCCCTGCAGTAGAGGAAGTTGCTGCTGCAGCACAGGAGCCCGCTGATTTTCTGTCTCGAGCTACTCCACCTGCTCCTCCTCCTTCTTCTTGCGGTGCTGCGGCTCTTGGGGTTGCAGAGGAAGCTGCTGTGCGCGACAGTCCTGAGAATCCTGTAGCCGCTGCTGCTGTGCGTACTACTGCTTCTGCTGCTGCTGCTGCTTTCCCTGCTGCTGCTGCTTTCCCTGCTGCTGCTGCTGTGCGGGAGTCTGCTGCTCCAACAGCGAGAGGCTGCTCCTCTTCGTTTCTGTCGAAAAGCAAATAGTCGTCAAGAGCGAAAACAGCGAAAGACCGCAACTGCGACTTCTCGCTATTGCTCCTGTCCCTGCTGTTGCAGGAAGGAGAAGGAGAATGCGCCTCCATACGTGTGGGGTGTCTGCTGTTCGTCCACAAGGAGGACCCTGCTGCTGCGGCAGGAGAGAACGAAGACGACAAACAAAACCACGGCTGCTGCTGTCGGTGTTTCTGGTGCTGCTGCTGCTGCTGCTGTCGCTGCTGCTGTTGCTGCGAAGTAACAGACCGCAGCGCCTGGAGCCGCAGCAGCCGCTGCACGTGGCAGTGCGCCAGCATCGCGTTAAGAGGCTTCGGCACTCGCCGAAATTTCTTCTGCTGCTGCTCTTTCTGCTGCTGCTGCTGTCGATGCTGCTGCTGAAGAATTCGATAGTACTGTTGCTGCCTCTGCATTCGCTGCTGCTGCTGCTCCTGCTGTTTTGCCAGCTTTAGAGCAGCCTCCATTTCTACAAAGCAAATTTCCTCGACCGCTGCCGCCGCTGCTGCCCCTGCTCCTGCGGTCGCTGACGCTGTAGCTTCTGCCGCCCAGCTACCTCCTGCTGCCACTGCTGTCGCTGCTTCCATCTCAGCTCCTTCTCGTGCACCTGGTGCTGCCGCAGCTCCTGTTGCTGCTGCTGCTGCTGAGTTGCTGTTGCTGCTGCTGTTGCTCGTGTGGAGCGAGGCTGCGTAGAACGAGGCCCACACATACGGCAGCAGCGAGAGACGCTGCAGCAGGCGGCACACGCAAGGGATAGAAACGCCCACTTCGAGAAAAGGAAGAAACTGCAATAAATAGGCCAAGACGTCTTCGGGAAGAGTTTCAACAAGTGAGACAGATGCAGAGAAAGGCGAAGACGAAGCACCTGGCGAGCAATCCGCAGCAGGAGACGAGTCGCACCCAGCCAACGCAGAAGAAAGAGATGCGGAAGTTGAACAAGAAGGTAAAGATGGAGAACAAGACGAAGTAGCAGCAGCACGAGTAGTAGGAGTAGCAGCATGTTCAACTGCAGCAGCAGGAACACCAGCAGCATTGACACTTGGTGAGAGAAGAGAACGGTCGGGTGTAGTGACACCGTGCGAATCAACGGCACCGGAGCCGCCAGCAGGTACGAAACGATGGGCTGGGACAGTTTGTGCAGCTGCTGGTGCTGTAGGCGTTTGACTCGAAGCGGCAGCAGCTGCAGCCACAGCATTTGCTGCAGCAGCTGCGTCTTCACCGGTACACGCCTCCATTTTCGACGACGTAGCAGCCGCAGCACCGCGTCGCATACAGCAGTGCCAGGAGCAACGGCCCTCTGCTGATTCATAGCAGCTGCAGTTTTCCTTGGGCAGCAGCAGTCCTCCACTTCACAGGGCAGCTGCAGCAGCAGTGTTTTTCTCAACAGCAGCACGCGTTTTGTCTCGAAGGCGGCAGCAGCACTCGTGGGCATGCATCAGAAGAAGCAGCACGACGCTACAGGGGAAAATGCAGCGGCCCCGGCGCGGCGACCTGACCTACCAACGACGCCACCGCAGCAGCACGACCGGCAGCCGCAGGTGCAGCAGCAGCTTCCTACAGCTCCCCTACGAGGTGCCAGGGGTTCTGCTGCTGCGGCGGCCCCGACGTCACACACACTTCTGCAGTAGCGCCTTCTCCCCCAGCGATACGCAGCAACAGTTTCTTCCTCCGGCCCACGCGGCTGCCCTTCCTCTTCTACCAGGCCAGCGGCGAGACAATGCCGCTTCAACAGAGTCAGCACCGCAGGAGCATCAAATGCGATGGCAGCAGGACAAGAGCCACCCCGTCGAGCACGTCCCGCAGCTGGAGACCAGCATCCGGGAGAGCAGCAGGAGAGCAGTAGCACGCGCAGCGGAGCTCAGCGAGCAGGACCGCAGACGGCAGAGAAGAAGCAACAGCAGCACGGTCGGCCCCGGCAGCAGAAGAGGCACGGAAGAAAGCAGGAGCTGTAACCTGCGCGCTCTCTAACGTAGTGCAAATAGACTTTGCACCGTCAAGCGCTTCCTGCTGCTGCTTCTTCATGCTGCTGTTGCTTCACGCTGCTGCTGCTTCATGCTGCTGCTGCTTCCTGCTGCTACTGCTTCATGCTGCTGGTGCTTCCTGTTCCTGGCTTGCCCTGTTGCTGTTTGCTGCCGCTTGTGGTTCAGCTTGCCGTCACGTCGTCCTTGTCCTACTTGTATCCCGCTTCTCTTTTCATGGTACTCCTTGCTGAACTTGCGCTGGTGGCTTTTTGGGCTTTGCACGTATCTAGGCTACACAGTCGCTGCAGTCGTCACTGCCCACCCTGTGAGTTCGCACGGATAATGCCGATTGTCACTACTTTCAAGCTCGCCTCTTCTTCACCTTCAGGGCAGACGAAAAGGAAATGCACAGGCATACAGGTGAATTTGGACTTATACGCGTACACGGGCATACAGATTGATAGACAGGTACGTAGACAGATAACTAGACATATGTGTAAGGGGAGACTTGGGTTAGTAAACCTGTTGTGTGAAGCAACCAACATACGCGCGCGTGTCCATTTACGCTGGCTTACACCTATCCTTCGAAAGGAAGGATCAGAAGACGAAGAAGGAAACATCTGCGGTGGGACGGAAGTTACGAGAGAAGCAGGTGGATACACGGCGGAGTGGAAATTGGGATGTGAGAGAAGTTCACAAGCAGAGAAGCCAACAGACTGACGACGGAGCGTATACACTGGGTGGCGAAGGCAACACAGGTGAAGAAACTGATCTCCGCACAGGGAAGCACGCGCAGAGACTATAACCAGAATCAGAAATGGAGGCGCAGCACAAGTTGTGAGCGAATGCGCGAGTCTACACGCATTAAATACGCATAAACCGGGACGAGTTGGTACACGGACGCCGGCATGTTGTACGCGCCGGTGCACACACGGAAATGCGCCCGTATGATTTACACGCGGACGTGCGCGACTGCATTCATAGATGAGTTCACATATAGTACAAGCCTAGAAATATCTATTTCCAAAGCAAGTGTACATCGCGGAAGTGCCTGGATTTCTTGTGAGGGCCAAAAGAAGAGGCTGGCCGCCGCCTTCTCTGCATGCGCGGTAGCCACGCGGTTAGTCGTCAGCGGTCGTTACTTCACAGCGTCGACACATTCAGAAGTAGTCGCGCCGGCTGCTCCTATTTGTAAGTACAGCATTTCGGCTACTAGACAGTGAAGGCGGGAGCCGAAAGAAGTTGCTGGTTTCCTTGTCAGGAGAGGAGAGTGCTGAACTAATGAAGAGGAAGGGTCAAACCTGGACGACACAAAACACGTGCGGCAGCTTCCTGCGACGAACCGCCGCCGCCACAGGGTCGCGCGGCGCTCCGCTACGACACTTCTCCGTACCCATAGCAAAGAGCGAAGCGCTATGAGAACTACGCACGTAGGAGGAAAGTGAAAGAAGATTGAACAGCTTTTTCAGCCGCGTACAACATAGCGTCAAGGGAAAAATTCCGTCGTCTGTACTATATTATTGTGGAGACACGTGTGGGCGTAGTGTACAAGGGTACGTCTCAGCACGCACACATCACAAGATGCCGCCATAAAATGATACACGTGGACACTTTACATACGCACACGTGGTAAAGAAAAGTGGAAAACTGAGTGCTCTCACAAAGCACTGATCGACGTGGATCCATTATGCACGCACACAGGGTAGGAAAAAACCGAGGAAACTAATTGGCACTATTGGACTCAACATTTAGGTCTACGCAGATGTAGAAGATGTATACCTCAGCACAAAAAAATGTGTACAGGACAGCCCCAGCTACGTGCGCATGTCGTTTATATACCCTCGTGACACCTCTGTACGTATGTACGCGCATATGTATAGATGTATGTATGTATGTATACATATACGTATATATATATATACACTGTTCCGTGCACGTGCCCGTGAGAAGGCCCACACACAGTCAGGCGCTGGTAGCATCTAAGACGTGATTGTAGCCTTACGCAGATGTGTACGACCCGCGATGTCACAACGAAGGCGCTCTAATATGTACACACTAATCGAGCTTGACGACAGAGCATCTTACGCCTACGAGCTGCACCTTGTTGTGCATTCCTGTGGAGTCCTGATAGAAATAATTCCCCAACCACGGGCTTTGGCACACCTGTCAACGAATTTTCCACCACGGTGTCTACTAGCTTTTGCCGTTTTGAAGACGCGATCTCACTCCTAACTGCCGGGGACGAACAACCGCACTTTCATGTATCTGCAGCCGACGGCTCATTAGCTGTTCGAGGTTCCACACCACGGTGTACCGAGCGACGCGTTTTAATTTGCCAGTCGCCAGCTTGATCCCATGCAGAAGCCTCTCTGTCCTTCAATATTCTGCGCTTTTCCATCGTTTGTTGGTAAATGTGGGAATCTCTCGCCTGCGGAAGAAGCGTCACGAAGGGGTAGGCGTGGTACACGCTTTCTGTTGAGGTGTACGTACACATCAACCTGATGGATAACAGGAGGTAGAAGGGCTTCTTTTATGATGAAGCTCGCATGAGTCGTCGTGCTCCTCGAATTTGGCCCTGTTCCCTGCCTTTCCTCGTATCTTAGAGAAAATGGAGCTGCGCTGGTGCAAGTTTCGTGAAGCCTGTTGAAGAAAGAGGATGTACATCTTTCTTCAGTTCTTCAACGAGCCAGAGAGCCACTCCGTTACGTCGAGCGCACTCCGTTAGGTGGAGGTCTGCCACAGCAAAGACTACGTGGAGTTTATTGTGGCCACAGTTGGTAACATATGTCTCATTCTGTACCTAGGATTCTCTTCACTGTCGTCACGGAAAAGACAGATCTAGTAATATCGTCGTTTCTCTTCGTGCACTTCTACTGACGCATACGGACACGCAGACACACCGAGAAGAGTTGTAACGTTTCCCCTATGTGTGTATCGATGCGTATCCGTGTAGATCAGCATCCTGGCCGGAGCGCTGTTCACTGTGACTCGAGATCTACTTAAAAGAGTACATGTATGCGTGTATGCATGTGCTTATAAATACAAAAATATATCTATTAGCCTACACTCTCGTAGCGTTAAGATACTACGTCGCTTTGCATCCGTCACAATCAGGTGTGGCGCTGGTTAGGCAGCCCTTCCTGTGCGGCAAGAGCTGCGGCATGCAGATACCCGCCAGCCAGCCATCAAACAAAACCACTTCCATTTCTGCGTCAGATTGAAAGCTTAATCCTTTCTGCAAATTCTCGTTCTAATTCCAAGACTTCCTCCCTGTTACTTCTTCGCCACCCTGTCCAAAAACTCTAGCCCTTCGGGGTCCTTCCCACTCCATGCGGGATTTTTCTTCTTTTCCCTTGTTCCTTTCCAGTACGGGAGAGTATTCGTCAGTCTCGGTTTCGATGTTTGACTCTTCCTTTTGATTTCTGTGGCTTTTGTTGTGGATGAATTAGAGGTGGCGATGGTGTGCAGGGTGAATGCACCGCGTGTGCGCAACCATGTGCATGAGTATGTAAACATCGCTACGCAGGTACGCACATATCCTCACGAAGACTTTCTTTGTGTAGAAGGCGTCCATGTTTGTTCGCCCAGTATACTGTAGAGACTTTTCCGTGCCTTCTTGTATGCAGCTACACCAAATGCGACACCGCGACTTATCCCTCTGTCCATTCATGTGAGTCGTTCCCGTTTGTTGTCCTTTCTTCGCCTCCGTCACATTGTTCTCCTTTTCCCTCGCAGCATGAAGGAAATCGCGTATTTTATGTTGCCGTTGGGGGCGGTGTCGGCAGCGCTTTTGTGCGTGCCGTGGCAGGGCCTCCAGCGGTCCTGCATTGGCATCTGTAACATGCGTGTATCACTGGGCAGGTACTTCTCTCTACGTCTCGCTACGGCATTTCTCCTGTATAATTTATTCCGATTTGTGTACGTGTGCATCAAGTTGATGGGCGGCACAAGCACTTTCTACGCTCGTCTCCTGTCTGTTTTCCCATTTCTTTCGTCCTTCCGCTTCTTTGCGCAGTTGCAGCAGTCCCCTGCCGCGGTTGCTGCTGGTTCCGCTGCCTCCGCTGCTGCGTTGCTGGCAGGCGGCGGACGTGATCAGCAGGCAGTGACAGCGCCTACCGCGGGGTACTTCCCTGTGCAAGCGGACCAGCAGAACCAGTTGCAGGCGCTGTACGATATCCGGCTGCAGGCACGCACGCTGCGATACCAGCGCGACTTCTGGATTACTCTTTTCGCTGCTTTTCTCTGGCTCTTTGTGTGCTGGGCTGCATTCCTTATCCGCTCGTACTGGAGGGCGCTTGAAAATGCTCACAAGTCCTACGAAAGTGTGTTGCAAGAGCGCCGCAGAGTCGAGTCCGTTGCTGCGGCAAAAGCAGCCACCAAAGCTGCTCGTATTGCTGCTGCTGCTTCGTCCTCGAATCAGAGGCAGCTGCCGCAGGCGCACGACAAGAAAGAAGCTGCACCAGCGGCAGCAGCAGCAGCAAGAGAAGTGCCTCCTGCGGAGGATGTGGAGGGCATTGAGGTAGCGGGAAAGAAAGGAAGCAAAGTGGAGGTAGAAATGGCCCGAATGGCTGCTGAGGAAATGAAAGAAGAAGAAGAAGAGGAAACATCGGCAGCAGCTGCAGAAGAAGTGGAAGACGAGGTGCCTGTGGCGGCGGTCACAACGAGGAGAAGAAAAGCTCCTGCAGACAGGAGCGGCGCAGCCATATGCAGAGATGAGATGCGGGGGCAGGCAATGGTTGACTGAAGCGCTACGAAGTGTTCTGATGCAAAAACAGAGGAGGGGAAAGTACAAGATTGGGGAGAGGAGTCCGCAACAATTTGTTCCACTTTCCGTCCGTGGAAGCGATACACGTCTGTACAACAGTACGCGTGTGACACATAGAGACCGAAGCGGCGGGCAGGTCGATACGGAAGAAAGTGGAAAAAGTAAATCCATGAAGAGGTCCGGACGGAGGAGGCATCGGTGTGCACGGCTGTGTGTGTGTGTGTCAGAGAACTGCAGGGTAGAGAAGGGAAAGCGACCAAGTCAAAGAAAAACTGGATAGAAGGAATTGAGAAGAGGACTGGCAAGCTGAAGATTATTATTATCACGCGGAGCAGGAAGAAGCATATCTGACAGAAGTTGCGGAACCACAGGAAAGACCTGCACTCTTTCATGTAGGACAGCGCAGAAGAGAGAAAGGCAGGATTTCGAATCAGAAGGGAGAACCCAGCAGAAAAGTGGTACTTCCTTCTGTCTGTATGGTCCCTGGACGTGCGGCGGAAAGCGTCCAGGACGACTTGGCGCGCGTAGAGAAGTCGAAGAAAGCGAAAGAGAGTGGATGCAACCCAGTGGAAAAGGCAGCAAAGGACGGAAACGGTTGAAGAGAAGGGGCAAAAAGTCGAAGAAGACTGCTGCAGACTCGTGCGAAAACAGGAGCACGACCAAAATGGAGAAGGAAGGGAAAAAGAACCGTCTCTCGCATATACAATGCATGTGTGCCTATATCTACATACATATATGTATATATCCTTGTATATATATAAAGGGTTTCAGTTGGTACGCGTGTGCCTATACACAAGCGTAGATGTAAAAAGGTGAACGTATGCGTATACATATAATCTGTCATTGTTTGTTTTCGCCTCTGTGTGCGAAGGTGTATGTGTGTGTGTGTGTGTACGAACATGCTGGAGTCAAAACAGCCTACACGTGTATGCACGGTAGTCTATTTTCACTAGTATGTATACACACAGGGACATACCCAAGGGCGACTAGCGGTGTATTTACGTGAGAAAGAGGAATTTACGATAATGACACTGACGTCGAAAAGTGAGAGCTTCACTCATTTTCCGCACAGCAGCGGAAGGTGATAACACGGTGCATAGGAAGGGGTAAAGCAGGAAGAAGAGGAGGACAAGGAGAAGTGATAAAGCACGTGCTGCCGTCGGCTAGAATGAGTAGTATGTTGTGAGGATAGTGATTTGAGCTGTACTCTAGTGACCTCGCAGTGGGCAGCGAAGAGCAGAGGTTTCGCTTGTTCTGCATCTCAGTGATTTTTTTAGAGAGGACAGAAGAAAGCACGACCTGGAAAGACTTGCGCCGAGAGTTGGGGTTTGGAATGCCGCTCTCTTCTTTCCATTCTTTGAATCGATGGATGCGTTGCTGACATTTTCACATCCGTCGCGCATGTGTTCTCCTAAGTGGAGAATTCGCAATAGGACACAGTATTTCTCCGTATTTTATTGCCCACGTACTGCCACTACCGTTCAGAGAAAACTCTGGAGTCGTGTTGATTTGAGTAATAAACTCGCCGGTAGTCGCAGGTGCACCTGTTCGGAGAGCTTTGCTCTCTTTTTCAGCGGAAGCAGAGAGGGACCCTCGCGGACGTACCCTTTCCACAACGCGATACAAAGTTGTCTTCCTTTTTCGATTCCTCATGTGCGTTTCTTCCTTCGGGGGACCTGAAGAACACCACAGGCGCCGAGCCAATCGCACGGCTAACACGAACTGCATCAGATATATATGTATACAGAGAGACACCAGAGAAAGGAGAGAGACGAGGAGGACGCGTGAGCGTGTCTATGCGCGTCAGACGGCTGCGCAACTTAAAGTGGCACTACACGCTCTACCGCTGCGACTCAGAAGTCGATGACAGGAAGGAGAACGTGTTGGGATTGTCTTTTTTTTACCTCTGCTGATATGTACACGTAGCGGCAGCGCAGTGGAGCTTGCAAAGTCTTCGTGCTTCACACAGCAATATACCGGGCAGCTGTTCAAGTGTCTGCACAGAACCACATAGAAGCAGAAAGGTATACGTACGTATATGTGTATGTATATATATATATGTATATATATATATAAGTGCGGCGTGGCTACACACTTCTGTGGGCACTTACGCTTTTCGCATGCATACACTCACATTTATTATAAGGATTCACGTATCCGTTTATCTTCTCTCTCCATCTCCGGCTCCTCGTACGCATTCTCTTTTCACTGTCATTGTTCCTCTTTCTCTCCCTACGTGTGCTTTTTCTCTGTGTATGCAGACGATGCCTTCGTCAGTGCTTCCGAGCTCTCCTTCTTTCTCTTCCTTTTCATATATGTGAATATATGTGTACGCATAACAAGGGCACACGCACTGGTGAGTTTCTCGCTACGTCCACATGTAAGCACGCACCCTGTCTACTTGTGTGCGTAGGTGTATTCGCCCCTTCTGCGAATCCACACATGTCTACATGTAAGCAGGCATGGACACACTGTATTAAAAATCATATGTATGTATATGAACTGGCGAAATACGTGTAAAGAAAGCACACGCAAAAATGGGCATTGTAGAAATTACGCCCATTTAAAATTCCTGTACGCAGAGTATCTCTGCATACACATACACGTGATATTCCCTCCTTATTTTCTCTTCCCATCTGTCTATAAATCTCTACGTATAAATAAATATTGATATGTGTGTAGGTGTATGTGTACCTGTATGTGTTTCTGTACACATATATAATGTGTGGATATACATATAGCTTATTTTATTTTTCCTTTTGTGTATAAATCCCCGCGTATAGATAGATACTGATGTTTGCACTTCTATGTAAACACGTATATGTTTCTGTACACATGTATTCAAATAGACTGTCGCTTCTGCGTGTGAATTCTCCATCCTTACGTATGTACAGGTTACGTGACTTTTTCGTGTGTACGTTTGCTGTCTTCCTCTATGCACACACATGTAGATATCTGATCGGTTTCCTCTCTTTACCTGGGAAGATGGAATGCCTTACACATTTAACCTGCTGCAGTCTCTTTCTCTTTTCATCTTCTGCTCAATAAATGTGTCACATGTGTACACGTACGCACTGGAGCTTGTTCGTGTGCTTGAGATCTCTCCCTGAGCAGCGCGTATGTTCAACTTAGTTGCGTACATCTGTACACGTTCCATATAAATATATATATATAGAGAGAGAGACAAAGAGAGAACGAAAGAGATCCAGATATATGCAGACGTGCGTGCTTAGACATACATCTATTGCGTAAAAGTGTGTCCGCCTACATATACGTGTACAAGTGTATAGCCTGTGCGTATATTCTGTGTTCGTGTGTTGAAATATGGAAAGGAAGCACGTGGGCGTGCTCGACAGGTGCTAGTGTCTCGTGTGGTTCCTCACGCAGTCGCCCAGTATCACTTACTATCTCCGGAAAATATAATCGGATGAACTGGAGCTCTTTGTTTCAGGCCATGTGTGGCTGTACGGCGACGAATCCGTCGCATGCTTTCTTGTATATATACGCACATATGCGTTTGTCTGCAGATATGTGTGCGTGTACACATGTGTATCGGTATAGCAAGGAAACAGCGTTAGGATGCGCTACTCCCACTATAGAGTTTGCTGCAACTGTTCATATTGGTTTGCTGCTGCATTTCCACTTCACGGCATGCTATTATTGCTTGGACAGTGCGACCTGCTGCTCTTGCTACTTCGCTGCATGCTATTGCTGCGCTACTGTAGTGCTTGCTGGTGCAAGTCTAGTCTTTCGTGCCGCTGCTTCGATCGAGCCGAGCTGCCCTCTCAACAAGTGTGTGCTCTCAAGTTAGCCGCCGCTGCATACGGTGATGCCGGTAAGGTCGTCTAGCGTACTGCTGCTGGAATGAGGGACTCGGAGAGGAAGCGAAATCTTGTGATCTGCTTAGACTGTTGTAATGTAGGTGTCTTGTACTGATTTATAATGTCTCCTTGCCTTTTCTGTTCTACCCCTTTGAGCGGACAGTATTAACCATTGTTACAACTGCTGCCTCAAGGGGCTCATAAGCTGCTTTGCTTTCAAATTCAAATAATTGACTTCGTCGTATACTGCTTGTATGAGAGCGCTCGTCGAATGCCTATTTTGTGTCATCACAGTCTTAGAGGAACTTTTGTGTATTAATCTCTGTGTTGGCAGAGTTCCTCTGTAGCCACGACTCTATGAAAAAAACTGGTATTTTTCTAAAAATGCCTGTACACGCAGACGTTTCCTGCTGTGTAATATTCTCTGCAACTACGGACATCTTTTTCTCTTCGGCGCCGATACTGTCATACGTCTTTGAGTCCCTTCAGCAGCCCCTGTATCACCGACCATACCATGCTTTTGTCAATCACTCCATCAGAAACGAATCTCCCTATCCTCCTCTGCCAGGAAACTTTTCTCTCTTCAAGTTACCTAGTACGTGCAGACATCATTTGCTATGCGACAGTCTCTCTAAAAGCGGTCCTCTCCGTTTTCTTCAGCACGTCTGTACCTGTATGCCTCTGACAAGCAGTCGTTAGCAGACATCTCCAGTTCGGTGGTAACATGCATACCAGCAGGAAGCTTGCTAGGCCGCCTCTGCACACAAGAAATGTCCCTTCTTTGTATCTGCAGACGATTTCTAGTGTACAACACTGTATGTGCAGACTAATTATTGGCGGCTTTGATCACTGGGCGCAGTTCCTATTCCGCAGTAATCTTCGAATCAGCCGAGACTTCCGTTTCGCCAGCCGTCGTAGCGGTTCAACTGAACTGTTCTTCTTTCCCTTTGTTTGCAACAGCGGCACTATATGAAATGATCCACTGCAGCAGCATACGGGAGTACTCACAAGGCAGCACACTGGGAGCTATTTTTGTGAAAAGCTCAATGGGTTCCCACGCTTTTCCAGACCTGCTTTCAGCCATCCGTAAGAAATCCTGCCAGGAGACTTTTTAACTTTTCACTGTACAAAACTTCAGGCACTTTTTCCCTGTGAAGCGACCTCCGTGTCAATGACGACTTGGCAATTAGAGAGTTGTCTCGGGGCGCCGCGGTTCTGGTGCGGCGTAGCAGAAGTTGGGTTACAACAGATGCAGCGAGGATTCGAATATTTTATTGCAGCCGTTGTAACACCAGCTGTGGTGAACCGCCTTGCCCCCTCCCTCCGCCTATTCTACTTTCTGGAGAGCACATGCAGTAAAAAGGGCTGAACACACCGCCCCTAAACCTTGCCACGTGTTTCCACAGTGGTAATGTTCACTTTCAGTCCCATGTTTTTTTCTTTTCCTCGTCCACAAGTTGCCTTTCAGTGCCAGCTTCACAGAGTGCCAGATTTGGCAGGGTGGAATAAGGTGTCACTGAAAGAATTTGTACGGGGGGCGCCTCGGTAGCAAAGATTTTGCTGTCGTTATCACTTAACTTTTCTAAACAAGCGTCGACTTTTGTTCTACTGCCTTCTACTACAGAAAATGTTCATTTTTGTAGCTTATCAATACTTTGATGATACATGCAGTGTGTGAATGTTGTTTTGGGTGTTTCTTGGTGGAGCAACCATGTGCCACACACTGCAAGGATTGAAATAAACCAACGTTTATAGCACAGGGAGATACGCCCTGGGAATACCTCCTTGTTTTCTGCGGTAAACGTTGCACAGTTCGAGCAATATTGAGTGATCTTGACGACTATTTCAAACATTACGAAGCTGGGCGTTAACGAGTAACTTGCGGTGTTCATACGTCACAGGACTTCATCACCGCGTGTTTGAAACTTTTTAAGTCGCGAGAGACTAACGGCGCGAAATTTGTTTGAGCTCGGAATTGCTTTTGCTCACAACTGCCTGCCTTTTTAGGAAAATGTGCTGGAGCGTGACATTTGCAGCACCTGCACGCGCGCTGCAAAAAGGGTTCGCCGTGTGCAGCCTCCCTCTGCCCCGAAACATTCTTTGCAAATGCACTTCCGGTTACAAGTGTGTATGCAGAAATTATTTGCGTAGAACCTTCCTGGTATTATTCCACGTATGAAACAGAACGTTTCGTCGTTGCTGGACGGATCATTTCCACCTTCCCTTGAACGTGTGCAAATACAAGATCGGTCAAAACTCCCTTACATTTGTGACTGTTCTTCTTTGTAATTAATTATGCCGCGGCCGCAGGCCCCCATTCTGTATGAGAGCACCACGATTCCAACAGGAGAGTCTATGATGCTGTTCTTCAAGAATGGGCAAGCAGCGTGCCCAGGCTTGCCTTCGATTCATATATTGTACACTGAAAAGCTTGTCCTGACATTCTCGCAATGTGGTCCGTGCCGGGTTCGTATTTTGTCTTCCGTTCATTCGTTTATATCGTCGCGCCACCTGGCTTTTTTTGACTGGTCGGCCCTCCCCTCTCCAACTGCCCACCAGCCACGACTCCGTGGTGGAAACTGCCGCAGCGAAACATCCCCTCTTTGATACTGACGAAAAAAAAAAACACTGTCCGTTCTTGGCAGACAAATATCTCCTAACCTCTCGAAGCAATCGACCGACACATAGCTCATCTAATGCAAGAGATGGAGAGATGTGAGAACTACGCAGAATTCCCGTTCAGGCTCTTTGACTGTCTTTGAATTGTGATGAGCTGCACACTACTGTGAAATGGGTCGCCACAAGCAGAAGAAAGCTTATAAGCAGGGGTGCCAGTGTTAGTTGACTTGCCTATGCTACGAATACGACACCAAATATAAATGTAATAAACTCTGCTTCATCCACCAGTCTACATTCTCGGACTACCTCTGTCACGCTCTTACCAATCTAGGTGTACCAGTTGACCTGAGTGGGCCTCTGTGACAACATCTTTTTCTGCGACTTCCGCGTACCGTCGCTAGACTCACCCACGTCCTTGTCAACATCGTTGACTGGTTTTGTGGCTGTCTGCTGACTAGTGGGTGACCCGAAATTTTCACTCTCACAACGTATGTATACATCCTAACAGCTCCAATGCTGTTGCAACAGAGGATTATCTCCTCTCTGCCGTACCTACGTGTTAATTGCAGCACTACTTGCGCTAGAGTTGACCCATGAAAAAGATCAGCACTTGTCACCAGGATGCAGTACCTTGTCTAGCAGTAAGCGATGTACGCAGCGCATTCGGAGGATTCGTAAGCGGAAAACTTCATGACAGCAAATGTCCAGCTGCACACTTCTTCACCGTCTGTCCCTACTAAGCGGTTCCTTCTGCGGCTTTTTTTTGCCCCCTCTAACTGTACGTCGACGTCTTCCAAAAGATACATTCGCAACCGGATGATTGTCGTTACAGTCGGCTTTGTTGTGGAGCACTCTTTGACCTGGAGCACGGGCTCCATACGTATCTAGCAGTCCACTACAAATAATGACAAATCTCTAGATATGCAGGAACCCAGACACAATGACTATCGTTTCTACTTTCCAGGCAACTGTCTGCTCGCTGTCTAGCCCATCTCGCAGAGATAATGGTTTTCTCCCTCAGTGGCGGCCATTATTTCCCCTACGCACACTGAGTATTGACATCGTTGAAGAGGAGGGGGCACACAAGACAATGAGCGCGGCGTTTCACATTTTCGTCACTTCGCTTTTAAGACGGGCTTGTACTATTTTGAGGCAGTCTACGGTACTGCGTATTGCCAGAGACAGTGTCGCCAGGAAATGGAAAGGCACAAATTCCATCCGACATTCTAAGGCTTTTCTATCGGCGCTTGCCGCTGCAATCTTCGCAACAGGTGCTTTAGGAGGGAATAGGAGCATAAACCGTTTTGCACGCACCACATTATTGACCTGGGTATCTGGTGTTGCCATCTTCGCAAGAGAAATTTTCGGCGGTCAGGCACCAGGAGGGTCTGACCCTTGGCTACGATCCCTGGATTTATCGATACCAGAGAGCCATGACAGACGCATCGGTGTGTACGACGTTTTGAAAGGAGTGGAAAATACTCCGAGTGACAACCTGTTGTTTGCTGTTGCGAGGGACGTATTAACCACTTATGAATTAACGAAACCTTTCCTTGAAGAGGTTGTTCGAGTTCACCAGCAGTTACGAGCACGTCACCGGGAAAACCGAAAAGCGAATGGGGAGGACGCACAGAATGGCAACACGACGAGTGGAGGTATTGTGGCACAAACAGTACAGACACCGGTAGGGAAGAAGAGGCCGAAAAGAGTCGCTGGCAGTATTCAAGCTGCGGGGGTAGCCCCAGCTCCAACAGCAGGCATAGGCGCTACTCCTGCTGCTGCTCTGAATGCTTCGCGTTCTGGTGCCACAGCATCAGCAGCAGATGGAGTAGGATCAGCAGCAACGACAGGAGAACATCCTTTTGCTGGGGCCGGAGGACCAAAGCTGCAGCAGGCGCAGCAGCAGCCCCCGCAGCACAGACAACACGGTCTGCGCTTTCCTGCCACTGTAATGCATAGCAAGGACGTGGACGCAAGCAGGGGAGTTCCAGTAGAAGGTGGGTGGTGGTGGAGTGCAAAGAAAACCAAGAGGGGCGACGAGAGAAATGCGAGAAAACAAGGTTCATCCATCCAAGAAGAGATCTCGGGGAATAGAGGGTCACACACAAGAAGAAAATATTACCGAGAAATGTCAAGAGGGCAACCAGCAGATCAGGGAAGGACACAGTCACAACAGACACAGCATCAGCTGCAGTATGTAAGCAAGTCAGACTCAGGTGATGGCGAGCAACTATTTAGCACATCCAGCATGTAGACACTCACTCAGATAAACAGATCATTGGAGTTGTCTGGATGCTAAGGTGCGTGCGTGTGTGTACAGTAGCACTCGATATATATACATATATATATATCGACACATATGCACAAATATAGCTGTGCATGTGTTTTAGTAAGTGTGAACGTGTGATCTTCATCTGTGCATATGTACATGGGGAGTGACTAAGATAAAGCGACATGCGTTGGGATGAAGCTTGAAGGAAGTTGCTCAGTTGTAGAATAGTAGCGGGCATGTACATCAGATTCTACCAGGAAATTTTTTGAAGGTGTGCACTGTAGCGTAGACAGTTGTACTCAAGCAGGCTGACCTCTGCAGCATACTATAACCCTAGGGACAAAGTAGCTGACACGTGGTACGAGTACACCTTTGGACGGTATTGGCTCTGCATGAAATTACGGTAGCATGCGTACCATCGGTATAGACACGGCCCCCAGGCAGCTCCTCCTGCTGTCTGGGCAGTGTGGCGTTGTATAGATGCACGTGCCACAAAAATTGTCTTATCCGCCCGCAGTACGTGTATGCCGTCCTTGCAAGGATAGTCACCTTCTCAGTGGAACAATCCTGCTAGGATACCGAGAACTATCTGTGATAAGCACTGCGGCATGCACGTCTATACCGACCGTGCGCACGTAACGCGCAACGCCATCTGTTTTTGAAGTGGGCATGTATCAACATCGCTGCTGCCACTGTTGACGCTAAGGACATCCACAGTAGAAATTAACGTCTGTACCAGGTTGCAGGCAGGAGTGAAAGTGGCTTAGAATATGTGTGTCGTGGAACGGATTGACACTTTGGTGGCAAAAACCTCCCAGCATGCTACCTAAGAGAATGCACCGTTTGTGCGCTCGTGTGTGACACGGGGCACGAAAAGAGATGGCAGCGGACAATTATGCGCGTGCGACTGGCCCGTGTATTTTTTGAGTGTGATAATTCTTCCAGTTTTTTATACAGTTGCATACCGCTGTATATGCACGTAAGCATGCGTTTATCAAGAGCGACTGTATGTTTTCTTTGTCCATTCAAACTGTCACGCACGTTTCCCTCACTGTGTGTGTTCTCACGTTTGTCACAAGGCGTCACGCAGATACCGGATCGGATACACCCCTTCACGGTAGCGTCCTTCAAAAGAGAAGAACAATATCAAGAAGAGTGCAAGAATTAAAAAAAAGGCTGCGCAGCAGATGTGATATCGTGTCACGGTGCAAGTGTGCCATTGTGGGCCTCCGTACACTGCGTGTACGCCTGTCCGCTCGTACGTTCCTTTGTGTGTATGCACGCGCAAAGATCCAGACATGTGTGCCTGGTAGCCCACCGTGGCCTATTCCCTCAAAATCCTACACGTCACTTATACGTGGTTCTGAGGAGCCTGTTGAGAGAGATATTCTTATCTACGCATACGCCACATAAACTCTCATACGCCTGTTCTCAAGGTGTGCGTGGCACACGAGAGTGGTCGTGTACGTAGCCAGCATCGGCATCAGCCGCCTGGAGGAGGAGACGCAGTCAAACAGAATCACGCCGACTGAAGTGTTTTGGCGGAAGTAAACTGACGGCGATGCGACAGGGCAGGACGAGCGGATGCGAAGGAAGAGCTATGCTAAAATTCGCAGCCCACAGAAAAGCACAGTGCTGTTTTCTGTTGGCAACAGCGCATATCCACTTCACATCATTAGATCCTGCCATCTCAGGCTGCAGCCCACAAACACACATGGTCTACAAAAACGTACCGCTACATCTCCCATGATACGCTCCTACGCATTCCACCAAAACCGTCGCCGTCCACACACGTAGTAAATACGTACGTGCATCTACCACGTAGACAGACAAATCTATGCAGGCTGTGAAGTGGTGTCCAGATACAGTGCTTGAAAGCACTGTACCTAGAAGCACATCCGTCAGATCTCCTGTTTACTACAGTCTTTTTAGAGGTTCACCCACGTGGCACACGCTTCCGTAGAGATCCACGGTAATGCAGCTATATGCACCTGGGCATTCTCTACCTCAGTGTCACAGCTTAGTTTGCAGCTCCCGTGAACACACGAATGCTTCTACGTGCGTGTGACGTAACGGGTGTCTAAGGTTGCTTGGCCGAGACGCATCGTGTGCCGAGGTAGCCCTGCACATGTCAAATGGGTGCACCTTTCAAGTGCGTGGACAACCTCCGTGCGGCTCTGTGGCAGCGCCTGCGCAGGAGCGCAGCCAGCTCAGACAGAAAGATGAATACTGATGTGTGTGGTCTAGAAGTATCTAAATGGCGAGCACTTGATACGGCGTTCTTCCTCTATGCGCGTTGGACCTATTTGCCAATAAATACCAGCTCAGAAAAAAAGACGGATACCGATGTGTGCAGTTCGAAAGCATCTAAATGACGGGCACGTGATACGGCATACTTTCTCTACGCGTGTTGGACGTGTTTGACAATAAGCATTTCACGTCGGAAAGGCACCCAAAGACGCTTCTGAGAGTGTGGCATACTGTCACCACTGCTAATGCTACTACTCCTACTAGTACCACCACTACTATTGTCAGTGCCGTTACTAGCGGTAGAAGCACCAGCAACATATATATATATATATAATGTACTGCGCAGCTATAGGGGTATAGTAATCCCTTTCACAGACGTACAGGATGGTTTGAGTTTCGGCTCTTGTTCTGCTACATTAGCCGGGGCACCTGCTTCTGTAGAAAGCAAACTCTGGTGTACACTAATCCACGTGGTAATGCAGTTTAGTTGCCGTGTACGCTGCGTAAAGGATCTACGCGCAGGTGTCTCTGTCCTTCTATTGCACCAACGGAGAGCGGTACACGACAGACCGGAGGCTGTGCAAAAGCCAGCCTCTGTTGTAACAAGGTGTTTATGTACCGCCTACGCGTCCAAGTGCTTTGACAACGCTGCAAGTTTGCCATGCACTGGTGTAGCAACCTTGTAAATGCCCGGACCGGGGAAGAGAGAGGCATTCTCGTGCTTCCTACATTAGTGTTTACCCGCGTGTAGCCCATGTAACGGTATGACAGAAAACCTCACCAAAACTGGGCCGTGGAATGTGTAGCTGCATTATATACACACAGTCGCACAGCTGCGCTGATGCGTGTGAATGACTGGGCAAGTGTCTACATGGCGCGTCAGACCTACGCGTGTCGTTTACATTTATTGCGACCTCATCACTTGGACTGCACCTTGCCAGTATATAAACGAGCAACTTTATTTCCCTCATTTCCGTGGACGACTACCACAATTTTCCACTTTCCCTAACGTTTCTCCCCACTGTTCAGCATCGTTTCTCCTTCTGCTGGACTTGTGTACAGTTTTTTCCGGGCATCACTTATGGGAGAGCAGAAATCCCATTCCTACTTTCTCCCTACGTATGTGGTCCACACGTACAGGCGTATACTTTTGCATTTACTGTGAGAAGACATACAGGTCCAAAGACAAACACATTTGTATACATACACGTATATGTTGTGATGAGTGGTTAATGTGTAAATATAAACACGTATGTACACGTAATGATGGCGTGTCTTTCTGGAGAGCCGGTTGTGTACACTCTACAGAAAGGAGGACGCTGCAGAAAAAATAACAAATGTGAAGGCCAGAGAGGAAGAAAAGACAAAAACAAGCATTTGCGGGTGGGACTAGTGGCGCGAATCTTCATATGGAATGCGGCGTACGTATACTGCAAGCACCGCACTGAAACACCCACACACGTAGGCGATGTCTACACGACGATCATTTGAAAGGCACTACATATGTATGCATATAAACAAGGACTACGCAGAAACTATGCGTATCTACACAGATATATGTACGTATCCCTTTCTATACATACACACAAGGATTAGGCAGAGCGCATACACGTGTGTACATATATATATATATATATACTTTTATGTTAACGTATCTGTTTCTGTCTACATATACACAAGATTACGCAGAATACATACGCGTCTGTATAGACACATGTACGTATCTCTCTACCTTGTTCCACCACGTAGAAAATAGGTACGCGCAGATGTGTCTATCTGATATATGTATCTACCGTCACACAGAAACTCGCTGTCCTGGCCGAGTCCCTTAACGGTGTAGGCAGCCAAGAAAAACAGTACGTTTCCCGTGCGAGTCGCAGCTACGCGAACAGTACGCGCCCGTTGAACGTCGCAGCGCTTTCACCTAAGACGCACAGGACTCCAGTGATGCGGCGCTTTGTCTTTATCTCCACTAACGAGACACACGTACCCGTGCGCACTACCTCTGAAGAGTCACGCATTTATATATATATATATATATATATGCGTGCCTCCCCCCTGCGAGCATACAGGCACCTATAGACGTACACACACATATCTGAGAGATAATATACGGTGTCGTCTATCGACCCCAGAGGTACTTTAAGAAGCGCCTGCTCTCTCTCTCTTTCACTGCCTCTGTCTCTCCCTTCCACTTCAATCTATTTACATGTATAGACGTGCGTAACTAGTGACACGCACACACAGAAGCACGTACATACATTCCTATGCTCCTCATTTCTGCGCGTATTTCTCGGAAAGACACTGCGACGTAGATGAAAGAAAGCGGTAACTGCAGACACTGCGTTTCCTCTCTTTCGCTTCTCTTCTCGCCGCCTTCTTCCCGCTGCTTTCCGCGTGACGTGTTCTACTCTTCCGCCCTAAAAATTTTTTCTTCTTTTCTTCCGTAGCAGTCTTCTACGTCAGTCCATTACTCCGTCTCTTCACGTTCTGGTGCCTCATCATCTTTCGTCCGACAAAACCACAAACGCGTTCCCAACAGTTCTTTGAAGCAGAAACATTTCACAGCAGCTGCCCCAGCTGCGGCACTTGCTGCTGGCGCGCTCTTGCTGTCCCCGGCCTGCGCTTCGGCGGATGGAAACGGACGCCGATGAACAGCATATACATATGTGGGCCAACACGTATACACTGGGGATGTGTAAATACGTACGTTCCATACCGCAAAAATGCATACGCACGTATATATACATATATGTATATATAACCCGCCTATCCACATCAAGAAACATATATACGAGTTTTAGTCCTCCGCAGGGGTGCGTCAGCTTCTGCGTGCTGTCAGTCTCAGCAGTTGCTCCTGTGGCCCGCCCGCAGAACGTGACGCTTTTTTGTCTCTGCCCGGGCTCCTCGTGCTCTTCCTGCTGCCTCGCTGCTGCTGCTCTTTTACTAGTCCCACTGCTGCCTGTGCTTTTCCTGCTGCATCGGCTGTTTCTTCTTTTTCGTTCCGCGCTGTGGTCTTGTCTTCTGTCCTCCCTGCTCCCGCCGTGAGCTGTTTTCTGCCGCTGTCTCGCTGTCTCTTCTTCTTCTGCATTTTCTCCTTGTTCTTTTTCCTGCTGCTACTTCTTCTGCTGTCCAAGAGTTCTCCAGTGCGAGCCGAGAGACAAAAGCGGAGAAGCAGCCACAGACACCCACCCAGACTGCCCTCCGTCGCCGCTCGACGGTGCTGCAAGTCAGACAAGACTCGAACTGCTGTTTTTACTTCCTGCTGCAGCTGCTCGTCCTTATTTTCCTTCTTCCTCTCCTGCCACACTTCGTGCGTTCTCGCTTGCTGCTGCTGCTGCACAGCGCATCTGCTGCTGCTGTGTCTGCGCACTCCTTTCCCCTTTCTTTCTCGTCCTGCTCGTCCTCCTCCCCCCATCGGCTCCCTCCGCAGTCCCTTCGACCGCCCCGTGTCCTGCTGCCGGCCCGGTCCGGACGAGTGACCCCGGCGCTTCGTTTTTTCGCGCTTCTCTTCGCTGTTGGTCTCTTCCTGTCCCGCTGTCCTCCTCTCCCCACGCCTTTGTCAGACCCGCTACCGATGTTTGTGGCTTCTCTATTTTCTTCTCTCTTCGCTGCTTCTTGTCCTCACCCCCCCCCCGTCCCCCACCCGCTGACTACGTTGTTTTTCCTCGTCCTTTCTCTTCTTGTGTTCCTTTTCTTTTCCTTCACTTTCTGTCCCCCTCCCCCCCCCGGTCCTCATTTATCCGTGGGCCGGGAAGGACCTCCACTGCCGAGACTACGTGGCCATAATGAGAGTTATGTTTTCGCCTTTCAAGAGAATTCTCCCAACAGGGATGCGGGTCCGCCGTTTTACGTAAACTTCTTCCGCATCGTCCAGCACCATGTTCATGTACTCATCAAAGCCCTGCGCCACAAATATAGAAAAGTTTTGCCCACACACATGCTGTTCGTCACCGGCTCTTGACAGACGGCGCTGCGATCAACGGGAAGAAAAAGAAGGGCCTTCTCTGCATCCCACGCCTGCTTCGCAACAACATACCAGAGCCACCTGTCGACTTTTTGTACTTCTCACCCCAACAACGTGTAGACACACACACACACACACACAAAGAAATTAAGACGCACGCGGAGGGGCAGGGAAGGGGCGAAAAACGAGTTCGCAGCCGTAAAAAAAGACGCACGGCGATATATACGGGCAGGAGGGAAGCGCGTTGCTATGGAATCGTAAACACAGAGATGTACGGGTGGACCAATACATATACAGAGATATCCATATACATATGCGTATTCAGCCGCGTGAACAGAGATACAACGAGGGGCTGGGAAAATACACGTGTGTACGAGCAGGAAGACCTATATCTATCTGCATGTATATATTAGACCAAATGCACACAGATTAAGTGTGGACGGAGACACACATACGTATATATATATGGATAGAATAGATTCGTTCCACAGACATAAAGAAGGACTGGGACAAAGTTAGATGTGTGCGTATGCATATATATCTCTATCTTGATACACGTGGTGGTGAACAGGTATATATACACTAGCATGAATGCGTAAAGATATAGGGGAAAGGATGCACCTAGACACGTGCATACACTGGTATTTATGAGACGCAGAAAGTGATATATGGGGAGAGAAACACACGCATACATATATATATATATACATTCGTTGATGGAAATACATACGTATAGAGAGGGACGCCGTGATGAAAAGAAATTCATGCGCTTCTTCTGACAGCCGTGTTTTGCCTACCATCAGAAACCATGGCTTCCATAAGCGTCTACCTACCTACACACCCAAATACATATATATATATACGGGTGTGGTAGGCACACACGTATGTAGGTGGGTGTACGTACACCCCGCAGTGTCCTGCACCACCACCGGCGTCCTCTAAGTTCCCTTGCACCTCTGCTACACATACGTAGACAGGTTGCGACATATAATAGGTGGCGTGTCCATCCACAAAGGGCCCGCCCGCGGTTGCCCTGTAGTGGACTGTACGTACACCGGAGCAGCTGTTTTTGTTCCGGTGTACGTTCACTGCAGCGTCACGCCAAAACACACACCCGTGGATCCACACCGTCTCCCTGCTGCACTGCCCCCACAACAGGGAGGTGCAGACTGCTTAGATTCAAGTAGCAGTGTAAAGTGTGTGGTGTACATACACTCCAGGACACTGCTGTGATGGGACGGTGTACGTACACCACAGTGGATGTCTTGTTGTGTCTGGGATCCACACGCCGGGGCGGCCGTGTGACAGGTGGGGTCCATACACTGCGCGGCGCGTGTGACGGCTGGTGTCCAGACACCGCACGACCGGGTCGCAGGATGTCGCTACACCCCGGGGCTCACCATGATGCGGCCTTCGATGCGCATGTCGGGCTGTTCATACAGCCAGATTTGGACTCTCATTTTCTGCGTGAAAAACCGGAAAATGAGGTTCTGCAGAAGCAGCCGCAGCAGCGCAGGACGCAGGAAACTTCGCTGTCGAGTGAACGGCGGCAGCAGCAAGAGAAACGCAGGCCACTCATCGAAAAAATGCCCCGCGGCTAAAACAGGGCGCCCCCCCTACACAGCAGCAGCAGAGACGGGACGAAACGGAACTTTCTCTTCCCACGCGGTTCATCTGCGGATTCTCCGTCTGCACGCCAACGCGTCTACCACGCCCACACAAACACATATATATCTATTATACACACGCATACGTCCTCGTATTACACGTACATTCTTACACGTGTCGTATGACGCCGCACACACACACGTGAGCACCTGTCCCCTGCGCGGTGTACATACACCACAGTACACCGCTGTGACGCCGTGTACATACACCCCAGTGTTCTGCGCTGTCTCACGTATGCAACCCATATAACGTTCTTACTGACCACGGACAAATATTTTTTTGTAGTTCAATAACACTTCTCTGTCCTGTGTGTATGGAAGAGACACACAAGAGATATCCAGATACGTTTCATATCTAAATCAGGCGGCATGCGCTACCCCGATACATATACACACATACATATATATATATGTGTAACTGTACCACTAGAGTTTGTATACACATATAAATATACCCTGTAAAAGAGTCTATGTATAGTATACACTAGGGTCCATATATATATGATATTCATTACGCAGCAGTGGCTAGACAGTCTCCAGCCCAGATGTTTACACATATAAGTATATACTACCTAAGAGTGTATATAGCTTATACACTCTATACAGGCGCCAGGCAATCTACAATATATATATGTATATATTGTAGATTGCCTGGACTACACTTTTCCACTGGCAGATAACAAATGAAGAACATACACGATCCACGCTCGAGACTATCTAACAGAGATACGACATATGATATTTATATGAAGTACGGGAGTTCTCTTCACTTTGCTAGGACCTACCACACATACAACATCCACATATACAGGGCCTACTGTAGAAAGTTCAGTTGTACAGATGGGTGTATCGCGCTGCTGCAGTGAAGTGGCTGCTTCCGATTTCTTGTGAACGACTAAAGTGTCGAGCTCCGCACAGGAAGCTCCTCCTGACGCAGTCTCCACCTCCCCGAGTACCAACATATGTACATATATTGAAGTAGCCTATATATAGACATCTATCGAGACTCCACAATGTGTATACTATATACGCGTATACATAGGAAATTTCGTGCACGTATACACATTACAATAGCCTCTGTACCACAAATACATATAGAGAGAGAGTACACGTAGAAGGACATATATATATTGTACAGTACGTATATATAATACGTTGGGGAGACTGCATATAGAAAATAGATTGCATACACAAGCACAGTACATGACTACACACATATATATATGTAGATAGATAGTACAAGCGAATAGACACGAATGATGTAGAGCACCTATGTATTCGAGTAGAGTGTATATCAAATATATAGAGAGAGATATACACACACACATATACACGCGTATGTACAGTACGTGATAGATCTATCTATCGAGGCAGCGCATAGATATATATGTATTCAAGGGGACTCTGTGTTGTATGTCGAGGATATATGTATCTCTATATACACATTGACACACACACACACAATATGTAATATATACACATGAAGTATGTTGCATTTACATGGAAAACGTATAAATATGTGAGAGAGTGTTCGCCTGCAAATATAGACGCGTATACATAGAGGAGGCTCCAAACTTCGAATCGAAAACTGCATGCGCACGTAGAATAGGTCACACATACAGAGAGCATACATAGTCGTCGAGGCAGCACGATTTCATCAGCCTCGCCATCTCCATATACACACATATATATTGCCCTGAACCTATCATCAAGTAATTCTCCTATATATACACACACACATATACCCAGGAAGTACTGTGCATACAGAGCACACCTGGAAGTATGTTCGAGACCTACCGCATACATATACGATATAGATATGTATATACCGAAGAAATACTTTCTGTATACATAACAGACTATCGGAGAAGTACTACATATCTACGCACATACCGAAGACCGGCCTTCCCGTGTATACATCTATATGAGTCCAGTGTGTGCAGATACGGAGAGAACATACACACATACACACGTGGACAGGTAATCTCTCTCTATTATTATATATACGCGAACATGTAAACTATACATATTCGTGTATAGAGATATGGGGACGGGTAAACCATGTAATCTGTGTAAATGGGTTAAAAAGTAGAGTACGTACATACGGAGAATATACGTGGAGAGGGAGACTCTCTGATATGGGAGGCGTTCGACACACGCTGCGTACAGGAGAAGGTGGAGACAATCCTCGACACATTATTGGGAAGTACAGAAGATATCAAATACATGTAAATATAGGAAACAGCTCATCAAGAAGTGAATGTCCGTAAATATACACATACACATATGTCCGATACTACTTGATTTACACGTGTCTCTACAACGTACGTACACAAAGTGACAGTACATATAGACACATGCACAGAGCATATATAAGGGAAATATGAATATGTCCTACGTATACACATGCATATAAAATCCTAATATACACACACGTTTCTATAGAGTACGTATAAACACGTAGACTAGCCACAGATATACATGGTATACAGAAGAAGTGAATATAGAGGACATACACCAAAGCATGCACGCATATATATGTGTGTATCGAGTAGATAGACAGATGGACTCTTCAGATCAATACGAAGTGACCCAACTGAATGCGGAGACACATCTAAGAGGTGATCAAATCGAAAGCCTCGCAAATGAAGACTCGCAGAAGGCCAGAGTGAACACGCACATATACTCCTGCATGCGAAAGTTTAGCGACGCCGTAGTCGAAGTGAAGGAAATACGAAGTACCCACGGAAGAGGGGAGTCGACCCCCTGCCCTTTCCGCGGAGAGAAACGAGCAGCAGGGACGTCGAACAGGGCCGTCTCCTGTGAAGAAGACACGTCGTTTTCACACGGGAGGAAGTGCCATAACTACACGCGAACGCAGGGACTGCCTACGCAGCACGAAGAAAGCAGGTCTCAGGATGAGGAGGAGACAGACGGAGAAGAAAGTGCCTGCCTCACAATCGGTTGGGTCATAATCTTCTGAAGTTTCTTATTCGACATAACGGCACCGCCCGACATTTTGCTGCCGACGTTTGGGGGAGCGGGGCAGGGGCGCGGGAGACCGCAGCGACAGCAGCAGCAGCACGAGGCCGCGACGACGACCGAGGAGGATGCCGCGACGAGACCGGGCAGCTCTCTCGACGGGAAGGCGCGCCAACGAAGAGGGCGCGCAGCAAGCGAAACAGGAGGAAAAGGGAGTCGCCGCGTGCGCCACCTGCCAAGAAAAAGAAGACGATGAGTTGTCCCACGAATGGGCAGAGATGAGAGACCGCGGCCAAAAGACCGGAGAAGACGACGAAGAAGAGGGGGCGGCGGGAGACGTTGCTGGGGGCAGCGCAAGAAGATACGCGGCAAAACGGGGAGGCCGACGGCCGGGACCGCGCGCAGCTCGTCCGTCTCTCGCCTTTTCGACGACGTGCTGTCCTCAGCCAGCGGACGGACGGACACGGCGAAGGAGTTTCTAAGCAGCTGCAACAGTCACCTACGCAGCTCGACGAGCGTGGGCAGCAACAGCAGCAGCAAGCAATGGGCTACACACAACAGGACTGCGGTAGTCGCGGGTGCGCGGCAGCAGCAGCCGTGGGCAACGAGCCAGTGGCGGGGAAGCAGCGACCGCTGCGGGGCAGAACTGCAGCAGCAGCGGAAGAGAGAGAAACAAACAGCAGCTGCAGCGGGAACGGATACAAAGAGGCGCAGCAGCATAAAGAAACAGCAGCGGCTGCGACCCCACGGCGTCACTCATGCGTGTGCGGCGTCACCCCGACAGGCAAGGAGGCAGTCCGCGCAAGTAGGCGAGGCAGCAGCAAAGAAATCGCTGCAGCACCTGCGGACCGGGCAACAGCAGCAGCCGCGGCAGCAGTCGGAGAGAAGAAGTGCTGCAGCAGCTGCACGAGCAGCTGCGAGACCGGGGGGAGAGACGCGACAAGAGCCACAGACGGAGACGCACGGGGTGGGGACGAATGGAGCTGCTGACGACGTGTAGGCGTGTGTGTGGAACGACAGCAGCAGCCGCGCGTGGAGACAGACAGCAAGCAGCAGCTGCTGCACCAGCAGAAGGGCAGCAGGGAACGGGCCGGCACAGGCGTAGAGGAGGAGGAGAAGAAATCGCTACAGCAGGTGAAGGCAGATTCAAGTTGCTTCTTT
The DNA here is from genome assembly GCA_000727475.1 of Sarcocystis neurona. Taxonomy (NCBI): domain Eukaryota; phylum Apicomplexa; class Conoidasida; order Eucoccidiorida; family Sarcocystidae; genus Sarcocystis; species Sarcocystis neurona. The sequence goes on along the minus strand of KL647300.1, from coordinate 403,385 downwards.
ATTGTGATGGCGGAGGTGGTAGAGTGGGAGGAAGTGGTCGAGATGAAACCAGGAACAAATATGAGGGGGAAATCCGAAGAAGTCGCACAGAGCTGGCATACCGACTTCTACGGCCAGTGAAAGCGACGGGGAAGACAAAAGGGTGAGACAGAGAGAAGCCACACAGAGACAAAACTCTGCGAAGGCGAACGGCGGAGGAAAGCAACGCGCGTCCTGCGATTCGATGAAGAGCAGACCAGGGAAAAGAGCTATGCGAAGCGAACCCGGCGCAAGTGCAGACCAGAGATTTTATCCCGGGACAACAGAGGCCTCTTCTGTTTCAGTTTCTGCTGCTGCTGCCGTTGCTGCTGCTCCTGCTGCTGGTGCTTCAACTGCCAGCAGTTCGGCTGCCGTGGCTCTGCTGCGGCAGCTGCTGCTGCTGTTGCTGCAGCAGCCCAGTTGCGGTGGGGTTGCTTGGTTGGCGAGAGAACCGCAGCGGAAGACGCAGGGGGAGGGAGCAGAGAGAAGAAGAGCAGGCGAGCGAAGCGCTCGCACGGCGACACGGCCCCCGCGCGCAGCAGCGACGGCAGCAAGAAGTTCTCGAACGAAACGATGGAAACACGGGAAGGGAGAAGAAGTGGATGAGGAGGAAGTCAGAAGAGAAGTGCGTCAGTACGGGGAATGAAGAGAGGACGAGGATCCGCAGCAGCAGCTGCAGCACATGCAACAGCGTGCCCGTCCTCCTCGGGTGGCCTCCTTCTCCCCTCGGCTGCAGCAGCAACAAACGTGCTTCCCCCAGCGGCTCCCTGGGTCTTGTTTTTGAGGAAACGACTGCGTCAATTCTGCAAAGGAGACGCAATGCGTTGTTGTCAACTGTCCGCCGGGCTTTTTCTCTGCGGAGGGAGAAGAGGTGGAACAGGGGAGGTGCGGCAGGTCGCAGCGCAGCAGAAGGGGAAGTTGATGTGCTGGGGAGGGGCCCGCCGCAGAGTGTTCACGTAACGGCAGCAGCAGAGAGGGAAGAATTCAGGGAGAGAGAAGCAGAGAAAACTTTCAAGGAAACCGCGCAGACACGGAAGTCCGCAGCACCGACCAAATAAATGCATGCGTGCACTCCAAAGTGCTGCTGTGTGAAAAGGCGGACGGACATACACAGGGCTTCTCCCCCTCGGCGGTCAGCCGGTCCTCCTGCTGTGCTGCGGACGCAGCCTCTTCCGCTGACACTTGTGTGCTGCAGTGCGCGCTATGCGCCGTGCTGCTGCTGCTGCTGCTGTCACGAGGTGCTGCTGCTGCTGCTCTTCGGCGCCGGCTGTCGGTACTGCCGCCGCTGCGCGTGACTCACCCAACTCGAGACGTGCCCTTCTGCTGCTGCGCCCCCCTATGCGGTTTGTGCTGCTGTTGTTGCGTTGCTGCTACTGTTGCTGGTGCTCTGTTGCAGTTGCTGGTGCTCTGTTGCAGTTACTGGTACTACTGCTCACAATGCGCTGCTGCTTTCGCGGTACTCCTGTTTTGTTGCTGCTCTCTAGCTGCGCTGCCGCACTGTCGCTGCTGTTGCTGCTGCTGTTCTGTACCCCATGTGTGCTGCTGCTGTCGTTAAGAGTCCCTTGTCCTGTGTGGGGTGTCTCGGCGTTGCAAAAATCAAGCTGCTGCAGCAGGCACAGCAACAGCAACGCCGCCGGCACCGCTGGTGTAGCTCGACAAGCCGCCGATCACAACAGCAGCAACCGCAAGGGCTCTGGGTGCCTCTGCTTCTTTTCTATGCGGGGGTGCGGCCACACAACCTGCCTACAGTCTGCACAGTTGCTGCTGCTCTGCTACGTACCGATCATCTGTCACACTTGCTCTTTTAGCTGCTGGGTGTAGTCCTCTGCTGCCATTGCTGCTGCTGCTGCTGCTGTCCTCGCTGCTGCTGCTGCTGCTGCCGTTCTTGCTGCCGCTGCTGCTGCTGCTGCGGTCCTTGCTGCTGCTGCTGCGGTCCTTGCTGCTGCTGCTGCTGTCTGCTGCTGCTGCTGCTGCTGTTCTTGCTGCTGCTGCTGCTGTTCTTGATGCTGCTGCTGCTGTTCTTGATGCTGCTGCTG